>JAUAME010000001.1:53769940-54337440 GCA_030820535.1 Quercus parvula
CAGTCCTAATTTGTGTTAGTAGAAACAGAGGATATACAAACAGCAGTTTTGATTTTTGCCAAATAGAAGCAGAGGTTACCTGATTTGTGTCACGTATAAATAGAGGAAATCTTAATTGCAGTCCTGATTTTTGCCAAGAAGAAATAGAGTTTATCTGAACAACACTCCCTATTTGTGTCAAGTAGAAACAGAGGATATTTGAAAAGCAATCCAGATTTTTTTCAAGTAGAAACAAAGGATATCTGAATAGCAGTCTCGGTCTTATAGGCTGGGTAGGAACAGAGGATATTTGAACAACAGTCCTGATTTATGTCTGGTAGAAATAAAGGATAGCTGAATAGCGGTCCCGATTTGTGCCAAGCAGAAACAGAGGGTATCGGTATAGCAGTCTTGGTCTTAGGCCGGGTAGGAACAGAGGATATCTTAACAGCAATCTCGATTTGTGTCAGGCAGATATAGAGGATATCAGAATACCAGTCCTGATTTTCTCCAAGTAGAAATAGAGGCTATTTAGATAGCAGTCATGTTCTTAGGACAGGTTGTAAGAAAGGATATCTGTATTGCAGTCCTGATTGGTGTCAGGTAGAAACAGAGGATATCTGAATAGTAGTCTTGATCTTAGTTTGGGTAGGAACAGAGGATATCAGAACTATTGTGCTGATTTCTATCAGGTAGAAATAGAGGATATTTGAATAGCAGTCCTGATTTTTGCCAAGTAGAATCTGAGGATTTCTGAATAGCAGTGTTGGTCTTAGGCCGGGTAAGAACGGAGGATATCTGAACAACAGTCCTAATTTGTGTTAGGTAGAAATAGAGGATATTTGAATAGCAGTGTTGATTTCTCTCAATTAGAAACAAAGATATCGGAATAGCAGTGTCGGTCTTAGGTAGGGTAGGAACAGAGGATATGTGAGCAGCAGTCCGAATTTGTGTCAGGTAGAAACAGAGGATATCTAAATAGCATTCCCAATTTGTGTTAGGTAGAAAAAGAGGATATCTGAATAGTAGTCTCGGTCTTAGGCCGTGTAGGAACAAAGGTTATTTGAATAGTTTTCTAGATTTTTGTTAGGTAGAAACACAAGTTACCTGAATAGCCATCCTGATTTTTGCCAAGTAGAAACAAAGGACGTCAAAATAGCAGTCTTGGTCTTAGGCCGAGTAGGAACTATGGATATCTGAATAGCAATCCCAATTTGTGTCAGGTAGAAATAAAGGATATGTGAATAGCAGTCTTGTTTTTTGGCAAATAGAAATATAGAATATCTTAATAGCAGTCTTGTTCTTTGGACGGGTAGGAACAGAGGATATCTAAACAGCAGACCCGATTTGTTTCTATTAGAAATGGAGGATATCTATATAGTAATCCTAATTTTTGCCAAGTACAAACAGAGGATTTTTGAATAGCAGTCCGGTCTTAGGCCGAATTGGAATGAAGGATATCTGAACAACATTCCCGATTTGTGTCAGGTATAAACAGAGGATATTTGAATTGCCATCCAGATTTTTGGCAAGAAGAAATAGAGGATATCTTAATAGCACTGTTGGTGTTAGGCTAGGTCGAAATAGCAGTCTCGGTTTTAGGCTAGGTAGGAATAGTGGAAATCTGAATAACAGTCCTGATTTGTGTCAGGTAGAAACCTAGGATATTTGTACAGCTGTCCCAATTTGTGTAAGCTAGAAACAGAGGATATCTGAATAGCAGTCTCGATCATAGGTTGTGTAGTAACAGAGGATATCTGAATAGTCATCCTAATTTGTGTCAGGTAGAAATGTAGGATATCTTAATAGCCGTCCTGATTTTCGCCAAGTAGAAACTAAGGATGTCCAAATAGCAGTTTTGGTCTTAGGCCAGGTAGAAACAGTGGATATCTGAACAGCAGTCCTGATTTGTGCTAGGCAGAAACAGAGAATATATGAATGGCAGTCTTGATTTTTGACAAATAGAAATAGAGGATATCTAAATAGAAGTCTCTGTCTTAGTCCTAGTAGAAACGGAGGATATCTGAATAGCAGTCCTGATTTGTGTCAGGTAGAAACAGAGGATATTTGAAAAGCAGTCCTGATTTTGGTGTAGCAGAAACAGATGATATACGAATAGAAGTCTTGGTCTTAGGCTGGGTAGGAACAGAGGATATCTGAGCAACAGTCCTGATTTGTGTCAGGTAGAAATAATGGATATCGGAATAATAGTCTTGTTCTTTAGACGGGTAGGAATAGAGGATATCTAAACAACAGCCTTGAATTGTGTCTGTAAGAAATGCAGGGTATTTGTATAGCAATCCCATTTTTTGCAAGGTAGAAACAGAGGATATCTGAACAGCAGTCCCGATTTGTGTCAGGTGGAATTAGAGGATATCTGAGTAGCAGTCCTGATTTTCGCCATGTTGAAATAGAGGATATCTGAATAGCAGTGTCGGTGTTAGGCTAGGTCAGAATAGAAGATATCTGAAATGCAGTCCAGATTTTTGCCAAGTAGAAACAGAAGATTTCTGAATAGAAGTCCAGGTTTTGGCCCGAGTTGGAATGAACGATACCTGAACCGTAGTCCCGATTTTTGTCAGGTATAAACAGAGGATATCTGAATTGCAGTCCTGTTTTTTGCCAAGAAGAAATAGATGATATCTGAATAGCAGTGTCGGTCTTAGGCTAGGCCAGAATAGAGGATATCCGAATAGCAGTCCTGATTTGTGTCAGGTAGAAATAGAGGATATCTGAACAATAGTCTCGGTCTTAGGTCGTGTAGGAACAGAGGATATCTGAACAATAGCCATCTTGATTTGTGACAGGTAGAAATGCAGGATATCTGAATAGCAGTCCTAATTTTTGCCAAGTAGAAACTGAGGATGTCTAAATAAGAGTCTTGGTCTTAGGCCGGGTAGGAATAGTGGATATCTAAACAGCAGCCCTGATTTGTGTTAGGCAGAAATAGAGAATATATGAATTGCAGTCTTGATTTTTGACTAATAGAAACAGAGAATATCTGAATAGCAATCTCTGTCTTAGGCTAGTAGTATAATGGATATCTAAACAGCAGTCCTGATTTGTGTTAGGTAGAAACAGAGGATATTTGAAAAGCAGTCCTTCTTCTTGTCAAGTAGAAATAGAAGATATCTGAATAACTGTCTCGATCTTAGGCCGATTAGGAACAGAAGATATTTGAACAACAGTCCCGACTTATGTTAGGTAGAAATAGAGGATATCTGGATAGCAGTCTTATTCTTTGGATGGGTAGGAATAGAGGATATCTAAAGAGTAGCCCTGAGTTGTGTCTGTTAGAAATGGAGGATAAATGTATAGCAATGCTGATTTTTGCCAAGTAGAAACAAAGGATATCTAAATCGTTGCCTTGGTCTTAGGTTGGGTAGGAACAGAGTCTATCTGAACAGCAGTCTTGATTTGTGTCAGGTAGAAATAAAGGATATCTGAGTAGCAGTCCTGATTTTCGCCATGTCAAAATAGAGGATATCTAAATGGCAGTGTCGGTGTTAGGCTAGGTCAGAATAGAAGATATCTGAAATGCAGTCCTGATTTTTGCCAAGTAGAAATAAAAGATTTCTGAATAGAAGTCCAGGTTTTGCCCTGAGTTGGAATGAACGATATCTGAACCATAGTCCCGATTTTTGTCAGGTATAAACAGAGGATATCTGAATTGTAGTCCTGATTTTTGCCAAGAAGAAATAGATGATATCTGAATAGAAGTGTCGGTCTTAGGCTAGGCCAGAATAGAGGATATCCGAATAGCAGTCCTGATTTGTGTCAGGTAGAAACAGAGGATATCTGAACAATAGTCTCGGTCTTTGGTTGTGTAGGAACAGAGGATATTTGAACAATAGCCATCTTGATTTGTGTCAGGTAGAAATGTAGGATATCTAAATAGCAGTCCTGATATTTGCCAAGCAGAAACTGAGGATGTCTAAATAGCAGTCTTGGTCTTATGACGGGTAGGAATAGTGGATATCTAAACAGCAGCCCTGATTTGTGTTGGGCAGAAATAGAGGATATATGAATTGCAGTCTTGATTTTTGACTAATAGAAATAGAGAATATCCGAATAGCAATCTCTGTCTTAGGCTGGTAGTACAATGGATATCTGAACAGCAGTCCTGATTTGTGTTAGGTAGAAACAGAGGATATTTGAAAGCAGACCTATTTTTGTCAAGTAGAAATAGAAGATATCGGAATAGCTGTCTCGATCTTAGGCCGGTTAGGAACAGAAGATATCTGAACAACAGTCCCGATTTATGTCAGGTAGAAACAAAGGATATTTGAATAGCAGTCTTGTTCTTTGGATGGGTAGGAACAAAGGATATCTAAAGAGTAGCCCTGAGTTGTGTCTGTTAGAAATGGAGGATAAATATATAGCAATGCTGATTTTGCCAAGTAGAACCAAAGGATATCTAAATCGTTGCCTCAATCTTAGGTCGGGTAAGAACAGAGTCTATCTGAACAGTAGTCCCGATTTGTGTCAGGCAGAAATAGAGGATATCTGAGTAGCAGTCCTAATTTTCCCCATGTCAAAATAGAGGATATCTGAATAGTAGTGTCGGTGTTAGGCTAGGTCAGAATAGAAGATATCTGAAATGCAGTCCTAATTTTTGCCAAGTAGAAACAGAAGATTTCTGAATAGAAGTCCAGGTTTTGGCCCGAGTTGGAACGAACGATATCTGAACCATAGTCCCGAGCAGTCTTGATTTGTGTTAGGTAGAAATAGAGGATATTTGAACAATAGTCTTGGTCTTGGGTTGTGTAGGAACAGAGGATACCTGAACAATAGCCATCTTGATTTGTGGCAGGTAGAAATGTAGGATATCTGAATAGCAGTTCTGATTTTTGCCAAGTAGAAACTGAGGATGTCTAAATAGGAGTCTTGGTCTTAGGCCGGGTAGGAATAGTGGATATCTAAAGAGCAGCCCTGATTTGTGTTAGGCATAAATAGAGGATATATGAATTGCAGTCTTGATTTTTGACTAATAGAAACAAAGAATATTTGAATAGCAATCTCTGTCTTAGGCTAGTAGTACAATGGATATCTGAACAGCAATCCCGATTTGTGTTAGGTAGAAACAGAGGATATTTGAAAAGCAGTCTTTATTTTTGTCAAGTAGAAATAGAGGATATCTGAATAGCTGTCTCGATCTTAGGCTGGTTAGGAACAGAAGATATCTGAACAACAATCCCGATTTATGTCAGGTAGAAATAGAGGATATCTGAATAGTAGTCTTGTTCTTTGGATGGGTAGGAACAGAGGATATCTAAAGAGTAGCCTTGAGTTGTGTCTCTTAGAAATGGAGGATAAATGTATAGCAATGCTGATTTTTTCCAAGTAGAAATAAAGGATATCTAAATCCCTGCCTCAGTCTTAGGCCGGGTAGGAATAGAGTCTATCTAAATAGTAGTCCTGATTTGTGTCAGGTAGAAATAGAGGATATCTGAATAGCTGTCTTGGTTTTCACCAAGTAGAAATAGAGGATTTCTGAATTGCAGTCTAGGTCTTCGGCTGGGTAGGAACAGAGGATATCTAAACAGCAATTCCGGTTTATGTAAGTTAGAAATACAGGATATCTGAATAGCAGTCCTGAATTTTGCGAAGTAGAAATAGTGGATATATGAATAGCAATCTCGGTCTTAGGCTGGGTTGGAACGAAGGATATCTTACCAGCAATACCGATTTATGTCAAGTATGAACAGAGGATATCTGAGTTACAGTCGTGATTTTTGCTGAGAAGAAACAGAGGATATCTGAATAGTAGTCTTCGTCTTAAGCCCGCTAGGAGCGGAGGATATCTGAACAACAGTCCCGATTTGTATCAAGTAGAAACAGAGGTATTTGAAAAGCATTCCTGATATTTGTCAAGTAGAAATGGAGGATATCTGAATAGCAGTTTTGGTGATAGGCCGGGTAAGGACAGAGGATATCCGAACAGCAATCCCGATTTGTGTCAGGTAGAAACAGAGGATAGCTAAATAGTAGTCCAGATTTTTGCCAAGCAAAAACAAAGGATATCTGTAAAGCAGTCTCGGTCTTTGGCCGAATAGGAATAAAGGATATCTTAATAGCAGCCCCGATTTGTTTCAGACAGAAATAAAGGATATCTGAATAACAGTCTTGATTTTTTGCAAGTAGAAAAAGAGGATATCTTGATAGCATTCTTATTCTTAGGCTGGGTTGTAAGAGAGGATATCTGAATTGCAGTCCTGATTTATGTCAAGTAGAAATAGAGGATATATGAATAGCAGTCTTGGTCTTAGTCCAGGTAGGAACAGAGGATATTTGAACTGTAGTCCTGATTTGTTTCCGGTAGAAATATAGGATATCTGAATAGCAATCCTGATTTTTGCCAAGTAGAATTTGAGGATATTTGAATAGCAGTCTTGGCTTTAGGTTGGGTAGGATTGGAGGATATCTACACAACAGTCCCGATTTGTGTTAGGTAGAAATAGAGGATATTTGAATAGCAGTCTTGATTTTTATCAAGAAGAAAAAGAGGATATCAGAATAGCAATGTCGGTCTTAGGCACGGTAGGAACAGAGGATATGTGAATAGCAGTCCGGATTTGTGTTAGGTAGAAATAGAGGATATCTAAATTACATTCTATATTTTTGCCATGTAGAAACAGTGGATATCAGAATAGCAGTATTGGTTTTAGGCTAGGTCGAAATATATCTGAATAGCAGTCCCGATTTGTGTCAAGTAGAAATAGAGGATATCTGAACAGCAGTCCCAATTTGTGTTAGGTAGAAACAGAGGATATCTGAACAGTAGTCCCAATTTGTGTCAGGTAGAAACAGAGGATATCTGAATAGTAGTCTTTATTTTTGCCAAGTATAATCTGAGGATATCTGAATAGCAGTCTTGGTCTTAGGCTGGGTAGGAACATAGGATATTTGAAGAATATACCCGATTTGTGTCAGGTAGAAACAGAGGATATTTGAATAGCAGTCTTGATTTTTGCCAAGTAGATAAAGAGGATATCGAAATAGCAATGTCGATCTTAGGTGGAGTCATAACGGAGGACATATGAACAACAGTCCGGATTTGCGTCAAGTAGAAATAAAGGATATCTGAATTACAGTCCAGATTTTTTCCAACTAGAAACTGTGGATATCTGAATAGTAGTCTTGGTTTTAGGCTAGGTCGAAACAGAGGATATCTGAATAGCAGCCTTGATTTGTGCCAGGTAGAAACAGAGGATATTTGAAAAGCAGTCCTTATTTTTGTCAAGTAGAAACAGAACATATCTGAATAATTGTCTCGATCTTAGGCCGTTTAGGAACAGAGGATATTTGAACAATAGTCCCGATTTGTGTCTGGTAGGAACAGAGGATATATGAACAGCAGTATTGTTCTTTGGATGGGTAGGAACAAAGGATATCTAAACAGTAGCCATTATTTGTGTTAGTTTGAAATGGAGGATAACTATATAGCAATCCTGATTTTTGCCAAGAAGAAACAGAGGATATCTTAATTGCAGCCTCGGTCTTAGGCAGGGTAGGAACGGATTCTATTTGAATCCCGATTTGTGTCAGGCAGAAATAGAGGATATCTGAATAGGTGTCTTGATTTTCGCCAATTAGAAATAAAGGATTTCTGAATAGCAGTCTAGGTCTTAGGCTGGGTAGGAACAGAGGATATCTAAACAGTAATTCCGGTTTATGTAAGTTAGAAATATAGGATATCTGAATAGCAGTCCTGAATTTTGCGAAGTAGAAATAGTGGATATATGAATAGCAATCTCGGTCTTAGGCTGGGTTGGAACGAAGGATATCTTACCAGCAATACCGATTTATGTCAAGTATGAACAGAGGATATCTAAGTTTTAATCCTAAATTTTGCCGAGAAGAAACATAGGATATCAGAATAGCAATCTCCATCTTAGGCCGGGTAGGAACAGAAGATATCTCAACAGCAGTCCCGATTTGTGTCAAGTAGAAATAGAGGATACCTGAATAGCTGTCCTAATTTTTGTCAAGCAGAAACAAGGGATATCTTGATAGCAGTCTCGTTCTTAGGGCGAGTTGTAAGAGAGGATATCTGAACTGCAGTCCTGATTTTTGTAAGGTAGAAACAAAGGATATTTGAATAGCATTCTTGTTCTTAGTCTGGGTAGGAACATAGGATATCTGAACAGCAGTCTTGATTTGTGTCAGGTAGAATCTGGGGATATGTAAATAGTAGTCTTGGTCTTAGGCCGGGTAGGAATGGAGGATATCTGAACAATAGTCCCGATTTGTGTTTGGTATAAACAGAGGATATTTGAATGGCAGTCTTGATTTTTGCCAAGTAGAAATAGAGGATATCGAAATAGTAGTGTCAATCTTAGGCAGGGTAGGAACAGAGGATTTGTGAATAGCAGTTCGGATTTGTGTCAAGTAAAAATAGAGGATATCTGAATTACAGTTCAGATTTTTGCCAAGTAGAAACAGTGGATATTTGAATAGTAGTCTTGATTTAAGGTTAGGTCAAAATGGAGGATATCTGAATAGCAGTCTCGATTTGTGTCAGGTAGAAACAGAGGATATCTGAATAGTAGTCCCAATTTGTGTCAGGTAGAAACAGAGGATATCTTAATAGCAGTCTCGGTATTAGGTCGTGTAGAAACATAAGGTATCTGAATAGCCATCCTAATTTGTGTTAGCTAGAAATAGAGGATATCTGAATAGCAGTCCTGATTTTTGCTAAGTAGAAACTGAGGATGACCAAATAGTAATCTTGGTCTTAGGCCGGGTAGGAACAGTGGATATTTGAATAGCAGTTCTGATTTGTGTTAGGTAGAAACAGAGGATATATGAAAAGCAGTCTTGACTTTTGCCAAATAGAAACAAAGGATATCTGAATAGCAGTCTCCATCTTAGGCCTGGTTGGAATAGAGGATATCTGAACAATAGTCCCGATTTGTGTTAGGTTGAAATAGAGGATATTTGAAAAGCATTCCTGATTTTTGTCAAGTAGGAACAGAGGATATCTAAATAGTAGTCTCAGTCTTAGGTCGTGTAGGAACAGAGAATATCTGAATAGCCATCCAGATTTGTTTTCGGTAGAAACACAGGATATCTGAATAGCAGTCCTTATTTTTGCCAAGTAGAATATGAGGATATCTGATTAGCAGTCTTGGTCTTAGGCCGGGTAGGAACAGAGGATATTTGAAGAACAGTCCCGATTTATGTCAGGTAGAAACATAGGATATTTGAATTACAGTCTTGATTTTTGCCAAGTAGATATAGAGGATATCGAAATAGCAGTGTCGATCTTAGGTAGAGTAGTAACGGAGGATATTTGAACAGCAGTCTGGATTTGTGCCAGGTAGAAATAGAGGATATCTAAATTATAGTTCAGATTTTTGCCAAGTAGAAACAGAGGATATCTGAATAGCAGTATTGGTTTTAGGCTAAGTTGAAACAGAGAATATCTGAATAGCAGTCCCGATTTGTTTCAGGTAGAAACAGAGCATATTTGAAAAGCAGTCCTTATTTTTTTCAAGTAGAAATAGAAGATATCTGAATAGCTATCTCGATCTTAGGCTGGTTAGGTCCAGAGGATATCTGAACAACAGTCCCGATTTGTGTCTAGTAGAAACAGAGGATATATGAATAGCAGTCTTGTTCTTTAGATGGGTAGGAACAGAGGATATCTAAATAGTAGCCCTAATTTGTGTCAGTTAGAAATGAAGGATAACTGTAGAAATAGAGGATATCTTAATCGCAGCCTCGGTTTTAGGCTGAGTAGGAAGAGAGTCTATCTGAATTACAGTCCCGATTTATGTCAGGCAAAAATAGAGGATATCTGAATAGGTGTCTTGATTTTCGGCAAGTAGAAATAGATGATTTCTGAATTACTGTCTGGGTCTTAAGCTGGATAGGAACAGAGGATATCTAAACAGCGATCCCGATTTATGTAAGTTAGAAATACAAGATATCTGAATAACAGTCCTGAATTTTGCGAAGTAAAAATTGAGGATATCTGAATAGCAGTCCCGGTCTTAGACTGGGTTGGAACGAAGGATATCTTAATAGCAGTACCAATTTGTCTTAGGTATAAATAGAGGATATTTGAGTTGCAGTCCTAATTTTTGCTGAGAAGAAACAGAGGATATATGAATAGCAGTCTCCGTCTTAGGCCGGGTAGGAACAGAGGATATCTTAACAGTAGTCTCGATTTGTGTCAAGTAGAAACAGAGGATACCCGAATAGTAGTCCTGATTTTTTCCAGGCAGAAACAGTGGATATCTTGATAGCCATCTTGTTCTTAGGGCGGGTTGTAAGAGAGGATATCTGAACTGCAATTCTGATTTTTGTAAGGTAGAAATAAAGGATATCTAAATAACAGTCTTGGTCTTAGTCCGGTTAGGAGCATAGGATATCTAAACTGCAATCTTGATTTGTGTCAGGTAGAATCTGAGGATATCTAAATAGTAGTCTTGGTCTTAGGCTAGGTAGGCATGGAGGTTATTTGAACAATAGTCCCGATTTGTGTTTGGTAGAAACAGATAATATTTGAATAGCAGTCTTGATTTTTGCTAAGTAGAAACAGAGGATATCGGAATAGCAATGTCAATCTTAGGCAGGGTAGGAACAGAGGATTTGTGAACAGCAGTTCGGATTTGTGTCAGGTAAAAATAGCGGATATCTGAATTACAGTCGAGATTTTTGCCAAGTAGGACTTGTACAATTCTAGATGTCACCTTTAAAAGGGCCGCTGACATATGTGAGAAGCAATGCCTTTTGGTAGGGCTTACATGCATAACTCTAGGAAATCACCTTTGAGAGGGCTACTATATCACCATAGAAAAGTCGCCTTTGAGAGGGCTATTGATATGTGTGAGAAGCAATGCCTCTAGGTAGGACTTACATACATAACTCTAGAAAATTGCCTTTGAGCAGGCTAGTGTATCACCCTAGAAAAATCGCCTTTGAGAAGGCTACTAACGTGTGTGAAAACAATGCCTCTAGGCAGGACCTACATGCATAACTCTAGAAAATTTCCTTTGAGAGAGCTACTGCCAGTGTAGGAGAAACAATGCCTCTAATTAGGACTTACATGTACAACCATAGAAAAATCACCTTTGGGAGGGTTGTTGATGTGTGCAAGAAACAATGCCTCTAGGTAGGACTTACATGTGTGATTTTGGAAAATTGCCTTTGAGAAGGCTACTGCTATTTGCACAAAACAATGGCTCCAGGTAGGACTTACATGTATGATTCTGGATGTCGCCTTTCAAAGGGCTATTGCTGTATGTATGCACTATCACATTTTCATCATAGATGGTGGTTTTGAACTAGCTTGTGTCACACTCATTTGTATTGCACCGCAGTTTCATGGGTTTATTATTGGATTTTGACAATGATCTTCCTGCTGGGGGGAGAGAGAATGGAGAGATCGTATGAATAAATTGCCCCAAATTAGGGTTTCATGTGATTCTTGACATGAAGGACACATCCCCAGTAGGATGGACCCATACTTGTATATTGGATAAGGTGGAGGGAATCGTGCAAAATAAATTGCCCCAGTTTAGGGTTTTATAGGGTTCCAAGCTTGCAAACTGGCTGAAAATTGCCTTGACTTCATAGAACATACCAAATATGGACATTCTGAACAAAATTTCCTTAGACACAACATGAGGTGGTATGCACTGATTGCTCCTGTTATCGCCTGGGTCGGCTATCAATTCAAAGACAAGTTTCTTGGGGTGATCTTATGGGAATTGACTCCCTCCGTCCCCAAAATAAGTTGAAAAAGCTGTTGCACGGCTGAGAATGGGCTATAATGTCTGCTGTGAACTCGGATTACCAAGGCTAAACCGATCCTTGAACCGGGCTTAGAAAAATGAGGTTCAAGATGTCTGGAAGTGCTGAATGAGATGCACAAAGATAAAATGCCCCAGTGTTTGCATGAGAGAGAGTTTCTAACAATCCGGTTCACTGTCGGGCTAACTGCGCACTACGACAGGTGCTAAAACAGAGGAATCATTACTCCAAAGAGGTTAAAAACATCCCAAATAGAGGAGTAGTGGTCCAAATACATGAGGGTTTATGCTTGGGGGGTTGAAAAGACCTGTCACGTGTCCCTAGGGTTAACGGCCCCACATGGTGCGCCACCTTGGTTTTTGTGCATAAAAGGCTAGGTTTAGCCCAGCCTTAACTCATTCTAGTTTGAAATTTTCTAGGGTCTTCTTCTACCCTTTTCTTCACCCATAATGTGTAGAAAACATTGTTTTTCATCATTTTTCACATAGATTCTCATCAGATCATCAGATTTAGCAGGATCTGTTCATGGATGCTCTTAGTGCTCACTCCTATGACACTTTAGTTGAGCTTGAGAGGGAGTCTTACTATGAGAAGAAGCTTAGGAGGTGGTTGAGCTCCTTTTCTTGTGGTGATTGTGCATTCATCCGGCAATGCTACTGCTTTTCTTCACACCTTATTGGACTGGCGTTTGTTAGAGGTCATTACCTCTTGTTAGGACCCCGTCTTGAGATGTGTCACCATTGGAGATGTTGATCTAGTGCCCACCTTGGAGGAGTATGATCGTTTTCTTTCTCTTTCAACCCCTCTGAGCATTATTTTTGTTCCATCAGTACGGCCTCGCTACCGCAAGAGACTCACTGATCTGTTGGGCTTAAAGAGGCCTGTTGTGGATGTGCTGACTTTGTATGGCAGTGGGATAGGAGGGATCATGTCCTTTGATTTCTTGTATGATCAGTTCCACTTATTGGAGTACCCTGTTGGCTACTGAGATGACTTTGTGGACTTAGAGGAGTGGTGGAGCCACAAGGCTAACGGAGTTCCTCCACTGACTTTTAGGCCACAAAACCAATTTCCAGAGGGTGCATGAACTGGATTAGTGAGTTTCTCAAAATTCATTTCCAAGTTTTGTTCTAATCTTTTGTTTTAATCTGTTTTTAGACTTGTAAATGCTTAGGTTTTGTTGTGGGATGGGTTTAGATGAAAACCTGATGTCCTAGGCGGGGTAGGAACATGTTTAGGATGAGTATGGTAGTCCAAAACTATCGAAGAACCCATTCTATCTGTGTTCATGCGTTCTCATGGGTCGTGCATACGTGCGCAACCAATCTTCATGAGTATGCGTCCATGTTCATCAGTTCATATGGACGTATGCCCTAGCATGCGTACGCATGCGGGGACCCTATGTACACATACACAGGTCCTACGTAAGCATATTAGCACTCAGATTTCACTTCTTTTCTTATACAACATGATTCTTATGCTCATGTTCTTGTCTACTACAAGTTTTACCTCCTTTCTCAAGTAGGGGTAGTGCCAGTCATCTCTTTGCATGGTACAAGGGCTCGACAAAAGATACAAAGGCCTTGGTCAGTGTGATCGGTTTCAAGCCAATCATGTGTTTACTTTTGGAGGGTACCGCCAGCGGCATTCTAGTGTAGGCACTTTGTAAAAGGTGGTGGGATACTATCCACACTTTTCACATTGCTAAGAGGGAGATGACGGTGACTACCCACGACTTCCACAAGAAGACCGGTTTGTGATCCAATGGGCCCATCATTAACTTAGAGAGTGAGTTGGGCATTCAGCTAGGCATCGACCTATTGGAGCGTAGGAATTTGAGTGAGCGCATCCACTATTTTGACTTGGAGAAGGATTATAGGCCTCCTTCTCTGGCAACGCTTGATGATTGTGCCCGGATGGCTAGGGCATTCTTGTTGTACCTGCTGGGGGCATATCTTTTTGCCAATGAAGGGCAAGCGGTGTCTTTGAAGTGGCTTGCTCTCTTCCTTGACTTCAAGCATGCGCGGGTGGCAAACTAGGGACAAGCCTGTCTTGCCTACCTCTATTCGGTCATGGACACACTTAGCCGAGGGACTCTTCGTTAACTGGCGGGGCCTTATATAAGTTCCTTGAGGTTAGACGTTCTTCCCTTTTCATATAGTTTCATGAATTGTACTTCGTACTTCTACAAACTATATCTATTCTATGCCATCTAGGTTCATAAAACTGTATTTCATGCTCTTGCAAACTATATCAATGCTCTATCTTGCAAACTATCACCTTGTAAACTGTACTGTACTCTTTTCTTGCAAATTTTCATCTTGCAAATTGTATATGTTTCTTGCAAACTATATCTGTTTTTTGCAAACTATCATCTCACAAACTGTATTTGTGCTTTCTTTCTTGCAATGTTCGGCCCTGAGCTATGGCCTCGTTACCCGTGGTGCGGATGTGGACCTAAAGGACTTCCCTTCAATTCGAGCTCATCTCAACAGTCTCACCTTAGAAGATGTGAGTGAAATTCTTCTTTCCTAGCTATCCTTGCATGTTTCAAAGGTTTTATTTCTAACTATAATTGTGTTTTTATTTTCTTGCAGATCACTTGGGGACCTTGGGTGGGTATTCCTCCCATTGCTAACCTCGAGTTGGAGGCAGCTGCCATTTTCTTTTTAGGGACCACTCAACCCTTGGAGGGTGTAAGCTTGAGGGTTCTATACTTAGCTGAGCGAGCTTCTTGCTAGCTGGTGGGTGAGAATACGCACGCCTCAGGTTCTGATGGATCCTTCTCCATTCATGCTTGCCCTTCTTTTGATGACCAATGTTGAGCACCAGCTATGGAGGAATGACATCCTTTATGCCAAGTGGCTCTTGGGTGATTTTGATTACAATGAGTTCAGTAGGACTCACCTTATGGATCCTTTTCCCATTGGGGTATGTACCCTTCGGTCTTCCATCTTTCTTTTCTTTTTACCTTGTATTTCTGCTTCTTATGTTATTCAAATGTGGTGATCATTTCAGGGCATGGTTGGCCTAACTGCTGGTGGTCCTATTAATCCTCCTCATTTGCCTTGTTCGGTATGCACTTATGGTCCTAATGGGTTTACTTAGGAGCATCTTGTTGGGCGTAACCCAAATGTTTTAGGTTATCCCTTACTTCAAGGTACACGAGCGGTGAGTTTCCTCTATCTTTATCTCTTGCACTTTTTTCTTTGCATTCCTTAGGCTTGTCATAACATTATCCATTTTTCAAATTCAGCCTACTATAGCGGAGCATAAGGAGCTTGTTTGGCTTGCTGGGAACCTCAAGTTAGAGGTGACTGAGTATTCTAGATAGATCTACAAGCCTGATGGGTATGCTTATCCTGATGATGATGATGGTGATGATGATGATGATGACCTAGAGGTGACCCAGAGCTCTCGGCCAAGGAAGAGGCATTACCAATGGTGATCCTGTACACACACACACACACACACACACACACACATAGTCATACTTTCCAGTTTCTTTTCTTTTCTTTTCTAGCATTATCTTATGCACTTTAGGTTTTATTTGAGACATTAGGTCGTATTTAAGAACATCTTTATATTTTTTCTTTTATTTTAGGGTTTGCACTTATTTACAACTTATAGGAGATTTAGATATGTATGCATCTTATAGTTATTTTGCTTCCCTTTTATTTATTGCTTTGGTAAATGAAAATTCGGGTTCAAATCCGCCTTTGAGTAATCCTTTGGGTCGTAGGAGTCATGAGAGAAGCCTTGGTATGAAAAATCACACTCCAGATAGGAAAGGGAATCTAAAACCCCAGTGAACCTACATATGCAAATGTGCATGTGCGTATGCAAGCTTTGACAATGCGTACACATCCAGGACCATGCACATACATGCCACGAGGCAAAAAAACCCTAGCCAACTTTTTCCACTATAAAACAGTCATGAGAGGCTTCTAAACCTTCATAAAACATATTTTAAGCCCAGGATCCAATCTGTAAGGTCCCAAATGGCAGAGTTCACTTCTTTGGAGGTTTCAATGTGGATTAACAAGCTTAATCTCAATTTCAAGGATGCTCTCATCCTTCTTAATCTCTCTTATATTTCTTTCTTTCATTAAATTAAAGTGAATGAGCTTCTTTTGCATGCAACCACTGAGTTTTGGATTCCTACTCGGCATGTTTTCCAATACAATAGTGTGGAATTATGCCCTACTCTTAAGGAGTTTGGTGCAATCATGGTTGAGCACAACTTCTGTGCTATCATTCTTCCTACTCTTGGCGAAGATCTTTTTGACCTAGCTCATCAACTTTAGAAGGTTCCCCTAGCCATGGAAAAGAGATGGTGCAAGTCCAACAAGTTGAATTTCTTCATGGTTTTCAAGTACTTTTCTAAGAAGGATGTTCCCTTGGCTAGAGTGAAGGATTGTCATCAGCTCAATGCTTTTTGCCTTTGCATTCTTACAAGGTTTTTTTGGTGCGTGAAACACCTCGTGTGGATCCTAGAATTTTTCGTGTGGTCAAACGCCTAAGGAGTGGAAGCCCATTAGCCTTTGTCTTTGTTGAAACCCTCAATGGTTTGGATGCTATTCATAGGGAGGAAGCAACATTCTTTGTGGGGAGTTCTCTCCTTCTTTAGGTATGATCCCTAATTTTTGCCTAGATTTTATCAATCTAGTAGGATTCCTCTCATTTTTGCATGGATCTATGAGAAGCTCAAGTTGCTTTATCCCTCCCTTGTTCATTCTAATCGGTATCAACCGAAACACTATTATGATCACAAGCTTAAAGACAAAGATGGATCCTGCCAAGCTTACTGAGTTCTTGAAGTGTCTTACTTCCATGGATATCCAATGGGTGGTGCAATGGTGGCGTATCAAGGTCATATCTAGTTGTGGCTTCAAAGAAAACTATGTACCTTTGGTTGGGCTTCACCATTGCTCTTATTATCCTACATGTCGTATTGCATGACAATCTAGTGACCACTAAGGGGTACCTTGTGGCAATGGTTCTTACCATACCGTAGCATTCACTGAGAGAATCTTGGGTAGAATTCAAGAGACTTGGCCTCAAAGGAAGCACCGCTTAACTCCCATAAACCAAAGTGTAAGGAGTTGCCCTAATTGACGCATGAGAAGAAGTCCTATAACCTCACAAAGCAAATAGATGCTTCTTGGTCCAATCTTTGTATCTCATTACTGTCTTGGCTAGGATGTTCTTAATATTCTTGTTGGCTACTTTTATGGCCCCATTAGTTTGTGGTCGGTATGGTGAAGACTTGTGATGCTCAATGTTGTAAACTCCATGATCCTTCAGACTTCTCCCTCAAAGTGGGAACCATTGTCAGAGATGATCTCTTGCGGTACTCTAAACCGACAAATGATGTTGTTCTCTATGAATTAGGCCACATGTTTGGCCTTCTATATGGAATAGGAAGCTGCCTTTATCTACTTGGTGAAGTAGTAAATCGCAACCAAGACATACTCGTGCCCATTCAAGCCCTTACGAGCTATCTTTCCAATCACATCTATGCCCCACACAGAGAAAGGCCATGAAGCATCATGCTGTATAGCTTATTAGGTGGCACATGGTTCAAGTTGGCATGTGTTTGGTAGTCATGGAAACTTTTCACAAAGTCCACACAATCAGTTTCCATTGTATTCCAATAATAACCCATCCTCAAAATCTTCTTTGCCAACATCCTCATATAGGGACCACAAATCCCTTGGTGGACTTCTTCCATGATTCTTTTGGCTTCTTCTTTCTTTAAATAATAAAGGTGTATCCCATCATAGGATCTCCTATAGAATTGACCTCTGCATAGGATGTACAGCATCATCCTTATCCTAATTGGACGGCGTTCTTGCTTTTCGGCACCATCAGGATAAATTCCCAATTCTAGAAACTTCATGATGTCATAATACCAAGGCACTCCTTCCCCTTCTATGGCCAAGATTGTTAAACCTTCTTTCTCTTTGTGTACCAACTGATATCTTTGCTAGATCTCTAAGGGTCGTGTCAATACTCCTTTAATTATTTCAACCATAGAAGCCAGAATAGCCAAAACATCTGCAAACTGGTTCTGAACTCCAGGGATAATGGTGTATTCAATTCTGTCGAAGGTTTTTGTCAACTCCTCCAAGTATTGTTAGTAAGGTTTTAGATGTTCCTCATTCACCTTCCATAACTTTTATGCTTGTGCTATGACCAAAGTTGAATCTCCAAAGACTTTGGCTTCCTTTACCCTTAGCTCTTGTAGGGATTCCATTCTGATGATACAAGCCTCATATTCTGCCATGTTGTTGGTTGCCTCGAAATTCAACTTGATAGCCAAAGGTACATGAGATCCATCAGGGGTGATCAAGAGTACTCTTATTCCATTTCCATATTAGTTCATAGCTCTATCAAAATACATCTTCTATGCCCCTAATTCAATATCCAAAATGCCTTCATCTGGGAAGTCTTCTTTATCGCCTTCTCCTTTTATAGGGTTCTTGGCACAAAAATCTGACGTGATGCTCCCTTTGAAGGTTTTCCTAGCCACATACTTCAAGTCAAATTCAACCAATAGAATCAACTATCTTGACAACCTTCCACTCAAGGCAGGCTTCTCAAATAGATACGTATGTAACGACCCAAGGAAAAGCGCTAGCCACATCTGCGCTATACCTCAAAAGGACTAGTCACAACTGAGGCTCCTTGTAGCTGTTAATAAAGCCCAGATCTACCCAATAAATACCCGATGTGGGACTCATTACACACCCACACACATCACACAATCAATCAAATTGGGGTATCACAATCTCCCCCACTTAAATCCCTAACGTCCTCATTAGGGCCCACTTTGTGGGGTAGTGTCTCTGAGCCCACATGGGATTACCGGGCCGGCTCTGATACCATATGTAACGACCCAAGGAAAAGCGCTAGCCACATCTGCGCTATACCTCAAAAGGACTAGTCACAACTGAAGCTCCTTGTAGTTGTTAATAAAGCCCAGATCTACCCAGTAAATACCCGATGTGGGACTCATTATACACCCACACACATCACACAATCAATCAAATTGGGGTATCACAATCTCCCCCACTTATAAGAATTCAGTCCTCTGAATTCATCACAAACTGAACCAATTTATCACGCTTCCACTACGCTACTCTAAAGCCACAATCATATTGGTCTATAAAAATTTATCTCCCATCACCATAGTTAGAGCAATTAAACTATGAAGAATCCCCCCTTTTAATTTGGCCTATCACTCGATCCGAATTGCACTATAATTTACCTCCATAGTGAAATATAAATTTCAAAACCCACATGTTCAAGTAAACCCAGTAAAAACAATAGTTTCTTCAATAAGTAATCTCCAATAATTCTAAATGGTGAAGGAGCCTCCAAGGTTGTGATAAAAGAAAACCACAATCAAAGTCTACCATAAATCATTATCCTCTGACATCCCAATGAGTTGTATATTACTTCCACTTAAATATAAGTTCAAAACTATTTCACAACATATGCATGGACTCTTCCTTCCTCAAATTTGTAAAATAAAAATTTCCAAGCAAATGGAGCCATGATGCTTCCGCTGCATAATACAAGACCACTCTAAAATCTCTTACTCAATTACCCATAGTTTAAGAACAGCCATATTACGAAAAATATAAGATTCTTTAAAGATATACATATCTCTAGTCTAAATAGCTCTCTAAGTTCCTTTCAATATGAATAAAAGTTCCAAGGCCCATTCGTTTAGATTAACCCCAATAACTGATTTTCCATCAATTATTAATTTCAACAAAATTCTAAGGCCCAAGTAGTACCCAAAACTACAACAACTGAAAATCCACAATTGTGAGACTAACCACTGACCATTGAATGCTGACATCCATTTAATTATATACCTCAAAATTAAGTAGTGCATCCAAATTAAGGTTCCAATCTTTCATAAGTTCAAAACTAATTTACAATACATGCGTGTATCTTTTCTTCCTCAAGTTTTGTAAAATAGAAATCCCAAAGTCTCCATAAATAATCAATTGGGCATTGATATAAGGGTCTATCTTAATCACAAATTATCTTCGCAAATAAGCAACATTTATTCATCTATAATCTCCAAATGATACTTGGGCTAGAACTCATTGAAGAGTTGGGTTCCTCATAAATATATTTCCTATTATGAAATCATAATCTCTAAGTGTACATCGTCTAGAAGGGAATAGTCCGTGAAGTATCTCAAACCACTATTCTTTTTCTTTTTTTTTAACCTCACAAATAATATTGTCCTAGCAGCCTAGAACTTAGAGTAAAATGCAATTTATAATCATTAACCATCTACCAATATAAAACAAAAGGAACCAGAATTGACTATAATTCAAATTGTAAGTCTTTCAAAACAAACTCTCTTGGCACCCAAGTCCATCAATTCCAATCAAAATAAGGTTCACTAATTCAATTCTATAATACCACAAACATTGCTTCCTACACACTTCATGTTCTATTGAGTCAATCAATTATCTCATATTAGCTAAAATCAAAAAATTTCATTTCTAGCATCAAAACTTATTCCCCAGAATATTAAACAAACTTCCAATTCCATAGAAAAGAAATTGAGGACTTTAAACTTCTAAGTAACAGCACATGTCTCAAAAACATTTAAGGACTACCTCACACATAAATTAGGCTATGGTAACCCATGTAGGTCAATGCTAACAAGAACAATGATCCAAAAGAAGGTCGGTCCTTAACATTAGAATCCAAAGAAGTCCATCGATATATTGCTGAATTCTTTAAACACCCTCAGAATTTATATAATAACATATTATATAATGTGAACTACAACAACCAAAATTTGATTTTCCCTTCACACTATGAACTTTCCATTAACTTCCTAACTCCATGTAAACTAAAATCAAGGAATTGTAGCTCTAACATCAAACCTTAACCCCTAAATAAAGTTCTGCAATAGTCAATTCCCTAATAATGATCAAGCACTCCAAATTTCGAATAGGACATATAGTAAATTATCATTTAGTAATAAGGACTATGAGAATCCCCTACAGATCAAACTAACCTTAGGTAGGTTGACTATATTTGGCAAAACTATCAAATGAGTTTACAAAAGATCAGTCACAAAACAGAAAGAAGGTTTCATTTGCTTGTTCTTTTCTCACTCTCTTTTCCTTTTAATAAGAAGAAGAAGTTTTAATAACCAATCTGATCAATTACAAAATTTTCAAGAATAAAATACACCCACTTAATACCAGTATAAGATCATAGAAGTAAATCAATTAAAATCCTCCCTTTTGTATTTATAAGTCACGTATGCATAACGACATAGAAATAAATATCAAAATCTCCTAACAAATCATCATATGATGGAACCTCACTTACGCTTCTCAACAAGTCATCAAAAGAAAACTATCTGTGACCTAATAACCTTCATAAACAATGACTAAAACCATAATCCCTAGTGCACACACTTTATTCCAATTCAAATCCTAGTATCAAGTCTGCAAGATCATAACCAAGCTCTGATACCATTAAAATTGTCACGCCCCAAACCCAGCTATAAAGATAGGCACGTGACAATCGCCGCACGCTTATAAAGTAAGCACCTTACAAGCGTGCATGGCCTTCTTAGCAACTAAAATTTATCCTCAAAAATTTCGTCAATAAATTCGAAATACTTCAAACATTCTTTATGAATAAATCTCCCATAATTTAAAGGAACAATTCCAAACCTCATGTACATAATGTCAATTGACCAAAAGATATAAGACCATATAATCCCAAACTTACTAAGCTTCTTTTATGCTCACAACATAACAGCAAAACTCTCAAAACTTGCTATTCTTCACAATCTGAAACTGGATGGGAAAAAGGGGGTGAGTTGACAGCTCAATAAGTAATCAAAATTCTAATAAGTTCTATCAAGCAATAGATCTATAAAGTAATAAGATGTAATATAAGCCTTCAAAAGTTATAATATGCTATGGGTTTTCAACAATAACTAAAGAAGTTTCGTAGTCTTAAAATAATAAGTTGCAAATAGATCACATACTTTAATATTACAAATATATCATAGATGGTTTAGAAAGTAGTCGGTTTTTCATATATCAAAAGCTATAACTTAATATAGGTTCCAAAAACACATAAGCAATTTTAGTGACTCAAAATAGTTCAAATACTCAAACATTTCCAAAATCACATATGTAGTTTTAATGACTCAAAACAGTTCAAATATTCAAACGTAATTCATATTCTTAACAATCTTATGACTATGGTCACGCTATATCCCCGTGACTAGGCATCAGAGTACCAATGAATAACCCCCATTGGCTGGGTATCAGACTACCAATGAATAACCCTCATTGGTTTGGGTATCAGAATACCAATGAATAACCCTCATTGGCTGCGTATCAGAGTACCAATGAATAACCCCCATTGGTTTGGGTATCAGAATACCAATGAATAACCCCCATTAGCTGGGTATCAGAGTACCAATGAATAACCCCCATTGGTTTGGGTATCAGAATACCAATGAATAACCCTCCTTAGCTGGGTATTAGAATGAATTCATAGTTAAATTGTTCATAATCACATATATGAAATCATAGTTTCTAACAAAATATATCTTATTCCCCATTGGCTGGGTATTAGAAGGAATTCATAGTCAAATTGTTCATAATCACATATATGAAATCATAGTTTCTAACAAAATATATCTTATTCAAATACATACATATATATATATATATATATATATATATATATATATATAAAGCTATAATCATATATTCAATATTCAAATCTATTTGTGATATTTCTATAATTCTTTACTTTAAATCAATATAGCTAAAAAAAAAATAATAATTAAATAAAATAAATCTTATATTCAATGCTCATATTTTTTGGTGGAAATTCTTTATTCTTTACTTTGAATTAGTATAGTTAAAACAATTAAATAAAATACATCATATATTCAGTAATCAGATATATTTGTGATAATTCTTTACTTGAAATCAGTAATACAATAAAAATAAATTGTAACAACTGTAAACAATTTTCAGTAGTTAAAATACGCAAAGATAAAACCAATTAGGATAAGGTTACTTACCTCTGAAAGAAACTTTTCCCTAACACTTCCTCTAAAATCCTTAGATATCACATAGAACAATTTTCAAATATTTTTACTTAATAACCAAATAATTCAAAAAAAACTTATAACGATACCCGACCAGAAGAAAGAATATTTATCTCACACCAAAATTTCACTTAATCATAATATTATATATATATATATATATATATATATATATATATATATTCTGCCACTATTAATACCTTAAAAGATAAGGCTATAGCACCTAGTAATATGTCACACTAAGGACAAGGACGTGGGCCATCCTTCAAGTGCTGCACTTACATTATAGCTTCCTTTTTCTTTTTCTTTTTTTTTTCTTTTTTTTTTTTTTCAAATTTCCTACTTCGGCACTGTTATTTAAAGAACACATGTGCAAAACACCTAACCCCTTAAAAGAAAATTTGTGGCTTAACAGCATAAAACTGCAGTAGCAGCGTCTAGTTTACTGAAATAAATCCAAACTTTTCTTCGTTTGCATCATTAAAACTCTTGAATAATTAAATTGCTTCACTATTGGCCAAAATACCCACATAAGAAAATATTCTAATACCACATAAAGTCTAAATTTGACAAAAGAACAAAATTTCTTAAGCTCTTACCTCAAGGATGTAGTCAATCTTTCTCTGCTTTAGTCCTTTGGGTAATCTCCTCTCTAAAAAATCTCTTCATATGCATTGACTTAATAAGCTTATATATATAGTTAGGGTTTCAACCTTATTTTTTAAAAACTCCCTTATAATTAGAAATTATAAAATTGGCCCCACAAAATAAATTTACTTAAATACCCCTCCTTTTAATTTTTTTTTTTAGGGTATTACAATCTCCCCCACTTAAATCCCTAACGTCCTCGTTAGGGCCCACTTTGTGGGGTAGTGTCTCTGAGCCCACATGGGATTACCGGGTCGGCTCTGATACCATATGTAACGACCCAAGGAAAAGCGCTAGCCACATCTGCGCTATACCTCAAAAGGACTAGTCACAACTGAGGCTCCTTGTAGTTGTTAATAAAGCCCAGATCTACCCAGTAAATACCCGATGTGGGACTCATTACACACCCACACACATCACACAATCAATCAAATTGGGGTATCACACTTCAATGGATCCATTCTAGCAACTATCCATAATTGGAATGGTAGGATGATATGTCTCAATTTTTGTATAGTCCATACAAGAATAAAGCATGATTTCTTTATGGGTGTGTATCTAGTCTCATAGTCATGGAATCTCTTGCTTAAGTAATACACAACTCTTTCATTCTTATCATCTTCTTGTGCTAACATGCTTCCTACTACATCCTCCATGACTAAAAGGTAGAGGAGTAGAGGTTTCCCAAGTTCTAGAGGTATCAAGATAGGCGGGTAGAGAAGATACTCCTTGATAAGTTCAAAGGTTTTTTGACATTCATCATTCCATGTATAGGGTTCATTCTTCCTCAAAAGTTTGAAGATGGTCTCACAAGTGGAAGTGAGTTTGGTGATGAATCAGCTAATGTACTACAGCTAATGTACTACAACTAGCCTTATCTCCTTTTCACTCTTGGGTGGTGGCTTGTCCAATATAGCTTTGATCTTCGATGGTTCGACTTCTATCCTTCTATCGCTTACAAGGAAGCCTAGCAATTTTCCAGCAATTACTCCAAAAGTACATTTCTATGGATTCAATCTCAATCTATATTCCTTGATCCTTTCGAAGAACTTCCTTAGATTGGTTATGTGACCTCCTCTATCTTTGGACTTTACAATCATGTCAACAACATATACCTCCACTGCATTGTGCATCATGTCATGTAGTAAGGCTGTGGCCATCCTTTGGTAGGTTGCACCTGCATTCTTAAGCCTAAATGGCATCACTGTGTAACAATAGATTCCCCATTTAGTGGTGAAAGTGGTCTTGGTCATATCTTTAGGAGCCATCTTGATTTGATTGTATCCTGAAAACCATCCATGAAGGACATCAAAACACTGCCATTGGTGTTATCCACTAAGACGTCCCTATGAGGTAAAGGGAAATCATCCTTAGGATAAGCTTTGTTTAGGTCTTTAAAGTCCACACAAATCCTCACCTTTCCATCCTTCTTGGGTACAAGCACAACATTTGCTATTCATTTGGCTTAGTGTATGGGTTTGATGAACCTTACTTCCAACTATTTCGTGACTTCTTCCTTGATCTTGAGAAGCCATTCAATTCTCATGCGTCTCGATTTTCACTTGACTGGCACCATGTGAGAATGGGGATCAATATGGTGTTATGCTATCTTAGGATTGGTGCCAGACATATCTTCGTAAGACCATGCAAATACTTCTTGGAATTCAATGAGGTGTTCTTTGAGATCTTTTCTTTCTTGTTCATTTATAGATGAGCCAATTTTAATTAAGCATGGATTCTCATCATTTCCTAAATTAAGAGTTTCAAAAGTTGGTTCCATAGGTTCAATTTTCTTTTCCAATAGTTTTTTAATTTCATTTTCAAATTCATTGGAATCATTCAAGTGCAGGATTTCAATATTATGGGACACATCAAAATAAGCCAAATCAGAATTCATCTTATTAAAAATGCCAAAAAGTACATTGGAACATACATTACAAGATATCTTTCCCATGCCATTAGAAAACCCAACCCAAGTCCAATTGCTAAGTTGCCCATTTGTGGGCATGATGAATGTAGAAGAATCATTTGGTTCTTCAATGGTGATGGCGAGCACGTCCCCCTCTACTTTCAAAATTGTCTCCATTGCTTCGACATCCATGTAGTCTATCCAATTGACCTCATCTTGAATCTCCTTGATCATTACCGTAGGCTTCTCCTTGAAAGTGAGCCTCTCCTCAAAGAAGATTTCCTAGCCGAGATACATTTTCCTATCCTTGTCAACCCAAAGCTTGGGAAAGCCACAAAAAGAGAAGTGTCCTCCCTCCTTCACAAAGTTTCCATTGAGAGTACCAAGGTTTTGCTTGATTCCGCCGTAGCTTTCAAATAATCTTAAACCTTCCTTAGTTAGTTGCGTCTTGAAATCGAGGAATTTAGCTACCCCTCTTCCTTCTTTTCCAAGACCTATACTAGGCATGTACCTTATCCTTTTCATCATTGCAATCACCTCATGACTAAAATACAGGAGTAAATCCGTAGTGTACTTCTCATCCTTCAATCCATAATCAACCATGTTTACAAATTCAAAAAGCCACTCACTTGAAGCTCATTGTCCTCTCCTTCGAGCCCATAGATGGGAGTTGGGATCTCATCGTCTCCAAGTACCACAACAATTCCTCATTTCCATGGGATCTTCATCTTTTGGTGCAAGGTGGAAGGAATAGCCCCAATGGGATGAAGCCATACTCTTCCCAGGAGGAGATTGTAGTTAGAGGTGATTTCCATCACATGAAATTCCACAATTGTCTCCAACGGGCCAATTTTGCAAGGAGCTTTGAAGGTTCCCATAACCTTCCTCGAGGTGTTATCATATGCCCTAATAGTTAAAGCAGAAGGGATGATTGTCTGCAAGTCTAAACCAACCTTAAGAGCGGTCCTAAATGGGCACACATTCAATGCAGATCCATTGTTCATAAGAACCATTGGAACCTTAGCACCCACGCATTTGATAGTGATTTACAAAGGTCTAGTATGAGTGGCTCCTTCGGGAGGAAGTTCTCCATCAAAAAAGGTACGGAAAGGGATGTAGTTTCTATAGACACTTCTTTCCCATTCAAAGTGTCTAGGAGTGCATTGCAAGTGCTCGTGAGAAGCCATAAGTAAACGCCAAACCATCACAAGAGCTTGAGTCTTTTTTAGTTTGGTTAAGACCCTATCTTCCTCTTCTTTTTCTTCCTTCACATTGTGTCCAATGATCTTTGATCCTTTCTCCACATTTCTTCTGGGGTGATCCTTCTCCAAAAAGGATGGTTTGTAATGTTTTCCACTCCTGGTGATGTTTGCCAGATCATCTTCTAGGATCCTTTTCTTCAATTCAGACATTCCTTTGGGAAGTATCCTCTATACGGCTATAAAACTCTTCAAATTCTCATACTTTTCATCCCATATTCCTTGGATTTCCACCATGTTGACTTCACAACCTCTATCAACTTAGAGCAATTCTAATCGACCTCTTCCACTTGCACACAATTCTAATGTGGGGCAGAGCTCGATGATAATCGGGTAAAGGTTTCTTCCTAATGTTATGTTTAGTGATGATGTTTAGGTTTGGGAGAGTCCCATTGTCTATCAAATCTTGTATCTTATGCTTAAGGCGAAAGCAATTATCGGTCTTATGGCTGGATTTCTGATGGATTACGGGGTTGGGTGCTTTAAAAGTGGTTGCTGTTTCCCTATATGTCTTCTTGATTGGAGGCTTGTTCTCCTCTTTCTCCAATTGTTCATTATTGATGGCATCCTCAATCCTAGTCTCACAATCACACAATTCTCCAAAAGAACTAATAGGTAATGATAGAAGCATACTGTTGTATGCCGGAAGCAAGTTCTTGATAATCATGTTGATTTAGTCCTTCTCATTTGGCCTATTAACCATCTTGGACAATTTCCCTTTTCACCTTGTCATATATTAGGAGAAAGTCTCCCCAACTCCTTGCTTAGTGGTCTCCAAATCCCATAAAGTTACATCAATCATGGTATTGAAAATGAGTTGATTCATAAACAATTCTACTAGCTCATTCTATACTTTGGTCTTGCTTGGATCCAAGCTACAGTACCATCTCGATGCACCTCCCGTGAATGAGAGAGGAAATGCATGCAAAGTTTGCTTCTCATCTAATCCCTTCATTTCGGGAATGCTTATGTATCTTCTAACATGTTGCTTAAGGTCTCCAGTCCCATCAAACTTTCCGCATCAGAAATCTTGAACTTAGGAGGTAAAGCAATAGGGGCTTTAGAGCTTAAACCACCCATGTTATAGAGATAATCATCCGTCCCTTGAGCCTTGCGAAAGGCTAGTTGCATCTTCTCCATCTTTTCCTTCATAGCCACAGTATCCTTGGTGAGCTTCTCAAATTGCTTGTTCCCTTCATAATTGGCCCTGTCTCTTTCATCTCATTCTTCTTTTTCTTCTTCCTCGTTTATCTATATGTGCACAAGCTTCTTGATCTTGCTTTCCTCTAGCTTGGAGAGGGGCCATCTTTTTGAGAGCCTGGCCTTGATCTTCTATTGCCTTGTATGTCTTTTGTGCGAGTGTGTCATCAATTGGAGCAGCCATTTCTTCTTAAGGTATCTCTCCTTGAAGTATCTCTTGTTGAGGTGTGATCTCAACCTTAATCAATTGTTTTTTTCTTTTTTTTTTTGCTTTCTCAAACCCAAGTTGAAGTAGGGATGTGCTTAATTGATCTTGGTGGTGCAATGGTGCCTGAAAAGAAGTCCTATCCATATTAAGCCCATGTCCCAAATTAAAAAGCTTCTTTTATTTAGATGTTCTTAGAAAGTCTTTAAGTCCATTTTAATGAAGGCCCAATTACAAAATCACTTACTTTCCTTTCATGAGCCTTGCCTTTTGCTTTATAGGGCTTGGAGATTTTCAACCCTTTGTCTCAAATATGGGCCAACAATGCATTCATCACCTTTGGGTTCTTCTTTTCTTATATCCATATGTTAATTTTTTTTCGAAGTTGCCTTCTAGCTAGAATGTATTGTGGCCTTCCTCTCAAAGCCCATGAATCTTTCATCATTTTAAGCCTTTACATGCAATAAGTAAGCCCAAGATTAGGGAGATTCATATCAAATTTGTAGAATCTTGGATGATAGGTCCATAGCATATTTGTTACCTTAGGCCCAAGACTTTCTTTTTTAGGAGGCCTTTGATTTTGGGCTTATAATAGCAACTAGGCTATGATCCTATGAACCTTTCAAGTTAAAATATACCTTTAAATTTTGGGATAAGCCTCTTATATGTGAGATCTTCTTTTGTTTTCATCCCATTGTCTTAGCTATGCCATAACTTTTGAGCCATCCTTTCAAATGTTTATATCTTTTATTTGTCCTTTAGAATTAGGTGAACACAAGATATATGGTTGAACAAACAAGAGATATAAAGGGTGCCCTTTTTTTATAGGATCTAGGATCTCTCTAAGTGTGAGTAATCTCCATAAAGCTAAAGGGATAGAAAAATAGTTCACTCACAACTAGGTGGGCCTTAGGCCTGAATGGACTGTAATGGATTGGTGGAAAACCGCTAATGTACTCAAAACCCATCATAGGCAATAGCTCGGATTATGAGTTGGTGTGATGAATTTTGGAAAGTCTTGGCCCGAATGAAGCCTCCACTTACCCACTCATCACCAACCATGGAAAAGGGACAAAAAGAGCCAAGTGAAAGTGTGTACAAACAATATTAAATAAGCCTTTATCAAGATTAAGAAATGGAACACATTCAAATCAAACTCTCTATCCCTAGTGGAGTCGCCACTGTGGGCATAAGCGCCCAAGACGAGTCGTCCTCACGTTTTGGGTGAGTACGCCTTGGCCTAGGATGGACCATGACGGAGGATGTAAATAGAGTCGCCACCTAGTTTAGGTCTAGGAACCATAAATATAGTGCCCTTCGTGGAAGGACTGATCTTTACTAGAGCACATGTCCGAAGTTTAGGTATGAAGATGGGAAGGTGTTAGGCACCCAACCCCACCCAACCCGTTGGTCGGCTTCCACTCATTGTGTTCCAAGTCTTAATCTCGTTAAAGGAAAATTTAATATGTTATTCTAACTCACACACACTCTAGCATGCATCTTAAACAATCAACATGGCATAATCATCTCCCAACCAAACACACATCTATCATGGCATTTAAGCATATATCATTAAAGGCAGAAACATCACAAGGCAGATTCAAACAAACATGTCAAGATATCTAAACCTCAAAAACATGGAATTCAACCAAGCATGTCATTTTCATTAATCACCATACTCATCAAACAAGAACGAATGCATGTTCATGTGATTATGCATGACTTACCTCACTACATCACAACACCAATGCATCAATGCATGTTCATGGCATTTAGACAAATTAAAACCCTAATAAGCATAAAAGAGATAAAACAAAACAAAGCAATTGTAGACACCACATTTTGTACCCGTTAATAAATTTTAGTCCCTAGTCCCAATGATGAGCTCAACATGTCTAAAAAAGATAATTGAAGTTATTTTGATAGTTTGGAAGTAATCATAACCCAAAAGTGCTCAAATCGCTTTGAAAACGATACTGAAAAATAACATTTTCTCACTGTTTTGACCATAAATTTTGATCTATAAAGCATTTTTTAGTGAAGTTTATTGCATTGGAAAGTAGACATCCTAGGATTTAATTTGAATACAAATTTTGCCTAGTTTGGACTTATATTGAGTGAGTTATGACCATTTGAAGTTTGACCAGCCTAGTAGTCAAAATTAGGGTTTCTAGGGACACATGCGTGCACAGGGAGCATGCATGCGTGTGCTTCCCCAAACCTGCATACTCAGGCCAATTTCGAGAAGCCCATAACTTCATTTTTTTAAGGCCCAAAGCCTTCCTCTTTGATGGGCCTCGGCCCCTAAACCCTTTGGAACATTCAAAGCCCTCAAAATGAGTCTGAAAACCCTAGTTTAAACATATAAATACAACCTTACGTCTCCAAATCAAAACCTTAGCTAGAGAAAGTGTATTTTTCACCTAAACTCTTCCAAAACTCTTTTCTAATGTTGAACTTTCTACACACACATCATTGAGCACGTTTTTGGCTTTTCAAAACCATTCTCTATTACTCATTAGGGCATAAACTATTTTCTAATCTCTTTCAAAACCTTTTTTTTCAAACAATCTTTTCAAGAAGATCTTTTTATTTCTGAGTTGTGATTACTAATTGACTATTGATATATTTGAGTCCCTTGATTATCATTCGATCTTGTTGTGTAGGCACTGAGGGGCCGGTTAAAATATCAACCAAGTTGTGTTCCATAAGAAGGTAAGTCTCTCTTCATGGCTTTTCCTTAATTTGGATATTTTATAATTCGTGTTCTTGTTGTTCTTGATTTATTTATTTGTTATATATGATTAGAAATATGCTTTTCTTTGTTTGGTTTTGTTTTGTTGTGTCTCACCATATTTTGATTGGAGAGTTGAATGATTAGATATATCGATGAACATGTTTCGATGTGTTAAGTGTTGTTCTTGTTTGTTGTTAGATCCAATACATGTTTAGGAATAGATTATGTTTTGTTTATTTTGGATATCTTTGTTGTTAGTGTAAGTTGTTTAATATTATATTAGAAGCATGTTAAGTTGTTAGTTTTATTGTTTTAGGTTCTGCTTTGTTTTCTATATTTCTGGTTTCTGGGCTAGGGTTTTTTGGCCGTGTATGCATATGCATGCTTCTTGCCTGCATACGCATACTTGAATTATGTGTACGTAAGCCTATGTATGCCCACGCATACTTGTGCCTAGAAACCCTAATCCAAGTTTTTTTCTTTATTTCATTTATATAATATGCTTTTGTTTTGACCCTTCTTTATGTTTTTGAGTCTCTGTTTCTTTGATTGATTGTTTGTTTGCCTTTAACATGTTAGATTAGGGTTTTCTTCCAATGTTTTCTTTATTCTACCATGAACATGCATATGATATAATAATGCATTGATGCATAGGTGTTGTAATGCAATAAGGTAAGTGCAGTAAGGCATGCATTCATATATACATGCATTTGATTGGGATATGATATGTGAACTTGGAATATGTTTATGTTCTTGATGTTCTTAATGCTCTCCAATAATTCTTTAATGCTTCCATGACCATGTGATATCTTTATTTATTTGTTGCCTTGGATGAGATGATATGATATGCACGATAGATGTATGCTAGGTTTGATGTGAGTTGCCATGATAGATATGTATGTTAGGGTTTTGGGATGATTGATGCCATATTGATTGCCAGATGTATGCTAGTGTGTGTGTGGGTATAGATAACAATATTAAATGAGCATTTAATGAAATTAAGACGAAAGACACAATGACTGGAAGCTGACCCATAGGTCAGGTAGGGTTAGGTGCCTAACACCTTTCCATCCTCATACCTAAACTCCAAACCCATGCTCTGGTAGTAATATTAGTCATTCCACGTAAGGGCCCTATATTTATGGTTCCTAGACGTAATCTAGGTGGTGACTCCATCTTTTCTCTGCCACAGTCCACTCGGCTGAGGCATACTCTCATTTTTAGGAGAAAACCGTAGCTGCCTACAACAATACAAAATAGAGTAAACTATACAGATATGAAAACTAAGTTAAACAGAGGCTAAACATGTAAATAAAACAAAATAAAAATAAACAGAATTGAATTTAGGGTTTCTGGGCAAGGGCATGCATGTGCATACATAGAGCATGCGTATGCATACTTTGAGTATGCGTACGCATGCAAGCTGCATGTGCACGCATACACACCCAAAACCCTAAACCCAAAAAACCATAACAAAAAACAAAGAAAACATAAAAGAAACAAGAAAACTCACAACCTCTCAGGCTTCGAACATAAACACGAGATAAACCCTAACTAAACAAACATATTAAAGCATTTAAAACACACACACACACACACACACATATATATATACATAAAAACAAAAGAAAAACAAAGAAAAGCAAAGAGCCAAAGTTAGAAACTTTACCTCAACACTAGGACTCTTTAGAACTTGATTTTGACCGTTCCCTTTAGTCAATCTACTTACAACCAAATCAAATATGAGTTAGTAAATTTATAACTTAAAGATCAAGACCAGAAAAAGGTCTCAATCAAGAAAAATTTGACTTGAGGATTTTCTATGAAAAACTCCATCTTTGGTTTACTATTTTCTAGTGAATCTTGTGTGTTTTCCACCGGAATTCATCCACCTTGAAAAAGTACCTTTTATGACTTTATATAGTCGAAAAAAGGGGTTTGAGGCAGTTCCCAGATGATGTGGGATTTGTTCCGAACCGGTAGCTTATTTATAGCCTTAGTATAGCTATTGGGAGCCTTATTATGAGTGTAATCGTCGGTGGCCTCTTAATGGCTCTCTTGGCTGTTTTGAGTAATGTCTGCCTAAGTTTAAATGAAGGTTTGACTGGTTCATGACTAGCCTTATTGACCGTTGGAGCTCGTCAATTACGAAACCATTAATGAGAGCGTTATTAATGCTGTATGGTTGCCCTCTTTTGGACGGCCTTGTGGATTGGATGCTCATCATTTATATGAACGAGCCTGTAGATGTAACACTCATCCGTTGCCTAGACGAACCTATAATTTTAGTACTCGGCACCAAGTGCAACTGATCTGCAAATGATGCGTTTTTGGTTTCGCACGGCCATTTCTTGGATCAAGAATCCTTTTTACACCAAACATAAGCTGAGCTGCCCGATGAGCGAGTAGAGATTAAGTAAACTACGTTGTTCGGTCCATGATTTAAAAAAGAAAAAAAAAAAAAAAAAGAGATCATTTTGTCAATGGGAAAATAATAGTCCGCGGCCAGTCCAAAAAACTAACACAACTATATATAATGGTATGTATAGGACCTAAAGTATGAAGTTATATAAAATTACATTATATATTTGGCCACATGCATGTAAGCAATTCTTTTAATAATATATTAAGAAATGAAATGCATTGCTTTGCTGGGTATAGGAAAAGCAAATCCAAAAAGATTCATGAACACAGTAAGGAAATTCTTAAGATTCATGTAAGCATCGGTGGTGGAGTGGAACTAAACTAATGGCCTGTTTGGATGGAGGGGGGAAGGAGGGAGAGTGGAGGGGAGTAGAGTAGTGTAGGCTAAAAATAAGCTAATTGTGTACTAAATCTACTCTACTCTACTCTATTCCCCCTTCCTCCCCCTCAATCCAAACAGACCATAAAGTAGTCAATTCGATCATCATGGAGGAATATGACATCATCACTACTTGCAGTATTCTCTAGATTACCAAAATGTTCCACAAAAAAATTAAAATTTAAAAGAAAAAAAAAAATTTACTTTGTCAATAAAGGTAACTTTATAGTTAGATACTCACTTTATTCCCAGTGCCAAACACAAACTTAAAAATGTTATAAATAAAAATAAATAAAAAATTCCACATGGTCGGGTGACGCTGCCTCTAAGGCATTAGCAACCTACTTTAACTTCTGAATAAGTTGGTAAGGTTGAAGGCAATTCAAACCTTGCTGCTTCTACCTTAAGGGCTCGACCTAACTTGCAAGTTTGACTGTGAGGTATTCATGAATTTGAGAAAGAGTCATGTCAACGTGACATAATTTAGTATGTTTAATTTTTTTTTTAAGTCAAGATATTAATGTGTTTTGTTTTTATTTTTTTGGAATAATGAATGGTGAATTCAACCATATATAAGATATCTTATTACTTGAATTAAGTGGAACCCACAAACTTAACAGAGTTGAAATTGTTATATTAGTTGGAGACTAATTAATTGTATATAAAACTAATTAAGGTCTCTCCCTCCTTGGTAGGTGGATAATTAAACAGCTCTAAATAATATGATTGAACAGACAAGAGTATAACAAATGATGATACAATGCACATCATTGGTATTTAAAAATTGTTGATTAAGGTAATCGATCTCAATATATCATACTGGATCTCTAAATTAATGTAAATCATATCCAAGATAGATCATAGGAGCACTGGGATGTTGGTTTTGTGAAAGGTTATTTTAAAGGGAACAGGAGACGGAGAGGACCATATGCATTAATAGTACCACATTTCCAAGTCACGGGTGGGGTCCCAAAAGGTTTCTTATAAGAGTTCCATATCTAATAAAAGAGGCCAAGTGTTGAATTCTGTAGCATCTCCACACGTGGGTCAGGACCTCTCTTTGTACTTTCCAAGGTCCAATTCCAGTTGTAACGATACCTATCATGCAATTGCAAATCCACAAACACTCTTGCACTTTTATATTATGTATGTATAGTATAGTTTACAAGAAAATCTCCCTCCTTAATTAGCTTGGACATGAATCATGGCTACTATTTTTTTGGCCGTGCAACTGCAACGCTAGCCAAAGAGATCTAGGAATCCATAATCTTCTTTTAACTTACTCATGCACTTTACTTCAACTTGGGTCTAGGTCACCGCTTAAAGAATTTCCTCTTCTACTCTACTTAACCACATCATCCAACCACTGCAAAGCTGTTTGCCATGCTCTACATAAAAAAATAGCTTTCCACACATGCTTATAATGTGGCTGCATTCTTCCTATCAAGACTTTTATTTTTTTTCCTATTATCAAACCCTTTTTTTTTATATATATATTTTATAAATTGCTATTATCAAACTATGTAATATTGATATTTAGTGAAAATTTATCTTAGAAGACGGTCTCATGAGACATCTCTCTCATATCATACATAAGTAATACATGGTGTGGAAGAGATGCCTCATTAAATATGTGTTTCAATTAATCGGAAGGCCTTGAATTCAACCCATAAGAGTGTTCAAGAGGGTTTGTATTAAGGACATAGTCAAGATTTTGTATTTGGGGAGCCAAAACATGAAACAAAATAAATTTCACCTTTCATGAATAAGAAATATACATTTCACAAAAAAATGTGTAACTCAATTGGCACCTAATGATGCTTTCATGGAGATGTTTAAGGTTCAAATCTCACATTCCCCCAATGTTGAAACCATCGAATTATCCAATATATAGAAACACACACACACATTTCAACTCTTTTGAATCCCAAAAATTATACATGATTGATTCTATAATAAATTTTGTTGCAATTTCTCTCTCAATATACAAAATCAAATAGTCTATTAAAAAATCATCTTTTATTTTGTTGCGATGCCTAGTCTTAACAATATTCATGATTGGAAAAGTCAAAAAGCAATGCTAGGATACTACATGAGTTTTACAAATGAATATGTCACTAATTATAGAAAGGTAATTCAAATATGTATGTATTTGTTGCTGTAAACGGCATCAATCACATTAATTGTCAAGTTAGCTTGTAAACCTTTAATTTTGTAGTAGCTTTAGCCTTTTTCAAAGTTAAATATTGTAATTGGTTTTCACATTATCTATAAATCAAATAAAAACTATATTTCTTCTCTCTCTCTCTATATATAATTTATCTAATTAAAAACCAATTGGAGTAGTCAAGTTAAAAATAAATAAATAAATACCCAATCACAAGAAAAATTCATAACAACTCAGCCTCATTCAACTGTTATTATATTCTACAATATGTCTAGCATTCTTCTAATGTGTTTCCAAGTATAAAAAAACTAAAAAAAAAAAAAAGTTCACTAACGAATTGTTTAGGAGTATTCATACAGAAATACGACAACTTCCATATCTCAAAAATTTAAACTTTGGATCACAAACAACAAGAAACTAGACAATCAAACACAGTTATTTGAGGGGGGGAAAAACTAATTAATAATTTGAATATATATATATATATATATATATATATATATAAAGTCAAATAAGTTGACAAACATGTTAATATTAGTAACACTTATAAATTCTTTACATAAAAATGAGTTTTTTTATTTTATTATTATTATTTTTTTTTATTTTTTTTATAAATTATTTTTTATTTTAGGACTCCAAATACTGGAATGGGATAGATGACCACCATGACCATTTATTTAAGGGGGCCCTGGCTCCCCTTGTTAAACATATAGCTCCGTCCCTGGTTTGCATGGTTTATTCTTATAATTTGATGAAGAGAGAAATGAACAAATTTACCTCTAGAGCTATTTCGGCAACTGAGTGTTGTTCTCTAATTTCGTTCTTTATCATACAACGATAGTAGATTGCTGAGATAAAGAATAATATTGCTCCCTCGAAACCCTTACTTTTTACGAATGATTAAATCATAGACCTCCCATTTTACAGACGAAGAAATACTATTCATGAAGAGGAATGAAGAGAAATTTAACGTTTTATTTATTTTTGCTAAGTTCCTTTCCTTTCCTACTAAATAGCATTTTCCATGTCATAATTACAACTATGAGAACAACAAAAGTCATCATTATAGGAGTAAAGCTTAAATCATACATTAACTGATTGTTAAAAAATTTATTCCTAAAATGATCCTTAAAAAAATTTAATTTCTAAAATAACCTATCCAGTGTTTTAATTTGCAATGTAACATATCCATATATATGCACTGAAACATTGGAAAAATGATTCTGTTTCTCTTGGTTCTCTTACATATAAATTGGTCTCATCTGCAAGACTTAAAACTATACTCCTGTTTCATTTTATATGAGAGGAATGTGTAATATATTAAGTGCATTAAATAATTTCATAGAAAACTAATTTAATTTATATTTGCTATTTATGCTTTGTTTGTTTGGACAAAAATCTTCTTCTTCTTCTTCTTCTTCCTTTTTTTTTTTTTAATTTATTTTATTTTTTTTTTTTAATGTTTGTACAATGGAAAACACAAGTTAATCAAAAAAAAAAAAAAAAGTGTTTTTCATGATTAATGGAAACAAGCCTAATTAATATAGCAAAAAACAATTTTCAATTTTTAATTGCAGAAAGTATTTTCTAAAATGCTTCATATTCATTCAACCAACTATCATAAATAAACTACAAATCACAGAAAACTCTCATAATAATAACGTTTCTCTCTCTATAAACTGACCGTTGCCTCTCATTGTCTGGTGATTGACCAACTCTTGGCTTTCATTGGTCAATAGTGTCCTTTCTCCCAAATGACATTTTTTCCCCCTCAAATGAGTTACCTTCCTACTTATTTTGTCCCTTATATTCTAAATTTGGGGTCTAATTTCCCATTTAAGCCTCCTAAATAAAGTGAGTATTGAAAATATTTTCTAATTTAGGGCTTCTTTTCATGAATGAAAAGTTTTGTTCATATATTTTTGGAATTATAGGAAATATAAATGATATTTTATACTAACCAAATAATGGAAAATATTTTCAAGCTCATTTTTAGGATTCAAACCAAACACATTAGATAAGTAAGCTTTTTTTTAAAATGAGTAATTTAATTTCTAAAAAAATATTTTGCATCTAAACAAACAGAGTATAAATAGAAACTTTTGGGTTAGAAATTAGAAGAAGAGGGTAAAGCAAAGAAATATTTTTGCATTTGAATGTGATTAAAATTTTAAAATTAAAAAAGAAAAGAAAAAGAAAGTGATTTCAAAAGGTACGGAATTATTAAAAGGTTAATGAATTTAAAGAGGAGATCACATTGGAACAGATGTTACATATATTGAATAAACTTTTATCAAGAATCTTGGAGGATTCTTTTATTTATCATCATCATTAATATTTGAACTCCAAAAAGTTTGAGACACTAGGTCCCTTCTTAACCTTAACCATTACTAATTGGTTACGAGTCCCCGTGTACCGTATAAAGAATATATTAATAATGGGAATCTTATATAATATGGGATATTGAGAGGGAGATTTGGATTTGGATTTGGAATTGAGAGTGGTTTGCTCTGGCTCCTCTTCATAAACACAAAAGACAGCGTATTCCAAGGGATTATTTTGCTTTGCAAATCGTGTGGAGTAATGCACCCTGTAAGTTTGCATGTGCCCACAAATCTACAGTGGATATCATATATTCTCTCCACTTTCTTTTGTCTTTCTTTCTTTCTCTAACACTATTATAATATTATTACCAACTCCATCACTCATCAAATCACACCAAATCAACATAATCCCTTGTTTTCTCACTTCTTTGTTATTATTATTATAAACATTTTTCTTTTTCTTACCCTAGTGAAAAGTTGTTTTTTTCTTTTTTTCATAGGGTAGTATAGAAAGTAAGGAAAGCTCTTTTGTGATTCATTCAGCTGTCTTTAACTAGGTGGAGAATTTGGTTTTTGATTTGAATCTCCTTCTCTATTTATTAAGATTTAAAATATATATGTATATTTATCTCTCTCTCTCTCTCTCTCTCTCTCTCTAGGGTTAAATATTGTATACATATATTGAATTGAACCCATGCATTTACATTTGCACTAGGCATTCATGGCGCCGCACGTTTCTTAATTGTAATGAAAATCTTTAATATTTAAATCATCAATATAAACATAGTTGTTTTTTTATTTTTTTATTTTTATTTTTTATTTTTATGGGAATATAAACATAGTTGTTTGTAGAAGGAAATATGGCTAATTAAAAGCCTCTCTATATAAGAATATTCGCACGTTAGTGTATGTGTATGTATGTACCTGACTTATATTACATGCATGGCGTAATACAGCAGCAGTCTATTCTGGCAAATACATTGTTTTGGTCATAATAATAATAATAACAAGAAAAACAACCCTTTTTTTTTTCTGAATCATCCGATTCACGACATGGATATTATATTATATTATGTGTTGTTAAAACAAAATCATGAAAATGATAGTTTTAATCCTAATTAAGCATAGTAGACTATTTATATTTATTTTTTTCCAATGAGGTTTGCTGCATCAACCATCGGCAATTGAATAAATTTTAAGGACCTGGCTGTTTGCACACCACAAGAATAACAAAATGACCAAGTGTCCGATTTGAAGGATGCAACGTGTTTTCTGAATATTTAATTTTAGGATGTTGGTTATAATATATAGATATTTATATATATATATATATATATATAATCTGTTTCAAACACCTAATATTTTGAAAAAGAGGGATGGAACACTAAATTATTTAATCACGAAATTTAAGGATTGGCTTCTCTACTTTGACTAATGAGAAAAACCCATACCTCATTGACTTTTTTAGCTTGTGATCGATGTTGTAGAACTCGAAACAAATTTCCCTTTATTTTTAATTATGTGCAATTGTACTAGAATATATTTGAGATTCATGATATGTGTTTAATTAGCAAAATATTTTATTATTATTTTTATTTTTATTGTGCAAAATCAATCGATGTGCACAACAAATGGGGTAGTCACACTTTAAATCTCATTTGAGTTTTGAGTGGACGACAAAGTTAGGCAGCAATTCAAGTTTATGAACCTATACTATAGGCTATGAAAACAACAACCTAGTAAGTTTAAAAGCAAACAAAATGTTATAATTATTTCCCATATAGTAAATTTTACCTTTCCATTTATTTAATATATCTTGCTCCCAATTACCCAACAAATAAATTTGAAGGGATTGGTGGGGGCTTTTTGGTAATTGCAGGAGTTCACATGTCTGTTTAAGAGATTGGACGATTCTCATTTCTCACTTTCCACCACATAACTACTCATATAACATGACCCACAAATCATGCGGGAAACAGCTCAATTAGATTTGGTCCCTATATGGCAATTTAAGTAAAACGTTAACGTAAGTTCCTCAATTTAACGTGGCCTTTTGGTCAAATTCCACCATATTTAGCATTATCTTTTTCAATATTAAATTTTTATACAAACTACTTAAATTCTAGGACTCAACTCTTTCAGCAAAAGTATAATTATTTACCCAATAAATGCAGGTTTAAGATAACTTTGTACGTAGAAGAAATTAAATAAATCAAGATTCTTTGTATCTTTTGACATAATTCTGAATTTCTCTACATCTCCACAAGGCAATTAATTCACCAATGAAGCTGCAATTTTAAAATCTATTTGTAAATCCCTAGTGTGAATCTGATTTTTTTTTTTTTTTTTTCCTTCTTCTTCTTCTTCCTTTGAGAAAATAGTTTGTTCGAATATGATTTGGTCTTATACCTTTATAATGCTTGATAACGTATTGTTCTTAGCTTTCCTTTCTTTAATTAGTTGAACGCAGAATTACAGCTAATTAATAAAGGCTTGGTAGGTTTTATTCAGCTGAGGGCCTGAGGCCAATTAATCATGAGAGTGGGGCATGATTAAGGGAAATCTAATTGATGAAAAGAAAAGAAAAAGATGATCATGATACCCTAAAATGATAGGGCAACAAACACCTTAAATGTCTTTCCTAGAAGATTAATTAATGTTAAAATATATATATATATATTTATTTATTTATCTTAAAACAGAAAGCCGCCCTTACCCTTCCTAAAGGGTGTGACAAACTCTCTTCAAATTCGACCAACACTTTGCATGTAGTTGTAATGTAGGCACTTAATTAAACAATGAGCAATGCCGTACCCCCAAAAAAAAAAAATTACATTAGAAGATTTGAAAAGATTATGTAATGGTGCCACTGACGCGCCTAGGTGGCACGTGGAATAATTGTTGTTCTTTTCCTTTAGAATAGTTGTTAATAAATAACCCATCAAATATTTTTTAGCAATTTTAAAATCAGAGACAATCGCTTTCAAGTGGAAGTCTCCAAAGTCCATATCTAATGGAAATAAAATTATAAAAAAAAAAAGAAAAAAGAAAAAAAAGAAAATGGAAATTAATTGATATATTATTATAATCAATTTATAGAAGTTCTCAAAATGAGGCAAAAGAGATGGGAGAGAAAGAAAAGAAGCATAAAATCTAAGTATATATAACATTAAAATCTATACACAATCTGATCCAGCGATGCAATAATTAGTAGGGTGCAAACATCTTTTAAAAGCGCCACTGGAGATCTCTGATCTCTCAACACCTTCTTATTCCCAGAAAAGTTTTCAGTAAGAGCAAGTTTGGGATTTGCAAAAAGAGACTCTCTCTCTCTCTCTCTCTCTCTCTCTCTATTATTTCTCTGATACATCACAGAAAAAGAGATATGGGTAGCAGTTATTTTGGAGAGCCAAATATGGGAAATGAAAGAGGAAGTGGGTCTTCTTCCTCATCAAGGAAAAGCAAGAAGAACAATTCAGACAAGCCTAAACAGCCACAAAGAGGTCTTGGAGTTGCTCAATTAGAGAAGATCAGATTACATGGCCAAATGGGTTGTGCTACATACCACCCCTCCCTTCATGGCCCATATCCCACTAATTTCAACAATGTAATAATCATCTATATCTCTCTCTCTTGTCTCATTGCTTTGACTACTATGGTTGTTTACTGAAGTTTATTTGGATCTGTGAGAATTTTTTACTTATGGAGTTATGGTTTTGTTGACCATGCAGCAAGAGGATATGAGAATGCAATCTGCAACTTATTCTTCAATACCATCATCATCATCTTTTTCTTATTCATCCTCATCATCATCATCCTCAACTTCTTATGGTTTCCACCCCAACATCATGGTATGTGCAACTCTTGCTTTTAGACACTTCTACAAAATAAGGTTTTTACGTATATAATTACTACAATTTTGTATTTTGTTGATGGCCCATCATATGCACACACACCTACTTTTGTTTTTTATTTTTTGAAAATCAAATGAATACAACAATGAAGAGAGAGGGATTTTAACAAATATTAAAAATGCAAAAAATCCGAGTTGAGCTATGAAGCTCTTAACACACATGCATACATACATATACATAAATTTGTCATTTTTCATCTTTCAATACTTGGTAACTGTTCTTGCATAATGAATCTATGAAAGTGGGGGAAATATTCAGCTCACAGAAGAATTTTGGAGGAATCTGTATTGATATACGTTTATGAAGTCATGTCAGTCATAATTGTCACCCATACATCATGCTTGTGATTGAGATAATTTTGAACAATTCCAACAAATCTTCTTTTTGAATTTGACATAAACTCCTTTTGCATATGGAAATTTGTCCATTCTTTGCAAGTTTTTTTTTTTTTTTTTTTTTTTTTTTTTTTTCTTTTTTAAACTTGCTGATTAAGCACTAACCCTAAATATCCTTGAAGGAAATATGTAACCGGATTTTCTTAAATCATTACTATTATGTATAGAAGAATGTTTTTTTTTTTTTTTTTTTTTTTTTTTTTTTTTGAGAAGAATGTAATTATAATGAGGATAGATTGTCAAACAAGTATTTAATTTAATCATTACTGTCCCCAGTAACAATTTCTAAACCGTTCTAGAAGCTTCACTGGGAGAGAAATTTATTGAATTCATTCCATATAAGTTTATTTTTCTTTTGGCTGAAACAATGTTGGAAATTTTTTTAGGCTTCTAAATTTGCTAGAATTTCTTTTTAGTACAGATGGGGCTAGGCGAAAATGAAAGAACAAATATCAGATATGGTGATTCCCTACCTGCTACAACAGCAAGGTACTACAATAATTGAGTTTTCCTAATTGATAAGCAAGAGCCACATGTGCTTTACTACATTGTGTTTCAACTTTTAAATTCTTGGAAGTTTATACCTGACCATGCTGTGTTTATATCAATATGTACTGAAATCCCTTGCAGATGGGACCCCAGCAGTGCAACCTTAGAGACTCAACATTTTGAGCAGCCAAGCATGACTAGACACCTTCTAAATCTACCAGTAGAGGTTATTATAAATTTTCTCAAATACAATACTTAAATATTCTGAAACAAATCTAGCACTTAATTAAAGCTCCTGTATATTGATACCAATTATCTATTTCTTTTATTATTCATCTTATAGGACTCACAGCATATAAACAACAAGAAACATGGGAGTAATTCGAGGGGCTCAAGCAGTCAGAATTCTGATTCAAGCGACAATCAGGAACTAGATTTGGAGCTCAGATTGTCACTTTAATCAGCAATTATCTGCCACTCAATTGCATGGCTTCTCAATGCTAATTAAGTTGCAAAATGGCACACAGAGTTGGCAAGACAATGTAACTTGTTAGAGGTATCACTGGGTGTGACTCTTGTGTAATGAAAGGTAGATTGACTTTCTGTACAAGACAATGAAAATTTTCTCCTTGTTCATGAATTGTCAAAGAAATGAGAAAGTCATTATGCTCTCTATTTCTTGTTTTTATTAGCACACAGCATTTAACAGTGGTGAAGATTTCCTTGAATGAGACTTTTATATGATTCCATGGTTTGAAGAACGGTATATAATTTTACTCCTGTTGTTCAATAATTTAACTTTATTAAAAAAGACATAAAAGAGAGTCAAGAATAGACATGTCAAGGACACTTATAAACCTAGTATTAGTGGAGATCAATTTTCTTTTTTATGCAGGTGAGGGGGAAATGTCTGGAGGTCTCTCCAAACTTGAGTACTTAATATGTGAACGGATTTCTAGCATTAAGTGAAATTCACCTCATATACAATAAGATACTATGTGCAAATGCCTTAGACTATGGCAAATGCTACTCAAATCAAGAGCCATAAAGAATAGGGTAGTAAAACCATGTTTTCAACTAATTAAGATTGCAAACCCTAATGAAATTTGATTAAAAATCATTCAATTGAACTGGAAAAATTGCAGTTGGTCAAGTAGAACCCGACAGTGATGGGTTAATCTCAGTGGCATGTTAGCACATACATTAATTTGCTTAAATAGTCTAAAATAGATTTGAACCCCTACAAAGTGTGGTTAATCGTCCATCAATGCCTTAGATGAAAATTCCACTTAGGAATAGATTTCCTACACTCAATTGTTTGTAGTATGAAGCACAAGCAAGATTCTTTCGAACTAAGTTCCATTGAGGTGAAGCTATATACCATTTCCTAGCATCAGCTTTCATAAAGGCCACTTACACACAAAAGTTGTTGGCTAACAGTTAACTCTTAAGAACTTATTCATGGTAGTATTCCTGTTTCAAAATATATGTGAGCTATATTGGATTTGCTACCTTAAGATCAACACTAGTAAATAAATTTGAATTCAAACCATATGACCATGATGCTTAATTACCAGGGTTATTGGTCAAAAGTAAGTTACAAAAGATTGCTTGACAATTAAATTGTAATGATGCTGTTTGTATGTTCATGAATATGTACCGAATAACCAGTGTGGATGCAATAGTGTGATGCTGGTTTCATACCAAACATGTGCTTCAAAATGACCTATATGAACATAATCCAGCAAAAATGCCTAAAGACGTTATGTTGTTTGCTTTATGTTTTACGCAGTGTTATTAAAAAAAGAAATTTAATTAAAACAGTCATTGAGAATGTCATTTATCACATGTTACAAGCAGTCTACTTAGGGCTACTCATTTAACCTGAATCACTTGAGAAATGCTATAGAATCCACGACTCTTTCTTTCAAATCAGTGAGGACCTTTTCTTTTTCCCTTGAGTGTCTCCAAAGGTGTGGGGGAGAGGTAAACAAATCAATGAAGTTATATAGTATGTTTTTGTAGAGACCTTGCAAAAGTAATAAAATTAATTAAACAAAAAGGTTTTTGAGTGAGAATGAAGAAACATACTTGATCTGATCCTAATTTTGTACTGGCCCCAGTCTCAACGTCCTTTGTCGTTACCACGAGAATAGCTGGTATCGTAGGAAAGCTTGATGTGTTTGCCTGCTTTGGTAACAGTAAAAATTAGATAAATATACATTCTTAAAGTTGATTACTTTAGTATGCAGAGTTAATAAAGCTATGAGAATGGCTGAAACGAGTAATGCAAATGATGGTAAAACAGCTGGATCAATGTCAATCAATGAAAAGATTAGTTGAGACAAAAATAGCTCATTGGGAGTATCCTTCAGATTAAAGTAAAGGGACAAATTAATTAGCAAGTATTTTTTTATTCATCAACTCCTATAAAACTATATGCTATTTGTGGGAACCATTTAACGAGGGTGTGTTATATTCTTTCTAGGTGCAACATATAAGAGACCAAATTGATACCATGCCAAAACTAAACAGTATCGTTTGGCCACTTGCATGTGTACAAACTACACTATACTACACTACACACGCACGTACTCGCTCTCCTATATGGGAAATTTAGTATAATGTGAATTTATTCTTGGCCAAAAGCAATTTCATGTCATATGAGGTTTCTTAAATGTGAAGGGATAGGATTTTGTACCATCTGAGAAGGCATGAGTATGAATGAACCCCAAAAAGTTTAAACTCTTTATGAATGACGTAATAAAGCATTTCAATAGTACATAGACATCCACATCCACATACTGAATTCCTAATGTTTTTACTCGTTAGTAAGAAACGTGATGAGGGCTAAATAGAAATATGAATTTCTTTAATAAAATGTGAGAGAGTTAATTGCACAAACTCAAGTTATTTAGACCTCAAGTTTTATGGCTGATGCTGGTTTTAACCTAATTCGCCAATTACAAGCCCAAACAATTGACATTAGCGTGCATGGATAAACATAAAATTAAATACAACTACATAAAATCACACCCACAACACTCAGAAGTGTTGACAAAGAGAGAAACTCAAGTGCCAGGCGGAAAAACATCTTAGAGGTGTCACAACACTAAACAATCCACTAGAGAAAATAGATGTAGTACATCTTACATACAAAACCCTCCAAGCTAAGAATTAACAATGTATTCAAGCCTTTCAAAATCCTGCTAGGAACCGACTTCTCGAATCCTTTCCCTCCTTTAGTCACCAAATTCACAACTGAGCTCCAATTACAAACTCCAAGTCTCCTTGACAATTCTAGGTTGCTCCAATGATTCCCAAACTCCAATCAACACCAAAACTCTAAAGGTTGATTTGTGTGTGATAAATTTGATCTCCTCTCAAGAATTTGACAATTGCTAGTGGAAGAAGGTAAAGAGATTGGTGAGGGTTTTAGCTCTACAGTTTATGAGTTCTCTCTAACTCTTCAGATGCAAACTGGGTGTGTAAAATCTTGAGAAATTGGATCTTAATAGGGAGGCTAATGGGCTGAAACTAGGGGTGTCAATGTTTAACATGATCCGCAAATATGATAGAAATACGATATAGGTTTTTACGGGTTAGGATTGGGCCTTAGTGGTTTTGGGTCATAAACAAGTTAACCCAAAAATGACACAATAAGAAACATATCATAAGTGGGTCAACCCACATGTCCTGCAATAAACATGTTTGACATGCCAATTTATTCGTGTCAACCTAAAATGACCCATTTAACATAACAAATAAATATTCATTCTATTTTCAAATTTTCAAATACCTTTTATATCCAACTTATATTTTAAACTTGAAAATAAAATAAGAGAGACATAAATTATGTTATATTTTTTTTAATACTTTTTGGATGTTATATTTTTGTTAAATTATGTTATTTAAGAGAGAAATAAATAAGAGAGACATAAGTTATGTGGATGTTATATGATGAACCAATAAATTCTCGTCATCCAAAGTGAAAGCTCAAATTTGTGTAAAAACACAAGAGCTATTTAGGCCCCTAAAATAAAATTACAACTCGGTTGATTTTACTCTAACTTAAACTAAGTGTGGAATAGAGTAAATGCGAGCAGATAAACAATATAACTACTCTAAGCCATATTCATCAAATCACAAAAGTAAAGTGAAAGCTAAAAAAGTAGGGAAGAAGATGCAAACATAAGATAACACGCCGATGTGTTATCGAAGAGGAAAACGAAGTACTCGGTGAAAAACCTCTCCGCTGTCCTTCAAGCGGTAAATCGATCCACTAGAGAATAAGTTGGAGTACACAAATAAAAAAAGACCCTTCAAGCCTAGTCTACCCTATGTACTTGAGCCCTCCAAACTCCTGCTACCAATTGACTTAACAAAGCCTTGTCTTCTCTAGCTCTCCGGATCACACAATTCGGCCCAATTGCATCCACCAAACAAATGGCTTCTTCCAATGCTTCCTAGTAGCACCAAAACCTCACTTTACACTTAAGATGGGTGTGGTAAGTGTTTGGACTATCAACCTCTCAAGGATTTGGAAATAGAGAGGCAGGAGTTGAGGAAAACCACAATGGATTGTATAGAGAAATATGGGTATAACAATCTCTCACTCTCAAAGGTAATGGCTAGGGTTTTCTCTCTGAAAAGCACTTCTTACAATATGTGGGTAATGTGAGTATATATAGTGTGAGTAGAGTCCTGGTGTATCAGATATGACAAATTGGCAAAACAGAATGTTTCACGGGTATCTCGCGAGAAGGCCTTACCCACGAGACACTCACGAAAACTAGCTATCACCATCTGTCATAACTCTTTGCATTCCAGTCATGTGCTGAGCACATGCTTCACTTCACAGGAAGGCTTTTCGCGACCTACCCGCGAAAACTTCTTTGGTCTCCAATTTGCCTTAAATCTTCACATTCTCTCTCACACACAATCCTTACAATGAAATCTCACATAAAATACAGGGTACAAAAAGATTGAACAAAATTACAATCAAATTTGGCATGGAATTAAAGCAAACACAAAATAGTTGTAAATCACTCAAAGCACTCAAAGCACGTGACCATTTCAGATGGTGAGGAATCTCGAATCCGTCTTCTTGAAGTCTTTCTTGAAATTTGAAAATTTGCCCTTCTCAAAAGACTTTCAATCTCTTTTGAACTTTAGAAACTTACAGAAGTTCTTGGCAAGGTACACCACATCCTTTTCAACCTCATCCTTATCCGAAGAGTCTTGAGCTTCTAATCTCTCATTGACTATCTTAAGAGTAAGTGATTTGCTCTTCCTTTGAGATGGTAGAGATAGCTCATAAGTTTGAAGAGAACCGATGAGTTATTGAATTTTAATCTCATCAAGGTCTTTGCTCTCTTCGATGGCAGTGACCTTTGCATGAAAACTCCTCGGCAATAAGCCTAGAATCTTCCTCACAATCTTGGAGTCCTCTGTCTTTTCTCCCAAGTTGAATTTCCCAATCACCACTTCATTTAGCTTCCTATAAAATGAGTCGAATGACTCGTCTTCACTCATCTTCAGCTCCTCGAAGCGTGTGGTAAGCATTTTCAACTTGGTGTCCTTCACCTTTTTGATGCCTTCATAGGTTGTCTCCAAGATTTGCCATGCCTCCTTGGCAATTGTAACATGAGAGATCCTGTGAAATTCATCAGGGGAAACATCACAAAAAAATTGCATTTAAAGCCTTGCTATTAGCATTAGCTGACGCAAGAGCTGCCTTATCCCATGTGGATTTGGCGACCTCCGGCCTAGTCCGTCCTATCTCTACAGCGTCCCAAACACTATCCTCAATAGAATAAAGAAATGCCCTCATACGGACTTTCCAAAAAACGTAATTGCTCCCATCAAAGTATGGAGGAGCATTAAGCGATTGAGATCGGTCCATCTTAAACAAGGTCTAGGATCACACTTAGGTAATGAAACCACAACAAGTGTACCCGCTCTGATACCAATTGAAAGCTCGAATTTGTGTAAAAATACAAAAGATGTTTAGACCCCCAAAATAAAATTACAGCTCGGTTGATTTTACTCTAACTTAAACTAAGTGTGGAATAGAGTAAAGCAGATAAACAATATAACTACTCTAAGCCATATTCATCAAATCACAGCAGTAAAATGAAAGCTAAAAGAGTAGGGAAGAAGAATGCAAATACAAGATAACACACTGATGTATTATCGAAGAGGAAATCGAAGTATTCGACGAAAGACCTCTCTGCTGCCCTTCAAGTGGTAAATCGATCCACTAGAGAATAATTTGGAGTACACGAATAACAAAAGACCCTCCAAGCTCCTGCTACCAACTGACTTCACAAAGCCTTGTCTTCTATAGCTCTCCAGATCATGCAATTTAGCCGAATTTCATCCACCAAACAAATAGCTTCTTTCAATACTTTCCAGTAGCACCAAAACCTCACTTTACACTCAGGGTGGGTGTGGTAAGTGTTTGGGCTATCAACCTTATCAGATCGTGTGCCTTACCGATCCATCCAACGACCAATTGGTAAAGGATGAGGGGGCAAAAATCTTTTATAGCATTTGATCACAGACCAAGTCCATTGGTATTGAAGCGAATTATGAAATCCCTCACAAACCTCTCAAGGATTTGGAAATGGAGAGGTAAGAGTTGAGGAAAACCACAACGGATTGTGTAGAGAATTGTGGGTATAGCAATCTCTCACTCTCAAGGGTAATGGCTAGGGTTTTCTCTCTAAAAAACACTTCTTACAATATGTGGGTAATATAGGTATATATAATGTGGGTAAAGACCTGGTGTATAAGATATGACAAAGTAGCAAAATAGAATGTTTTGCGGGTATCTCGCGGGAAGGCCTTACCCACGAGACACTCACAAAAACCAACTGTCACCATCTGTCATGACTCTTCGCATTCCAGTCATGTGCTGAGCACATGCTTCACTTCACGAGAAGGCTTCTCGTGAGCTACCCGCGAAAACTTCTTTGGTCTTTAATTTGCCTTAAGTCTTCACACTCTCTCTCACACACAACCCTTACAATGAAATCTCACATAAAATACAGGGTACAAAAGATTGAACAAAATTACAATCAAATTTGGCACAGAATTAAAGCCAACACAAAATAATTGTAAATCACAACTTTACACAAAGGCAAAGCCTCCATTGAAAGCCTCCAATGGCTAGAAAGACAAAGACCTATATAAATCACCTTATAACCCAAACAAAGGTACATACACACATCATAACACTTTCAATTCTTACCATTTTATCTCTCTCAATGCCTGACTTTATCATTGGAGGCTTATTGGCTGGCACCATGCTAGTGACCTATTAGAGAGAAACACCATTGTTGTTCTGGTGTAGGAATTACAGTCATTTTGAACAATTTCCATCTGGACAAACCTATCAATTGACGAATTTGGTTTCATCATTATATTTTTGTTAAATTATGTTATTTTGAATTTGAGTTGGAGTGAATACATTTCTTTTGGACAATGTGTTTTAAGTATTTGACATTAATTATTATTAAATTTTAAATTGTATGCATAATAGGTATTTTGATGTTATGAGTTTGTATTAAATTTGTTCTTTATTAAATTTATAACAAAATTAAATAGATTTTATTTGAAGTGGGTTAAACGGGTTGAATTTGTATCAACCCAACCTATTTAATATTAAGCGGGTTGAAATGGGCCGTTTCACATTCCTGTTAACCCAACAAGACTTGTTTATTAAGTGGGTTAAGTAGGTCGATCATGTTGTGTCAACCCGTTTCATTAACAAGTTATTTTAAGATTGAAAGGTCATGATACAATTATTAAACAGGTGAAGTTCGGATTGAGTTATTTAGCCCAATACCCCGAATTGACACCCCTAGTTGAAACTACATAAAAAATGTAACATAATTGTCTCATGGTCTTTGAAGTTCACTCCTTCGAAGTGTTGTACGAGAGAGGGGCAAACTCATTGTTTAACTGTTTTACAAATTCAACTTTCATCTCTCAGTTTGCCTCATGCCACGAAGTTTGTAGGAGAAAATTCCTTAACAACAAACTTCAGTTTCAGCCCTTCGACAACTTCTCCTCACCAACCCATACAAATGAAACTCCATAACTTACATGAACACAAGGAAATTAAGATCAACAAAATTTGCCATATAGAATTAGCCAACAATAACAAGACCTAACAAATTGTATATGTGTAATGCTTGACATCGCTTGTTTTTCCTCTTTTCACCTCTTACAAATTAAGCCGTCATTATCCTCTCCTAAAGTAATCCCCGAAGCACTAAAGCAATCACAGTAAGTGTTTTTTTTTTATTTGCTTTTTTTCCCCCTCTCTTATTTAGTTTATTCGTTTATTCATATATTTTTTAAATCATACTTATAGAAAAATTGTACCATTTATTTATCTTTTATTTATCTGAGGAGGACGCCTCAAAGAATTATTTGAGTTTTAGGTATAATTATATTTTTATTGACCCCCATCCTCCCCCCCCCCCCCCCCCCCCAAAAAAAAAAGCTTCGATTTGGCTAAAAAACTCCAAGAATGATATTAACTCATGACATATCACAAGTCATTACGTGACAAAAGTGATATTAACTCATGACATATCACTTTATCAAAAAAAAAAAAAAAAACTCATGACATATCACAAGACATTACATGACAAAAGTGAAAAGAAAAAATAAATATGGGTTTTACTAATATATGATTAAACAATTTTAGAAATTTTTTTATACAAAATTGAAAAAGATATTAACTTTTTTTGATAGTTTTTTTTAAATTTTCATAAAAATTTCTTAAAATAAATAATTAATGTGTGCCCTACAAATACACTGAAGTTATTTGATGAAGTAGTTGGAAATTTGAGTACCGGAATAAAATAAAATAAACTACAAATGAAAATAGAAACAAAAAGAATTAATAAGACAAGTTGTCTAGGAATCAAAATTGTTTTATACAGTTCAATCTTAAAAAAAAAAAAAAAAAAATTGTTTTATACAGAATTGTCTCTTCTTGTTATTTTAGCTGACCCAAGCTACTTTAACCAAAATGGACTAGTGGTGGCAATTAATTCTCCATGGTTCTCAAACAAATCTAGAAGACACTTGAATATGTTTCTCTATGGTCAATTTATAAAAAGAGAAGGAAAAAACGTATCTTGAGTCTTGACCAGTCATAACTCATAAGTGTGACGTGCTCCTGCAACCAGCTTGTTTATCCCAAATTTATGGTACTGCCACAAGAACAAAGGGAATAGTGAATAGATTCTACGTACTGCTCCAAAGCTTGCAAACGGTCTAATAATCTTAGAATTGGTGATTATGTTCTAATTTTGTTCTTTTTTTTTTCTTTTTTTCTTTTTGAGAAAAAGGTAATTCAACTTTATTATGGTAAATCAAATTGAAAAATATCATCCAAATCCCGTGGTAGATCTTCTAACCACACATTCAAATTAGCAGAAGAAACTGCTCTATGAGCGAGGGCATGAGCTAATCTATTATCCTTTTGCTTAACAAGTAAAAAACTACAACTCACTGAAGAAGACAGGAATCTAATATCATCGACAACATGACCATACATAGTCTGGATAGGTCTAGCTTCATTAATCACCTGGATAACCCATAGAGAATCACCTTCGATCACCATCTGATGAATGCTGAGTTCTTTGGTAAAACTAATTGCTCAACGCGCCGCTAAAGCCTCCACTAAATCCACAGAACTAGGGTGCCTCACTTTCTCACTCAAAGCCCCAATAACCGGCCCTTCCCAATCACGAATAACTACTCCAAGACCCGCACTACCATGATCAGCAAATAAGACACCGTCAAAGTTGATCTTATAAAGACCAAAATCAGGAGGCTTCCACCGAAGATCCTTATTGTGCTCAACAACCCAAGTACCCTTTTTCTGCACATCCCAGAATTCACGCAGAAGCTCTGAAGCACACTAAACTACCTCTTTAACCTGCCAAGTCTCCTGTTTCAGTTGCACCCTATTACGCTGCTCCCAAACACTCCAAGCAACCATAACAAAATGAGCATGCAAATCAACTGAGCCATGCAAACACAAGAACTGAACAAGGTCTTCAAAGGTAGAATATTTCTAAGTCTGAAGAAAAGAGAAACGAACATCAAACATCCAGATAGCTTTCATTACATCACAGTACCACAAGGCGTGAATACTATCTTCCAGGTAGTCTCTACACATGTCACATAGACCCTCGGACACCACTTGATGCTTGTGTAAGTTCAATTTCGTGGCCAGGGCACAACTCTCCAAACGAAATGCCATACTTTATTTGGTACTCGAAGTTTCTAGATATTATTCCACAAACTCTTACCAACCTCCACATTTGATGAACTAGCCTGCCCTTGGAGCTGTAACCCAACGAGCAACCTATAAGCACTCCTAACTATGTACTCCCCTTTTGAAGATAGAGGCCAAATCAAAGCATTGACAGCTGCATACTTGCTAACAGGAATACTTTTAATGATCTCAGCCTCCCACAGTTAAAAACTTTGATCAATCAACTCCTCATTCCAAATCCTTGAACCTGGTAGGAACAGATCACAGACTACTTGGAAAGAGGGATCCCACTATGGAGACAACACTCTACCACCCCCCTCAATTAGCAACCATCTATGCTGCCATATCTGAATATTCACCCCATCGCTCACTCTCCATCTTGCACCCTTTAGAACCCCATCTCTAGCCTGCATAATACTTCTCCAAGCAAAGGAGCACCGAGGAGACAGCTCTGCATCAAATATATTACCTGAAAGAAAATATTTAGTGCTCAACACCTTGAAAACTAGAGAATTTCTAACATGAAATAAATGCCAAACTTGCTTCCCCAACATTGCATCATTGAACATTCTCAAATCTCTAAAACCCATACCCCCCACCGATTTTGAAGAACAAAGTGTTTCCCATTTCACCCAATGAATATTTCTAGAATTCTCAAAGCAGCCCCACCAAAACTTCCGAATCATAGCTTCTATATCCTTGAAGAGGCCAATGGGAAGCCGAAACACACTCATGGAATAAGTCAGGATGGATTGAACCACCGCTTTAATCATCACTTCCTTACTAGCCTGAGACAGTAGTTTCTCCTTCCAACCTTGCATTTTTGCCTAAATCCTCTCCTTGATCTGAATGAAAAAGCCTTTTTCCGATGCCCTACAAACGAAGGAAGCCCTAAGTATTTCTCATAATTCCGAATAATTGGCACCCCCAACAAAACTTGCAATTCACCCTGGGTAGCCTCGGATGTATTCCGACTAAAGAAAGCTGTAGTTTTGTCAGAATTAACCAGTTGCCCTGAAGCAGCCTCATACCATGCAAGAATACTTTGGATTTTTTCACATTCAGCAATAGTAGCTCTACAAAATAACAAACAATAATCGGCAAAGAAAAGATGAGTTATTTTTGGCCCAGCTCTGCAAAAGGAGTACCCTCAAATATCCCCAGTCCTAGAGGCTTGAGTAAGAAGATCATTCAATCCTTCCGTGTAGAATAAAAACAAAAAAGGAGACAGAGGGTCACCTTGCCGTAACCCCCTAGAAGGATGAATAAGACCCTTAGGCTCACAATTCACCATAATCGAATAGGAAACTATAGAGATACATTGCATAATCATAGCTACCCAAGTGTCCTGCAAACCCATCTTCAATAGAATTTTCTCCAAGAACACCCATTCCACCCTATCATAAGCCTTACTCATATCGAGCTTTAAGGCCATAAAACCTGTTTTTTCGGAACACTAGGTTTTCATATGATGAAGTGATTCAAAAGCAATCAAAATATTATCAGTAATAACTCTATCAGCCCAAACACACTTTGAGCTTCTGAAATAATAGAATTCAAAAATGGTTTAAGCCTATTCACAATGACTTTACTCAAAATCTTATAAATAACATTGCAAAGACTAATAGGCCTAAATTGAGCAACAGTCTCGAGATTTTTTACCTTTGGAATTAGAGTGAGAAAAGTGTGGTTGATGGACTTTAAAATTGTACCTGAATTGAGACAAGAAAGCACAGCCTCGGAAACATCCAATCCAATATCAGACCAAAAGGTTTGAAAGAAAAGAGGGGGCATACCATCCGAACCCGGAGCCCTCAAAGGGGCCATTTGTTTAATTGCTACATCAACCTCTTCATGGACATAGGGCCTTGTTTAAACTTCATTCATGGATTCACTGACCATGGGTTGAACCCCTTCCAATACTCTCTCCAAATCGGTTGGAAATGAGGTGGTAAACAACCTAGAATAAAAGTCCACAAAAATAAAACTAACTGCCAACTCATTTGTGACACATTCACCATGCACATCCTTGATACCCTTAATAATATTCTTGCGCTTCCTATGTGTGGCCACCCCATGGAAAAATTTGGTATTCCGATCACCATTTGCTAACCATTCAGCCCACATTCGGCCCTCTTTGTCTAACAATACATTAAGCTCCATCCTCAATTGCACAACCATATCATAGTTACCACCATTAGCCAAAGCTACTTTAGCCTTCCATAAGAGTTCTTTCTTTGATCTGATTTGGTTTTTCACATTACCGAAGTGATTCTTGCTCCATGATTTTAACATCTTTTTACACTTCTTTATTTTGGTCACCACCCTATACATATTATGCCCATTCGGCCTAGTTTCCCAAGCTTGTTTAACTATGTCTCCATAGCCCCAATCTGCCAACCACATCTCCTCAAAATGAAACGGTTTCTGCTTCCACCTAACTAACTCACCATTCAGATCCAGAAGCAACAAGAGTGGCCGATGATCTGATGAAATGCAATGGAGATGTCTAATAGTCGCCGTTGGATACTTCATCATCCAATCATAATTCGCAACCCCCTAATCCAAACGCTCCCAAATAACCTGACCACGCCGGACTCCATGCCAAGTGAATTCAGGCCTCGTGAAACATAAATCCATAAAACCACAAGTGTCTAAAACATCCCTGAAAGCTTGCATCTGACAATGTGGTCGCACTCGCCCCCCTCGTTTCTCTTCAGAAAAAAGGGTTTCATTGAAATCACCCATGCATAACCAAGGTAAGTGAGGTTTAGAATGCAACATACATAGCATATTCCAAGCCTCCATTCTATCATTGGTATCCGGTTCATCGTAAAAACCTATCAATCGCCAAGCTTCCTGAGTACCTCCACCAACCACCGCATCAATATGAAATCTAGAGAAACTATCCACCCAAACTTGAACTCCTTGCTGCCAAAAGAGAGCCAACCCGCCCCCTCTATCTTGGGTTTGAACATAAAATAAACCCACATGCTTGATTTTAACTTTCAAACTTTCTAATTGTTCTTTGTCGGCCCATGTCTCTGATAAAAAAACAATTAGGGGACCTTGTGCTTGAATCAAATCCTTAAGCTCTCTTTTTGCTCACGGGTTCCCAAGCCCACGGTAATTCCAAGCTAAGCAACTCATTGGCCTCAGTGGGGCTGGACACCAGCCTCCACCATTTCGAAGCTTTTAATGCTAGCACATCGTCTCTTTGTGGGAACCAAATCCTCCAAAACCTCCAAATTTTCCTGGACACCCCTCTTAGCTAGAAGAGAAGAACCAACTTGCTCCAAAGTTACCTTTTCTCTGGCCAGACATTTCCACCCTCTAACTAGACCCCCTAAAGAAGCAGACATCTCCTGTACAGAAAAAACATGGTTATTCTCATCTGTTATAAAATTACACTCACTAGCCCCTGCCTTCAAGATGCCTTTAGAGGTAGACAATGGACTCCCCGAGCCCTCCTCAGCCCCTAAATGAATTTCTTTACCAACATCACCATCATACTTAGCCAACCCCAAGTCAATTTCCTTTAAAGTTTCCTGAAAATTTTGTTGTACTTGCAGACGTTGCACAGGATCTGTATCAAGTATTGCCACAAAATCCTTTGGCCCATGAGTTTCCTAGAGCTGACATTCTGGATTCTCAGCCTCCTTACTACATTCAAGCAACTCATTCTCCGTAGTATCTATCTCCTCACCCCTAACTATCGAAAAAGAGTGTTCATCCTTGTCTGTTGAGCCATTACTACCCTCTACTCGAACAATCGTACACTTCTTGGGATTGATCAACGAAGCATGCAACCAACCACCATATTGCTGATCATCCTCTATCAAGCTACCTCTACTCTTAACCCACAAATCACAATCTTTGTCGATATGCATGAGAAGACCACACCAATAGCAAAGATTAGGCAATCTTTCATATTTAAACCTTACCCAGCCTACCTTACCATCTTCCTTATAGATTTTCCGTCCTCGACAAAGTGGGTTCAACATATCAACTAACACTCTAATACGCATGAAGCTACTGCCATCCTGGGTTCCCCATTCTTTCATCCCTGATTGGACTTCCCTAATAATCCCACCAATTTCGCAAGCCGCCCGAGGATTCATGTCACCGATAGGTAAATCGTGAAGTTGAACCCAAAAAAGAGTCCTATTGAATTCCAAATCCTTCACTGTAACATTTTGTTCCAGGCGTCGAAGAGAGATGAGATGTTTATCATAGCTCCATGGTTCCCCCATAAGTACTCTCTCTGCATCCGCTTTATCAGAGAATTTGAATAAAACTATGTGGTTTCCTACATCCTTTATGTCAAAACCATTCTTAGTCTTCTAGAGAGGCTTGAAGGTTCTAACGACAGCCTCCCTGTTCAGTGCTTTATGGGTAAAAAATTTTGCTACCACCACTTGTCCGCCCCCATGCTCAAAATTTCCAAACCTAAACATATGCCCTTCTTCCTCAGATAACGTTAGCTTTTCCCACATAATAGACAAGTTCTTTATGACTTGCCACATGACCTCTCACTCATAGCCAAAGCAACGAGGAGAACTAAAGAAATTGCATAGGGTAGATACCACGTTTTACTGTCTGTCTAGGGTTGGAGAGCCAACCCTAGGTCAGAGAAACTTTTGCTTGAAATCGTTCTAATTTTGTTCTTGACCAAGTTTTTCTGACAACTGAAAAGTGAGAACAATAGTATATGTATATTTATATTTAGAATAAAATAATAATAATAGAGCAACAGATGAATAGTATTTCACTATTTATCCACCTGATATTTGATGCACTATAACAAGCTCCCTTTCTTTAAAGAAAAAAAAAAAAAAAAAAGTTCTCATGGCAACCTACTCACTTGTGGCAGTGAAAGAATGTGGTGAAACAATTTGGGTAAAATTAAAAGAATGATACATATTGTACGAGAAATTTAGGCACATACAATTTGTAACTGATCGAATGTTTGTATATTGAATTTTGTATAACATTGTATAAGAGCATTCACAGCAAAGATGTAAAAAAAAATATACTTTTAAATGCACCCAACATTGTATAAGAGCATTTTATAACTTTATCTATTTTAACAACATACTTTTAAATACACCCAACATCAAAGATTTTATTTTAACATACAACACATTAAAATAATATGAATAATACAATTAAATAATTTATCAACATAATAAACAACAATCACAAGACTAACAACCAATAGTCAAGTCACAAATAGCAAACTACACCCATCAACTCACAACCACCTTGACCTAACAAAAGAGACACCAAACCCACATCCCAAACCCAAGAAACCACAGCCACAACCCAAAGCTACCGAATCAACCCACAGCCACAACCTAAAGCCACTGAATCAACCCACAGCCACAACCCATCAACAGTGAGACAAAACCATGACCCACGATCTGGTGAGTGATCCACACCACATCACCTCTTTTAAAAACAAAAACAACATTGTGACCCACTAATTAATTTAACCCACAAATCACCGTGACCCACTGATACCCATAGATTTCAATCTTTCTCCATTGTTCAGCACCAAATTTAAAGCCGAAACATCGCTAACACTAACGAGCTTCCGCTCAACAATTTCGACCAAAATTCACTCGAAACCAAAATGAGAACGACGAGGGAGAGAGAGAGAGAGAGAGAGAGAGAGAGAGAGAAGGGAGATAGAGGTTGGTGTAGGCATAAGGGGAGTACACATCGGCCAAGTGGACCGAGGCATAGAAAAGATATATTGGAGTCACCACCTAGTTTTATAGCCTAGGAACCATGTATATAGCATCCTTACATGGAATGACTGATCTTACTGCTAGAGTATGGATTCGAAGTTTAAGTATGGCTTGGGAAGGTGTTAGGTACCCAAGATTGCCTGACCCATGGGTCGGATTCCACTCATTGTGTCTTACGTCTCAATCTTATTAAAGGCATGTTCAATCTTGCATACTATACTCATACACACACTAACATACATCTAAGCATACAACATGGGATTTTCAACCCAAACCCTAGCATATATCTATAATGGCATTGCATCACATAGCATACAGCTATCATGCATCTCATCACATCACAAACCCTAGCATATTCCTATCAATACATTACATACTCCCAAAGGCAGAACATGGTCATGGTAGCAATCAAACAAACATGTTATCATAATTGAAACATGGCACATAAACTTTCATACTCATTCCCAAGAAGAGCAAAATAAGTTCATATATCAAACCAAATTCATGTTCATGTGAATTCATGACTTACCTTACTGTATCACAACATTTATACATCAATGCTTGATTATGTGAATGCGTGTTCATGGTATATCAAAGATTTAATTGAAAGTAAACCCTAATCTAACATGTGAAGAACAAACAAACACTTAAACAAAGGAACAGAGAATTAAAATCATAAAACAAGGCAAGACAGGAGCATATTGCTTAAACAGAATAAAGAAACAGAAAAAGAAAAAGTTGAATTTAGGGTTCTGGGCTTGAGTGCGCGTACACGTACACACACTTCAAGTATGCGTACATATGCAAAAAGCACGCATTTGCATACATGCCCAGAAACCCTAACCCAGAAAAGCAAGAACAGCAAACAGAGCAAAAACAAAACTATTAAATCTAACAAGCTTTAAAACATAAAACAGAGAAAACTTAACCTTAAACAAACATATTATATCATAAAATTAAACAAGAAAAATAAAGAAAAGAGAAATTAAAACAAGAAAAAAGAAAGAAAAATGTTTAGAACATATACCTCAAACAAAAAGATTCTTAGCTTGATTTTGACCTTTCCCCTCAGTCAAATCTATTCACAACCAAACAAAAATGATTAGTAAACTTCAAAACTCGAAGTTCAAGACCAGAAAATGTCTCAATCAAAAGAAAATTGAATTGAGGATATTTTGTGAAAAAACTCCCTCTTTGATTCACTATTTCTAGTGAATAAGGGTTTACCGTTAAGATTTTCTGTGTTTTGAAAAGATACCATGTATGGCTTTTTATATTGAGAAAATAAGGGTTTGGAACGGCTCTTAGAAGATGTGAGATTCATTCCAAACCTCAGCTTCAATGCAGAAAAACTTGTCTTTCGTAATTTCTGAAACCCTAGCATGCGTACACTTGCCCATGTACGCGTACGTATGCATGAAGCTTGCTTATACGGATCTGGAGCATGTGTATGCATATGCGTGTATGCATACGCATGCCTTAGGGTTTCCATGGCCTTCGATTCCAAAAATTAATTAGCTTGTAAAAAATATAAAATTTTCCATAAACAACCTTCCTCAAGTCAAATTAAGTCTAATCAGGCCTTAAACCACCTTTGGGCTTTAGAGTTTTACCATCATTGGGGAATGGGGGCTTGAGTCTGCAGATGCCCCTTTTTTGATTCGTAAGCTTTGCTAATAGGATCAAAAGAATAAGAGAAAAAAAATTTTGTTTTGACGTATGGGTCGCGCCTAACCTACACACACGACACACTACACACAACATACATACATGGGGTGGGGTGTAACTCCGCAGAGTTACGTGGGATTCATATGTCTGAATTTCCACATTTGTTGCTTGGGAAACGAGCAACAATAGGCTCATTATCCCAGTACCTATTTTGCCAATTGCAAGCACAAGGCGAATGACTCACTATCCTAGAGTCACTAAAAAAGAAAAACAAACATGGCCAATGGCCGTAAACATCAACCAAACAAATAAGGGACTCTTATGAGCTTAAAAGGATACATCCTTGTGGTGTCCATTTGGGGCTTTGGCCTCAAACTTCTTCAGGTGGCTTGCGCCTCTTGTATTTCATCTTTATCTCTACTTGTTCTGGTGAGGCTCTTGCCTTAGGGTGACCTTGGTCTCTACCTCTTCTAGTGTGCTTGCATATTCAATTCCCTTGGGATATGTGCACAAATTATGTACTTTCTCTTCAAACTCGTATGGGATCTGTGCCAACATATTCAATTCCTAGAGGATATGTGCACAAGTTCTATATCCTTTTTCTTCTGACTGGTATAAGATCTGTGCCTGCATATTCAATTCCCGGAGGATATCTGCATAGGTTCTATTTTTTTTTCTTCTTACTGGTATAGGATCTGTGCCTGCATATTCAATTCCCAGAAGATATGTGTACAAGTGGCCTTGTTGTTCTGACTTATGAAGAAGTTCTTGGCGAAAGATTCACTGGGGAGGCTAATTTGTTGAGGAGTGTATTGGTGACCCACGGGGGAGCCTTCTTGGTAATTTCGACCTATGAGGAAGTCTTTGGTGTGTGACCTACTAGGGAATAATTTTCTTCTTTTCTTTCTTGACTCACTGGGGAACTTGTGTTGATTCCACTCACGATCGGGTTTAATCAACTCCATGGGGCAATTTTCTTCACAACTCTCGAGGGGTTGCCTTCGTGCCTTGGACTCACAAGGGAGTTTCTTTAGCAATTTTCGATCCACTAAGGGATGTTCTTGATGCTTTCAATCCACTAGGAGATGATTCAGGGGTCCTTGTGTCTTTTACCCAACTGAGGGTACTTTTGTCATTTTTGGGTGTATTCTTGAATTTTCTTTTGCATTTCCTACCTTCCAAGAACCCACTGGGGATATTTGAAATATATGTATATATATTTTACTAAACTACACGTCGTTTAGTGGGTGGGCCTAAACTACATGCAGTTTAGCCACTAGATGCATTCACGCCTCTCCTAAATTTTCCAACGGTTACCAACCATTTCTTTTTCTTCTCATTCTTCTTCATCTTCTTCACCCTTTCATTTTCTATCTATCTCTTCAACTTTCACATTTCCTCCCTACAAATATCATCTGCCTCTCTCTCATTTCTGCACTTTGATCTATCCCTCTCACAATCTCTCATCCATAACTCTCTTTCTCTCTCAAACTCTCTCATCTCCATGGCACCCAAGTCCAGGAAAAGTTCCTACGTACTTTCCAATGATGTGTTCAACCTCACTCACTGGAATGGGGATGTGAGGTTGAATGAGCCTCCTTTATTGACTCACAAGCCACATGATAATCTTTTAGAGAATGCAAGGACTGGATTGGTAATTTTTCAATTTTTTCTCATTTTTGAGATTTTCTTTGATCTTCCATTTTAATATGTTTTTGGACATATAAGTGCTAAGGTTTTGTTGTGGGATGGGTCTAGATGAAAACCTGATACTTTAGGAGTGGTAGGAACATGTTTAGGATGAGTTTTGATCAAAGTGTTGCTAAAATTGTCGAAGAAAACCTTCTATTTGTGCTCATGTGTACATAGGTATCGACTTGTGTACATAGCTTTCATCCCTGCGTACCCGTACATTACTCATGCATACACATCCATGTTCTTTAGTTACACGGATGCATGATCCAACCTCTGTTTTGACTGTTTTAACTCCTTTTCAACTTATTTTCTCATATGACTATCATTTTAATTCTCTATTTTCATCCTTCTACAGGCTTTTCCCGCTTTCTTAGGTAGGGATAGCACCAACCGTGTTGCTTCATGGTACCGAATCATGACCGAGGAGACCAAGGGCTACATATGCAACAGGCTTTAAGCCCATCATCCATTTACTGCTAAAGACCTTTGCCAGCGTCATTTCGATGCAGTGCTTGGCTAAGAGGTAGTGGGAAACTATCAATACCTTCCACATTATTAACCAGGAGATAATGGTGTCTCCCCATGACTTTCACCAAATGACCGGCCTTAGGTGCGATGGGATGCTCATCAACCTAGGGGTGCTTCGAGTGTGTAGCTGGGCATTGATTTGCTCAGGAGGAGATACTCGATGGATACGATTCATTACTATGACATTGAGATAGATTACAGGCCTCTCCCATAGGTGGCTCATGATAAATATGTCCAGATGGCTAGGGCTTTCTTGCTGTATATCCTAGGGGCATATCTCTTTGCCAATGGGGGGTAGATGGTGTCTCTGAGGTGGTTGTCCCTCTTTTGGGATTTTGAGGAGGCTTGAGAGGCCAACTGGGGCCAGACATGTCTTGGTTACCTGCACTCATCTTTGGACATGCTCAGCAAAGGGACTCTGTGTCATATAGGAGAACCTTGGAAGCTCCTTGAGGTTAGTTCTCTTGTTCCTTCTAGCATCTTACAACGCATGTGCTCCCCATTCTTGTAGTTGTGCTTATTTATATGTCATTCAAGCTTAGAGAACTGTGATTTGCACTCTTGCCACTTGCTTATGCACTTATACCTTGTAATCTGCCTTCTTGCAAATTGCATTCATATCCATATCTTGTACTCATTCCCCTTGCAAATTGTCATCTTGAAAAATTTCATCTTGCAAACTGTCATCTTGCAAACTCATTTTCATGCAACTGTATTCATATCCATATCTTATAGACTATACTCATTCTTCTTGCAAACTATACCTATTCATCTTGCAAATTGTATTTTCTCTTTTCAACACTAGGCCATGAAGTACAAGCTTATTGCTCGTGAAGTGGAGGTGGATCTGAGGAGCTTCTCCTCGGTTAGGACTTACTTTGATAGATTTTCTATTGAAGAGGTAAGTTAAACGTCCATTATCCTTTGTTACTTTCTCTTGCATCTTCTTAGTACTTCCTTCTAACCTTATGCGTGGTCATAGGTCATTTGGAATCTGTGGGCAGGTGCTCCTACTATTATTGACCCAAACTTGGGGCTGCTGCCATCATCACTTCTGAGATCACCCAGCCTTTCGAGGGTGCCGATTTGAGGGTTATTTACTTGGCGGAGAGGGTATGCTACTAGTTGATGGGTAAGGACGTACTGCAGGTCCTGCTTGATCCTCTGTAGTTTATGCTTGCCCTGCTTTCCATGACAAATGCTAAGTACTAGCTATGGAGGGTTGGTATCCCCTATGCTAAGCGTCTTATGGATGACATGGAGTATGATAAGTTTAGTGAGACTCATTTCATGCCTACCTTCATTCAAAAGGTATGCATCTTTTTTTTCTTTCTATTTCCCTTCATTCTTCTTTTCTTGTATTTCTGCACATAGTGATATCCAAATGCGATACTTCTTGGTGCATGAGACACCTCATGTGGATCAAAGGATGCTTTCGGGAATCATCAATATAGAGAGGGGAAGTCTCGTAGGCATGATCTTGTCAAAACTCTCAATGGTTTAGATGTTATTCATAAAGGAAAAGCAACTCTCTTTGCTGGGAGTCCTCTCCTTCCTCAGGTATGATCCCAAACTTTTGCCTGAGTTCTTAACCTAGCAGGATTCCTCTAATTTTTTCATTGACAACCTTTCGGTTTTCAACCCATCAAGGCTCCTTATATCATCTTTGTATTCATTATTTTTCTCTCTTTCTTTTAACTTTCCTTTTTACACTCAACACTCATGCTTTCTTTTTCCCTCCTTCCTTCTCTTCCTTTTTTCCTTTTTTCCTTTAGGAGGCTACGATTACTTCAACCTCCCTCTATCCCTCCTAGTCAATATCTACCAAAGCATTATCATAATCGTAAGCTCAAAGACAGGGAGATGGATCTTGATAAGTTCACTGAGTTCCTGAGATATCTCTCCCCTTCAAGGATTCAATGGGTGGTGGAGTGGTGGTGCATCATCAACGTGGTCAATCCAATTGTGTCTTCAATGATAACTGTGTTCCTTTGATTGGGCTTCGCCGCTGTTCTTACTACTCCCCAGGTCGCATTGCAAGGCAATTTGGTATTCACCAAGGAGTTCCTAATGATGATGGCCTTTTCACATTTTAGTCTTCACTGAGAAGGTCTTAAGTAGAATCTGTGGGACTTGGTTGAAGAGGATAGTGGCTAAGGAAATATGTTTCCCTTGGTTTCTTCATCCTATCTTAAGTTACAAGGCTTGGCTAACTACTGACATGAGGTTGGTTCATATGGAAGAGAAAGATTATCAAAAGTCCAACAAAAGGAAGAAGACCAACTAACTACCTTGATATGCCCCAAATTTTACTTTTCTGCACTTTATGATTCTCATGTCTTTTCTTTTGAATTTAATAAAGGATTGGAATGTTCCAAACCCCCTACAGAAAGAGTTTATTATCTTTTAATTTGAGAAATAAAAGAATCAACCATTTTACTATCTTTGCTTATTGTCTTTTTTTTTTTCTTTTTTCTGTGCCATGTAACTTTTTCCCATGACGTCCTTGTGGGAAATTTCGCCATGCCCATGGTCTTTTCCCCTATCTTTTTCCTAGATCACCCTTTTAGGTTTTCAACCTAATGGGTTTCTTGGCCTTAACTTTTTCCTAGGCCGCTCTTTCGGATTTTCAACCTAGCACGCTTTTTTTTTTCCTACTCAAATGTTATACTTCTAGAGCCTATCCATGTTGATTGGGCGAAGAATCTCTTCCCTATCCAAATATGTAATTTTTTGTAGCACCTCCAACATGATCTTCTTGATAATAAAAGGCCCAAACCATCTTGTTAAATGCTCTAGCAATCCTCTTTTGTTAATCTTGTGCATGGTATTGTGTTATGGCTCTTTTCTTGTCTATCAAAGCCAATTGTTCATATATTTCTTTCATCCAATCCCCTTCTAGGACTTTGGTTTCTACCAGCACCCTCAAAGATTGTATCTCTACTTTAATGGGAAGCACCGCTTCACTCCCATAGACCAAAGAGTAATGGGTTGCCCCAGTTAATGCACAAATAGAAGTTCTATAAGCCCATAAGACAAATGGAAGTTCCTTGGCCCAATCCTTGTATGCCACTACCATCGTGGCTAGTATATTCTTGATGTTCTTATTGGCTACTTCTATGGCTCTGTTAGCCTATGGTCAATATGGTGAAGACTTGTGATGCTCAATTTTGTACAACTCCATGATCCTTTTAACTTCTCCCTTAAAGTGGGAGCCATTATCTGAGACAATTTCTTGTGGTACTCTACATCGACAAATTATGTTATTCTCTATGAATTGAGCCACATGCTTGGCTTTCAGCATGGAGTAAGAGGCTGCTTCTACCCACTTAGTAAAATAGTCGATTGCCACTAGGATGTACTCGTGTCCATTTGAAGCATTAGGGGCTATCCTTCTAATCACATCTATGCCCCAAATTGAGAAAGGCCAAGGACAGGTCATGCTATATAGCTCATTAGGTGGCACATGATTCAAGTTTCCATGTGCTTGGTTGTAGTGGCAACTCTTCATAAAATCCACGCTATCAGTTTCCATCGTGTTACAATAATTCCCCATCCTTAGAACCTTTTTTGCTAACATTCTCCCATTCATGTGAGGACCACAAATTCCTTGATGGGCTTCTTCCATGACTCTTTTAGCTTCTTCTCTCTTCAAGCAACGAATATGTATACCATCATAGGATCTCCTATAAAGCTAACCTCCAAATAGAATGTATTGCATTGCCATCGTCCTAATCGACCAACGTTCTCTCTTATCGGCACCATCAAGATATGCCCCTAATTCTAGGAATTTCATGATGTCATAATATTGAAGGGACTCTTTCTTCTTCTATAGCCATGACTAAAGACACTTTCCCCCCATTGTGTATCAACTCATAACTTTGTTCAATCTCTAAAGGTCGTGTCCATACTCCCTTGTGTATTTCAACCATGGAGGCTAAGGTAGCCAAGGCATCTACAAATTGATTCTAAGCTCTAGGGATGACAGTGTATTCAATATTATCAAAAGTTTTGGTTAGATCCTCCAAATACTACTGATAAGGTTTCAAGTGCTCTTCCTTCACCTTCCATAATTTTTATGCTTAGGCTATAACTAAAACTGAATCTCAGACTTCTGCTTGTTTTACCCCTAACTTTTGAAGAGCTTCCATTCCGATGATACAAGCCTCATATTCTGCCATGTTGTTGGTTGCCTCAAAGTTCAACTTGATTGCCAAAGGTACATGAGATCCATCAAGGGTGATCAAAAGTACTCCTATCCAATTCCCATATTGGTTCATGGCTCCATCGAAATACATCTTCCATGCCCCTAGTTCGATGTCCAAAATTTCCTCATTTGGAAAATCCTCTTTACCGTCCTCTCCCTCGATGGGGTTCTCGGCACAAAAATTTGACACTACACTTCCTTTGATAGTTTTTCTTGTCACAAACTTCAAATCGAATTCTACCAATAGAATCAATCATCTATACAACCTTCCACTTAAGGCGGGCTTTACAAATAGATACTTCAATGGGTCCATTCTAGATATTATCCATAATTGGAAAGGTAGGATAATGTGTCTCAACTTCTATATGGCCTATACGAGAGCAAAGCATGACTTTTCTATGGGTGTATATCTAGTCTCATAATCATAGAATCTCTTGCTTAGGTAGTAAATGGCCCTCTCATTCTTATCATCATCCTCTTGTGCAAGCATACTCCCCATCGCATCTCCTATAATAGTGAGGTAGAGTAGTAAAGGTTGTCCATGCTTCGGGGTAGGATAGGTGGATGGAGAAGGTATTGTTTAATTATCTCAAAGGCTTTCTGGCACTTATCGTTCCATGCATGGGGTTCATTCTTCCTAAAAAGCTTGAAGATCGGCTCACAAGTAGAGGTGAGCTTGGCAATAAATCGGTTGATGTATTGTAACCATCCTAAGAATCCTTTTATCTCCTTCTCACTCTTAGGTGGAGGCATATCCAATATGGAATTGATCTTTGATGGGTCAACTTCTATTCCTCCATCACTCACCAGAAAGCCTAATAATTTCTCGACAGTTACTACAAAGGTACATTTTTGTGGATTTAACCTCAATCTATACTCCTTGATCCTTTCAAAGAACTTCTTCAAATTAACTATGTCGCCATCTCTATCTTTGGACTTCACAATCACGTCATCAACATATACCTCAACCTTATTATGCATCATGTCATGTAACAAAGCTGTAGTCATTCTTTGGTAAGTTGCACCCGTATTGTTGAGCAAAAATGGAATCGCGGTGTAGCAATAGATTCCCCATTTTGTGGTGAAGGAAGTCTTAGTCATGTCCGTAGGAGCCATCTTGATTTGGTTATATCCCGAAAATCCATCCATGAAAGATATCAAGGCACTACCAGCAGTATTATCCACTAAGACATCTATGTGAGGGAGGGGGAAGTTGTCCTTAGGGTAAGCCTTTTTTAGGTCTCTAAAGTCCACACACATCCTTCCCTTTCTATCCTTTTTAGTTACAGGCACGACATTGGCTATCCATTCAGCTTGGTGTACGGGTTTGATGAACCCAACATGCAGTTGCTTTGTGACTTCTTCTTTAATCTTAAGGAGCCACTCAATCCTCATACGCCTCAACTTTTGCTTGACGGGTACCATGTGAGTGTAGACACTCAATTTTGCACCCATAATTTAATCAAGGAGAATGACTTGAATTACCAATTCATGTACCCTAAAAATCATAATTACATTACGTGCATCAATTTGTTCTTGCATTACATGCATCATTTTGTTTTTGCATTACATTCATTAATTCATTCATTTCATATCATAAAAATGATCTTGAGATTCTAACGGTCACAACAGTGTTTCTGGTTTTCAAATCGGACCATCGGATCGAAAGATATCGCATGATCAAGTTTGCACAATCAACATGCATTGTATGGGGTGAAGCCGATCACATGTGATTAATTCAAATTAATTTTGATTGGTTGATGATTAAAATTAATTAAATGAATTAATGTGATTGGTGGAGTATTTTTCTTGGAGTGAGATTTGTTGCATGGGATTAAAACAAATAAGGTGATAATATTTAAAGATTGTGGATAATTAGGCATTTGGAATAATTATATTCAAAATAATTATTTTAAAAGTCATAATTATCACTTTGGAATGAGGTTTATCATAAAAAGAACTTTGAAATTCGTCCAAATACAGCCTTGGAGTTGGAAAACACTTCAAAAACGTGCTAATCAAGTAACAAATTTCATATCCACGTTCTGAGGCACTTTTGGTATAGTATAACTCAAAATTAGGACTAGGCTATTTCTGGAAATGTTGTAGAGAATCAAATTTCTCTTCTTCTGTCAAAATATCAGCTTAATCCGAATTTTGAGCAAAGAGATATGATCAAAATACGAAACTGGTTTTGATCTGAAAAATCAGCTTACTCTTATCCAAATCTCCTTTTTTTTTTTTTAGGATTTTCCCCTATACGTTTTTTGCTTATTTTTTCAGCATTCCAACCTCTATAAATAGAGGAAGCATCTCATAATTCATCACACTTATCACCCTCAAGAGAGAAACACTTTTTTCCTCACTCTGAGAGGCACATGTTTTGGGCTCCCAAACAGCTCATATTTCCTGATCTCCTCTCTGATTTTCTGTTGAAGCTAGGGCTTTTAGGTTTCAAAGATAATTGAATAAGTTTCTTTGAACCCTAAAACATCCTCTCAAGTAGAAGAGTGCTCATGCAAGAGGATGTAAACCCTTTTATTTTTATGCTTTTCTTATCATGATGATATATGTCTAATTGTTTCAAATATTCATAATTTGGTTTATAAAAACATGTTCTTGATTTCTTTATTGTTGATATAATCTATTTCTTAATTTTAAAGATCTACATGTAGTCAACTATTTGTCTTCAAATAAAACGGATCTGCATCTTTCGTAGATGCTGATCTGAATTTTTCTTCAAATAAAACGTATTTGCATCTTTCTTAGATGCTGATCTAAATTTTTCTTTAAAATAATAGGGATCTGCATGTTCCTTAGATGCATATCTAAATTTTTCTCACATCAAAACTAATTTGTATCTTTCTTAAGATACAAATCTGATTTTTCTTAAAACATATGCAGATTTTCGAAATAAAGAAAGAGATCATGAATTGTTGTTTTGTTGTTTGTTTTGTTTGAGTCATGTAACATGAAATTATTTTGTGAATGAGATCCTCTTCATAAAAAATATTTTTTAATCATTAAAATAGATCTGAATTTTTTTGAACAAAAGGAGGATACATTCATAAATGGTTTTGTGAGATTTATTTAACATTTTCAACATATCATTCATGACATGCATAACATAGTACATTGGTCACTATAGTTTAGAAGACCAGACTCTATCTGGGCGGAATGGGTGCTTAACACATTCCCATTCCGTAACCTAGCCTCCGGATTTAGGTTTTTGGTTTAGAAGATCTAGCCTTGTCTTTACCTTTTTTATTTTGGGTAGAATGTAACTAGGACAAAAAGCCATGCATTTTGGTAGATTGTAACTAGGACCCAAAGCCATGTAAATTTTCAATTTTTTTTTTCAAATATGTAATTTTTTATTCAATCAATGAATGAAACTATTCGGTCATAGTTTTTATTTATTTATTTATTTATAAAAAATAAGTGGTGACTCTATACCACTTACCCAAAAAGAAAGGTGCCCTAAAAGGTACTTGAATCTTTTTTTTAGGGATACTTTCATCATGGTCTCTCACAGTGGTGACTTCACTGGGGATGTCAAGGGCTAAGCTTCGTATTAGAATTAAGTGACCAAATATGTACCCTTGTTTTGCATGGTCTTGCATGATATAGTTGTTGTTTGTTTATTTATGTTTGATGGGTTGTTGAATGATATTTTGGTGCATGGAATTTGTTGTTTGTATTGTTTGTTAAAATCTTTCCCTAACTGTCATAATGTGTGCCATCCAAACAACAATGTATGCACCCCTTTTCAACAATTTTGTGGTGGTAGTAACCATGGATCACCGGTCTTCATTAGATTCAAGTTCCCAGTGGCGAACTCACCAACTCATAGCCTAAAGTCACTGGATCATTTCCTGTTGACTCTAATGGACAAACCATGCCATTCAGACCAACATAATGTTCATTACATTACAAGTTGGGAGGTGTAACATCCTAGCTATGGGGAAACAATAAAACAACAAACCCAACCTACAACATAATGACATAGAACCTACCTTTAGGTCAGTCCCAGTTAAAATTGCAATGCACGTTGTGTGTGTTTGTTTTGCTTGGTTGTTTGATGCAGATGGTGACCTAGCTTTAATTGACACAAAAAAGCCTGTTATAGAAAGAGAGAGAGCAAGAGGAGAGAATTTGGTCAAGGTCCGAAGGAAGGCTGCAAAGAGAACCTAAGGCTGACATTCAAGCCAGTAGCTCCAATTTCAAGCCTATCACTCCCATTACGGTACTGAAACCTGTAAACATAGAGGACACTCTACTACTACAACATCACAATCCCATCTTCTACCTATAAGACAGTGAAGCCACAAGAAGCCTGACGCCTTAAACACCATGGCAAAAGAAGGAGAACATCAAAACATCGAGGAACCCATGAACACTCAAGAGCTACTCAACACCATGGTAGCTAGTCAAATCTAGCTAAGGGAGACATAATCATATGGTGCAATAGTTTTAGAGTTTGAAGACTAACCAAGAGGAGAACCAGGCTGACCATAATCCACCAAACATGGAGAGTGAGAAGATGATCGATGAAAGAATGAACAAAATGGAGGAGATGATGAGAAGAGCCCATAAGATGGAAGACCTCATGGACTACGAATCCCTCTCACTTTTCCCAAATGTGAGATTGCCTCCTAAATTCAAGATGCAAACTTTAGACAAGTTCAACGGGACTAGTTGCCCAAAGTCCTATTTAAAGATGTACGTGAGGGCCATGCAGCCCCTAGGAGCAACTAAAGAACTACTTGCTCAATTGTTCCAAAACACTTTGATTGGAGCCGCTCTTAGGTGGTTCCTCAACATGGATGATGCTAGAGTAAGAAGTTGGGAGTATCTGCTGTGAGTTTCACAATCAATACAAGTACAACATTGAGGTGGATATGACAAGGAGAGATTTGGAGACCATTAAACAACAACCAAAGGAGTCTTTTTCCACCTTCATAACCAAATGGAGAGCCAAGGCAGCCCAGATGATCACAAGACCTAGTGAAGAAGAGCAAATACAAATGGGGGTGAAGAATTTGTTACCCATATTCCGCAAGCATCTTTTTGCCCAATACTTTCAGAACTTCAGAGCCTTGATCATAGCTAGTACTCAAGTGGAAGATGCTATCAATAATGGCAAGTTGAAAAATGAAAAAGGCTCCATTTTTGAGAAAGTTGTAACCCACACTACCAATGAGGAGGCAATCAATGTTTTAGTTCCCCAAACATCATCAATTGTCAATTCTAGGCCTCGAAGAAAGTTCAATGAACTCCACATGCCTATGAGCCAATTGTTTGAAAAGCTCATACTTGAAAGGCTTCTTGGCCCACTTGAATCTCAACCTCCTCCATTTCCACTGCCTAAAGGTTACAAGTCACATGAGTTCTACAAATATCATCAAGAACCTGGCCATCAGACAGACAAATGTATCAATCTATGACATGCCATTCAAAATCTGATTGATCAACAAGTCATCACTCCACCTTCATCAGCCAATAATCCTGACTTTGTTTGATTTTATTTTGCAAGTTTTTTTAGATTGACTCTTTGGTTTATTGTTTATTTAGGATTTACTTCCTAGTTGGTTATTTGCTTAATAAAGTCCATGTTGAGTTTGATGCATTTGATTCATCATGTTGTTCATATGTACATAAAAAAAAATTAAATTAAATTATAAAAAGGGAAAAAAACAAAGACCTTTTGGACTAGGGGCACTGGGCCATGAAGTCATTTCAGTTCATTTTCAACCAAAAAAAAAAAAAAAAAACTTTTGCACCAGGGGCATTAGGCCTTCTTAGTAACCTTTTTCTAAAAACATTTCTTTTGTTCCTTCAAAGAATCCAAATCTTTTCAAAAGCCTTCTTTTCAAAAGAGCACAAGAAGATCCATTTGACAAAACTTCTTCCAGATCATGATGATTAATTGCTTTACCAATCAATTTGTTCCAAAGAGGGAATTAACTTCATTCAATTCATGTAGGGACTTTTGCTAAACATTCAAAATATGATAAGAGAAGGTCCTAAAAGGCAATCAAAGAAATACATCCATTCAGTCAAATTGCTCAAGCCACATACACTCAATCCCAATCTCTCAAAATCTTGTCACGTCATTGGAGCATATATACTTCTATTCCAAGAATAATTTATTAAAAAAGTTTAAGTCACTGTGCTTACAAAAAAGCATCACTAGGGATAGGAGGCTATGTTTGGTAACCCACATTATTCCTTGACACCTATTACAATAATTATCCATTGCTAGCCAACTTGAGCCTTTAAAAAGTTAGCCTGTTTTTCAATGAACCCACTAAAAACTTAAACCTTGGGTGGGGAAATTAAGTATGCATGCTTAAATCTCAAGATAAGGAAGTGTTGACCTTATGGATTCAACACTACTTGGTAAGGCTCTCAATGGAGACAATGAGAACAATATGACAAGTTCAAAATAGGAAGATTCATCAAGTTCAGAAAAGAGAGCCCATCAAGGAGAGATAAGATTTTGAGGAGGTATCAAACTGTGAGAAAAAGAGTAAGCCATCAAGCTAGAAAAGATTTCAACCAAAAGAGAGAGAGAGAGAGAGAAGTGAATACAAGAATTTTTGTCAAGTTGTGAGAGAATATTGATTCATCAAAAGACACAAGAGATATGAGATTCCATGAAAGATCATTCAAGTTGAGAGGGATGAGCAAAAATGAAAACTCATCAAGAGAAGAAAATCCAATCAAATTGAGGAAGATGAGGAAAAGAAAAAATAAGACACATTTCATTTAAAAAAAAAAATAGCTCGCTAGGCTGAAAACTTAAAAGGGCGGTCTAGGTAAAAATTAGAGCCAAAAAAAAGAAAGAGCATGCTAGGCTAAAAACCTGAAAAGGCAGTCTAGGCAAAAATTAAAGTTAAGAAAAAAGAGAGAGCCTGCTACGCTGAAAACCTGAAAGAGCGGTCTAGGCAAAAAGAAGAATTTCAAAAACCAAAAAAAAAATGAAAAAATTCTTTCAAGAACAAAAATGAGAGTGAGTGATTTGATCACAAGATAGGATGCTAAGAAGACCAAAAAGAGGGAGTTGTCAAGCCATAAAGATCAAGACCAAATGAAAAGAATCAATGAAGGCCAATGAGAAAATGATGAACATGAGAAGGATTTTAGCATAAGAGTCAATGATGGAAGTTGTGGAAAAATCTTCCAATGCTTGAATTTAAAGTATTGCATTCTTGGGGAAACATTATATGGGTTTTTGAGCCTTTTATATCCTTCCTTTCAATAACCTGAACCCGGCCTACATTACAACCTTTAAATAAAGCCCTCCTTGAAGTCTTGCTGATTGAAAGCATGCATTTAGCTTTGATAATATTTTCTCTTGAATTAAGAAGGAAACTGCTCAAGCCCCACTGGCTGTTATCTTTAAAGGAGAAATTTCACAAATACTTTCTCTTGGACCAATTTTTTTTTTTTTTTTTCTAAGCCCCAAGCACTCACTTTGTTTGCTCCCAACAGAAAATAACTCTCAAGAGAACGAATTTCCAAATTCTCAAAAAATTTCAAATCTTCAAACTTAGGATTTTTCCCTTTCTTGCTTGTTCCCAACATGTGTGATCCTCAAGCATTTCATTCCTTTGATTCTCTTTAAGACTTAATCTAAAAAAAAAAAAAAATTTAGAATGAAGAAGCAAATTTGATTACATGTTTTTAATGAGTTCAAATCTTTTCCAACCAATGAGATTGAGTTAACAATTGAACATTATGATTGGTCAAAGAGGTTGTTCAAAGGATTGCCTTTTGTTCATTTGAAAAAGATAAAATTAAAAAAAAAAAAATCTCATTCTAATTAAATTGCTTTCTTTTCAAAAAAAAAAAAAAAAGAAAAAAAAAAGAAAAGGAAAAAAGAAACTCATTTCAAAAACTCATTTAAATTTTTTTTTTTTCAAAACTTCATTTTTCAAAACTTTTTTTTCCGAACTATGTCTAAACCTGATCCTCTACGAGAGAGGTACGTTGGCAGCCTTTTTAAAGGCCTCATCATAATTACCCAAAAAGAAACTTCATTTCAAAAAAGATTTTTTCAAAACTTCATTTTTCAAAACTTTTCTTTCGAACTAAGTTTAGACTTGATCCTCTAAGAGAGAGGTATGTAGGCAGCCTTTTCTAAGACCTGGTCACAATCACCTAAAAAGAAACTCATTTCAAAAAAGATTTTTCAAAACTTCATTTTTCTAAAAATTTTTCCGAACTACGTTTGGACCTAATCCTATATAATAGAGGTACGTAGGTAGCCTTTTCAAAGGGCCTGGTCCCAATCACTCAAAAAGTTTTTTTTTTTTTTTTTCTTTTTCAAAGGCTCAAAATCAAAACATTTCCTTGTGTGAATTTAGGCTAGGAGCATCTATTTTGCATTAAGCATATCATCAATTTTCTTTGCAAGCATGTCTAAATTAGGGGCATTGGCCCAAAACATTTTATAATAACTGATTACTAACAAGCTCATGGAATGAATCTTTTGTAGGAGGTGGACATGGATCTTTCCTCTACCCAACAATCATCATCAATCTTCAGTTTAGATGTGCCAATCGGCACTCTTACAGAGCCCATTGGCCCATCATCCCAGCAATCCTTCTTTTGTCTTGTTTTGTGATTTGGATCTTGTTTTACTCATGTTAGGACATATGTGATTTGATGTTAGAAACATATGTCAATTTAGAATTGGCTAATCCTTTGACAAACTCACTTTTCTTGTAATTGGGTAGATCTAGGATGTGTTTAATACTTCAAGGAACAAAGTTTCAAGTTTAAGTGTTAAAACCATGCAAGTCTGTCCAAAAAACAAGTAAAGAAATGCTGGATTTTAAAACTCGATAGCTAGCTCAACAACTAGCATCTATCGAGGTTTAAAAAGCTACTGAAACCCAAATCTCAAATGCTAGCTTGATAGATACCCTATTTGTTGAGGTTTATGAAAAACAGATTTTCAATTCTGTTTTGCATCCAATTCGTGTATATGTTTAGACTTTTTTTTCTCACATCCTAAAACTTATATAAGGATTTTTGTAAGTGCCGTCAAAGGTTGCGCAAGTCTGAAACAAAGTTGTGTTCATGCAAATTGTGTTCATGATCTTCATTGTGTAATGAATTGAAGAACTTTGCAGCCAACATCCTTCTCAAGTTGGTGATCAATTCACATATTGGGATCCGCGCATCTATTGGTTTGTCATATACTAGGAGTCGTGCATGGAAAATGAGAAATTGTCACTACAGAACAAGTCCAATTGGGTATTGGGGTAAGGCTTCAACTGTAGGTTGGTATAAGGTCTTGAGATTCCTTTATTTGTAACCGCTTGTTTTGATAATAGTGGATTCTAGGAAGTGGTGACCTTAAAATCACCTGGTGATGTTTTTGTCGTGTAGGTTTTCCCCATTCATAAACTATTAGGATTAGTGCCCTTAAATCCTATTGTAAGATACTATGTATGACATTATGTATGATTTAATGTTATGATTAATTAAGTTGTTTTCATTATTATCTAAAATAATGGTAACATGAATATTTTGACATTATCATATAGTCCATGAGATGCATAGTATGTGATTTATGTGATTTAGTCACAGAAGATATGGATCACAAGTTCTTTGTAAACTCAGAATTTTAGTTCATAGTCGGTGATCAAATTGGGCATTTCATCGACAAAGACTATAACATATCAACTAAAATGATTTGTATCATAAAAGTAGAGACTTCTAGTTGATATGTTGATATGTTTTAAGAATTAAGACATATTAAACTGGACCGCTGTGAGATTTATTATTCTCCTAACGACTGTCAAATGAATAATAAATCTCACGACTTCTATTTGCATGAACTCTTAATCTTGAGAGAATAATGGACCAGATCATGAGGTTTAGGTTGCTTTGATATATTATGAGTGAGATCTAAAGTCATGATCAAAACCTCAGTATGTTGGGCAGTCAAATTTAGTGTTGATGGAACATATACTCTTAAGATGGAATTCATAATCTCTTAATGGAGATATAAAATATTCCCTTGAGATAAGTTTAATGAGTTTGATTATTCAGAGTGTTAGGCCTAACCACTTTAGTAAGGAGTTACTAAAGTATATTTATGAAATTGAATTTCATAAATATATGATGAATAACTTAAAGGATTAAATCGGGCACTTAAGGATTAAGATGTAGTAATCTTCAAAGCGGTAGTCTACATTCATGACTTTGTATTACTACGAATATTTTATGAAGGGGTTGCATGTATAATAAAGTCTTAGGATATAATTTATTAATAAGGCCTAGAGTACAATTATATTTATATAGTGGTATTAAATATAATTAATGGTTACTTTGGACTTGTCAAGAGTTGACAGAAAAGCCCAAGGCCCATTGGAGCTAGTCTTATTTGTTCCCTTTTGATCCCACTCTAAGCCACACACTAAAACCTAATTGGAAAGGCCCAAAAGGCCACCCCAATTAGATAATCAGCTAGATACAAAGGGAGAAACATATAGATTTTTATTTTATTATACATCATTGTGAAATGGTGTTGATTAGTGCAAAACTGCAAGTGCACAGTATCGTAGTTTTATAGTAAAGTGATAAGAAGAGTATCGTCCTCAGGGATTGGTAACTTACTTTTGACAAATACCAAAATTATGCTAATCTCGATTTTATCTAGAGAAGTCACTAAGGTTTTTGTAATTGGAATTCAAAATAAAATCAATTTAAATAAAAGATACGAAAAGGAAAAGAAAGATGTTGCTTGAAAATCAACTTAATGAGAAAGAAACTTCTAGGAAATCGATTTCACCTAATCCCTCACTATGCTTTACTCATCTAGCTAATTGAATTTAATTCTCTCTGTTTGTTAGCAATCTCCAAACTCTTCCAAAAACCTCTTTCGACAGTCAATTGGAAACATTCTTGTTCATCATTTTACACAAGAGTATGCAATTTAATAAAGCATGAAAGCATTAAGACCAATGATTTTAATACTACATAGGTTCATATAAGTCTTTTGATCTTTATATTTACCTATGCTGAAATATTCAAGATCTATCCTATAATTCCCTCTTTTGACAACAAATCACAAGATCAAAATCATCTAATTAATGGTAAGTTAATTAGAAGCAATAAGCTCAGAATAAATTAGACAAACATGAAGAGAATTAATTCAAATTACCATAAAAAAACAAGTATAGTTCGGAATTAGATTACATCGTTTTCCTAGAATAAAGAAAATTTAGTTCATGCTAAAAATTAAATTCAACATAAACGAATTCACCATCATTTTCTGAGGAGAGTTGAAGGAAAATAAATGCTGAAAATATATCTCATCTCAGTCCTCCCAGTTCAACCTCTGCCTTTTAGTTTCAGCACCTCTTCCTTTCAGTTTTCAACCCTCTCTCTTTTCTGTTTCAGCCCTTCAGCGCCTTTTTTTTTTTTTTTTTTTTTTTTTTTTTTTTTTTTCTGTTTCAGTATTTTTCTTTTTCCTTTCATTCAGTGCCTCACTTTCTTTTTGTTTTAGTAAAAACGTGTTGCCCTATTCAGCCCCAACGTGTTCAGCTTTTCAGCCCAAAATGTTATTAGCTTTTCAGCCCAAAATGTGTTCAACTTTTCATGCCAACTTCTAAGGCCCCAAAAAAAAAATATTCCTTTTGTTCTGTTCATCCAAGACCCAATATTTTTTCTAGCTGCTTCATGTCTCTTTTATTTAAATAAATCTTCATTTTCTTCAAATCTGCAATAAAATTTAACTAACAATAATGAAGTCTAAAATCAATAAAAAAAAATAAAATTAGACTAAAATTTAAAGTTGAGAAGTGATAAATTATACCAAATTATGTAAGTCATCAGGTGTGTATGTGTGAGTAGAAGCCACTCGATTATTCTCCCTTGGAAACTATTTGAGAGACCGCACTTCTTGGGAGAAAAGTGGAATTGGAGTGAAGATTAAAAGTGTTCCCAAGTGCTTCTAATCTTTTGTTTTGAATTTCACCACACCAAGGTACGCTATCTTGTTCTTAAATTCTGAAATTTACATAGTACATGTTATCTCTCATGAATGAAGTAGATCCATGATTGTTGCTTCCGCTGTGTGTTTAGTATGAGATGCAAAACCAGATTTTCCAACATAAACAAATCACCGTGTCAATTTAATTTCCGCTGCATTTTAGTTAATTGGTAATTTATTTGTGCTACCACGCATTTTGCATGTTAATGGAATTAATTAATTAAATTAGCTAAATCAATTGGTTATTTTATCACAAGGGGTCAATACATTCTTGGCCTATCAAGTGGTAGCACACTTTGATTAAGTGTTAATCTTTGCTGTGTGATCTTGTTAGGTTCTAAAGACTTAGGTTTTATGTATTTAGAATCCTAATTTGTATTGTTGGCAAACCATGATCAAAACAATGTATTTAAGTTGTTTTAGAATTGCTCAAAGTTGGTTCTTTGTTGTAAAGTTGGATTAAACTACTGCACAAATTAAAAAACAGTTTCAGTACATTTCGATCGATCGAAGCTTAGGCTCGATCAATCAAAAATCGTTTCTAACATTTTTTAGGAGAAATTCCAACTCAGCCCTAAGTGTTTTAATTGGTTTTGGGTTTCTAATTTACCCTAGGTATATAAGGGAAACCCTAGCCATGTTTTAGTGTTGCTCATATTGCGGTTTGGGTGAAGCTTAAAGAAAACACAAGAGAGTGTGCTTGTATTTGGTGGAGAATCCAAGAAAGAAAGAGTCCGTGGATTCGGAGCTTGCACGTGGTCGTGTCAGTAAGTTATACTGGTGGGTAGCAATAAGAAGTCGAGCGTGGGGGCTTGTAAGTCTTATTGTATGAACTTCGATTCTTTCAAGATAGTGGATTCAAGTTTACCTTGAGAATAGCTAGGTTAAATCCTCCCCAGGTTTTTACCGGTTTGGTTTCCTGGGTGATCATATCTTTGTGTTATTTATCTTTCCGCTGCTTTACTTGATATGATTATTTGATTGTGTTAACCTAGATTTAATTAATTTGACTAAGTAACAATTTGGCTAAATTCCTAGGTTAATCCAATTTTGTTTTAAGGGGTCTAAAAACTAACAAGTGGTATCAAAGCAGGTAGCTCTCTTGTTGTTGATCCTTTGATCTTTGAGCTGATCCTTGATCCTTGTTGTCATGGAACACAGACGTTCTTTGGTTATTCCTCCTCACTTTGATGGGAATAATTATGCTTATTGGAAAGTAAGGATGAAAGCATTCCTGAAATCCATTGATGAGAGAGTCTGGAACTCCGTTGAATACGGATGGGAGAAGCCCACTACTCCTGTTAGTGAGTGGCAAACTTCTCAAAAAGAAGCAGCTACGTTCAACAGCAAGGCTATAAATGCTATCTTTAATGCTGTTTCTATGGAGCAATTTAAGAGAATCTCAAATGTTAAGGTTGCTCATACTGCTTGGAATATCCTCCAGACTGTGCATGAAGGCACAAAGGCTATTAAAATCAACAAATTGCAGCAATTAATTTCTAAATTTGAAAGCATTAGGATGTCTGATGATGAATCTTTTGATGAATTCTATGCTAAACTGAATGATATTGTTAATTCTGCTTATAACTTTGGTGAAATCTATGATCAACCTAAAATTGTTAGGAAGATTCTTAGATCCTTAACTGAGAATTTTAGACCCAAGGTGACTGCCATAACTGAGAGTAAGGATGTGGACTCCATCCCTGTCGATGAACTTATAGGATCTCTTCAATCTTATGAGTTGGACCTACCCAAAACTAGCAAATCCAAATCAATGGCTCTTAAGTCAGTTGATGATGTAGAGGTTGGTGGATTTGATGATGAGCTCTCTGCTATAGAGATTTCTTACCTTGCCAAGAACTTTAGAAACTTTCTCAGAAATAACAATAGAAAGGCAAGAGGTGCGAACACTGCTGAACCTAGAAATTTTAGGAAGAATGATCCCACTGAGGTTAACAATAATGACAAACCTAGAGAAAAAGTAGGTCAATCTTCTAATAATTCTATGGGTCCTTAGTGTTTTGGATGTCAAGGGTATGGTCACATGAAATCTGAATGTCCTACTTACTTGAAGTCTAAGGGAAAGGCTATGGCTATAACCCTTAGTGATGGTGAAGTTTCTGATGATGAGTCAGAATGTAACGAGGATGGAAACTTCACAGCTACTGCTATAGTAAATGAAAGCATATCTGCTGAAGAGAACCCTTCTGATGGGGAACTTTCTGAAGACACAGATCTTCAAGAGGCCTACAATAAACTTTGCAAAGTTGCTGCAAAGGATGCTATGAATGTTGAACTTGGCTTGAAGAAAATTGAATCTCTTGAGCTTGATAAGAAGAATCTGCTTGTTAAACTGTTTGATGCTAATGAGCTTTTGAACAATGTGAAAATTGAGAATATGTTATTGCTTGATAAAGTTAAATCTTTGGAACTTGATTTATTTGTTGCTAGATCTGCTAGTTCTAAACTTGATCAACTGCTGGGTGTTCAAAAGTCTCCTTCTGACAAATCTGGAATAGGTTTTGTTAAAAGCATCTCTGTGTCTGCTCCCCATTCCACATACTTTGTTCCTTCATCTTCCTCTGAACCTTCTGTGAGTGAGAGTGTGAGTGAAATTGTCAAACCCCCTGTGAGTGAGGTTGTCAAACCCATAGAAGTTTCACCATCTAGGTAGATTAGGGTTGATTTGAAAGAGTCTAAATCTAAGGAGTTTACCCTTTCTAAGGATAAGATGCATGGTAAGCCTGCTTGGGTGTGTCATTTTTGTGGGAAGTCTAGACACATTCGTCTAAACTGTTATAAGCTGCAAGCTGCTAAGAGAACAAACAAGCCAAAAGTGCCAGTGCCTTAAGCACAAGACCCTATAGCACTTATTAGTGAATTGATAAAGGCACTCAACCTTTATTCCAATCTTGGAGTTGGAAATCACTCTAATGCGAATACAAACTCTAATGCTCGTGGTGCATCTAAAAAGTTTTGGATGCAAAAGACTCAAACTAACTGAGTCTTTCTGACATGGTCCTTGTGCTTCATTGCTTTTCCTTTGTGACCATTGTTCTTTGATCCTTGGTTTTTGTGTTTTTCTCTTCTGTCTCTAGGTGTTGCATTGCATTACATTCATGCATTTCATTCTAGGTATTTTTATTATATATATATATATATATATATATATATATATATATAAAGGGAAGAAAGGAAAGAAAAATGAAGCACATTGTTGTTCTTGCACTATTCTCTTTGTTTTTGAAAATAAGGTTGGTCAATTTATTTTCACATGACATGTCTATTGTACTTTGTTTAGCCTTGATGAGCTTATTTATTGCACTTCACTAGTGGAAGCTTTGTAGAACATGTTGTGTGGGAAAGATGTTTATGGTGTTTATCACTTTGTCTTTATCTTGATGTCACATGTTATTTGACTGTCGGAATTGAATCTTTTGAGAAAGACACAAATAACCATCTCATCACTATGCACTAGCCAATCATGAACACCTTAGTGCATATCATAAGATTTTGTGCTCAAGAAAGTGTAGCACATGCACAAAAAGAACATAAGGTGAAGCCTCGGTTTAAATGATAAATCACTTAAATTAAAAATTGGTGTATACTATTAGGCTGAATGCCAAATCACTTAAATTAAAAATTGGTGTATATATTATAAGGCAAATTTCAAGAAACTTACATGATTGCAAGCTTATGTTCTAGAAGATGTGGGAGTTATATGATGTAACTCTTTAGATGATAGTCTCTTTTAAATTCTATGTGATGAATTTTGTAGACTTTGTGGTTGATTTCTGTTCACATATCACCTCACATGTATCTCAGGCTTTTGCTAGTTGCACACACAACACAAGTTACTTTTTGCTAATCATGGTACATAAAATTGTGTGTGTTTATGGTCTGACCAACCACGTTTGAAAAATACTTTGAGTTTTATGCAAAATTGTGTTGTTGCTTTAAAAAAAAAAGGGAGATTGTTTAAAATCTAAATTTTTGAAAAATTGGGTTTAAAACTTGTGTTTTGGAAGAGCATTTCATCTCATACTCATGCATTTTTATATCTTATATTCAACGCTTTGAGGTAAGCTTTCAAAAATCAGGTTATTTTCTCTAAAAAGCTGTTTTTCCAAAATTTCGATTGATCCAATCTGATTTTCGATCAATCGAAATCTTGTTTAAAAAATTCAGTGAGCCTCTGCCTTGTTCGATTGATCTAACCTGTTTTTCGATCAATCGAAGATCGTGAATCCAGTTTTTTAAAAACAGTGTTTTGACTGATTTAACCTACTTTTTCATAACTTTTTCAACCTTTTCTCTCTCTCTTCGACTTGGCAAGGCTGCACAGAAGATTTTTTGTCGTTTTCGACCTAATTTTTGCAATGTTTTTCTCCCACAAGGTCGGTAAGACCTTTATACCCCTCCTTTTGTTCTTATTTTCATGTTTTCATGCATTATTTCATGCATTTAAAGGGTATTTTTGAACCTTTTTAAACTTGGGATTTTTGTTGATTCAATACTATTTTTCTAAAATTGATCATTGGGTTTTTTGGTATATTTTTATATACATGATTGTTGTTGGTTAATTTGATCAATTTGGGGTTTTTTGAAGAATTGAAAATTCTAGGGTTTATATTGAATCCGATTTGGGGATTTTGTTCAATTGGGTTGAAATTGATGAAATTGGCTTGTTAATTTGATGTAATTGATCATTCTAAACTGTTTTCTAACTTGTGTAATGATCAATTGGTCAATTTATTTAAAAAATTAACAAGTGGTTTTAAATTTTTTTGGGGTTTTAGTTAGAAACTCTATGCTCAAGCCACTTTTGTGAGTTTGAACTTATTTTGGACTTAATTTACTACTTTAGCTCATGCATAATGTCATTTAATCTGTTCATGCATCATATAGTTCTTCTTGTTCTATATTTTTTTTGTGCTAACTTGCAGTCTGCCCTTGATTTTGTTTTTGTTTCTTTTTCCTATTTTGCTGTGTGCTCTTGGTCCTTAATTCTAGCACCATGCCTAGGAAGACTAGAGCTAATAGGGTTCCTTCTACCCCTTTTGTGTCTCTTTCTAGGGTTCAGCTGTTTAGGAACGAGCGTTCTCGTGAGGCTTTTGAGAAACTTAATAGTAAGCGTAAGATTTAGGCTGAGCGTTCTGTGATCTTAGATAAGGTTGATCCAGCCATTAGGGCTAATCTTGAGTCAGAGGTTGGTTGTCCCTCTTAGAGATAGATCATCCACCCCCGACCGCTTTGATTAGAGAGTTCTTCTCTAACCTCTTATGTCACATCTATGATTCCAACACCGTTGTTCGGAGTTGGATATGAGGTGTTGAGTTCACCATTACCCCTAGGGTAGTGGCTGAGGCTCTTAGGGTTCCGGTCGTCTCTAATCCTGTCTATCCCTATGATGAGTCACCTCCTATAGATGAGGTCATGTCTCACATCACTGGATCATCTATCCAGTAGAGTTTTGATCCTTGGATCACGTCTTCTGCACTTTCTAAGACCGCATATTTGTTTCTTAGAGTTGCTTGTCATTCCTTGTGGCCTATTTCTCATCTCCACACCATCCCTCTGGAGCGATGTGTGTTTCTCTATGCTTTCATGTTAGGTGCGTCTATCAGTTTTCCTCACTTGTTCCTTCGTTCTTTGAACGAAGTTTATAGGAGTTCTGCCATAGGGCATGCACTTATATATCCTATTTTCATTCATAGGATTCTTTGTCCCTTGGTCTAGCTGATTTTCCTGCTAGTGAGCCGGTACATGTTGTTGGTCCCCTAGGTACTACCTTCCTTCGATAGAGGGCTGCTCATCTGAGAGCTGATCCTTCGGTCTCTCGAGGTGCATCTTCTAGTAGAGTTCCCCCTCCTCCCTCTTCTACAGGTGCTGTTGAGACTTTTGGTGTTGCTGTTGCTACTGATGTTCCTCCACCGATTACTTCGAATGATTCAGACATTTGACGTACGTTGGATCATGTCTTGACCGTTCAAGCGGCTCAAGGACAAATTTTGGTGGACATTCTTGATGAGATTAGAGGATTGTGAGCAGATTTGGCACGATTTTGGAGTTCTTCATCGCCACCTCCTTTTGATGATGGATTTTGATTGCCCTTTGGCATTCCATCACAAAAATGGGGAATACATATGAGATGTTTGGGCATATTTGTACTTGTTTTTGATTTTAGGGGGAGAGTTTATTTTTTGATTGGTTGGAGCTTGTGGAGTTGTTTAGATTGTATCTAGGTGCTTCATTTTGTACTTTACTTTTTTAACTTTTACGACATTGATTTTACCTTGTTGGGTTATTCATGTTAGGGGGAGTATATTTTGTTGTTTCTTGTTTCAAACTGCTTATTGATTTAAGTTTATGAGTTCTTCATTGATATATGTCTTTATTGTGTGTTGTTTGAAATCAAGATTTTATTTTCTTTACTTGTATTTTTTCCACACAAGCGATTATGCATTTTGTTTAAGTGTTTTAGGAAATATACAGGATGATTCAATTAAGCTGCTGCCTACTCTTGCAACTGATGGATAGTAGTTGGGATTGAATTTGAGTTTTATGAGCATTATTTTGTAAAGGGCTTTTACTTGTAAACTTTGAGCTATTTAAGTTGTGTTTTGTCACGGATTGCCAAAAGAGGAGTTTCTTAGGTTCTAAAGACTTAGGTTTTATGTATTTAGAATCCTAATTTGTATTGTTGGCAAACCATGATCAAAACAATGTATTTAAGTTGTTTTAGAATTGCTCAAAGTTGGTTATTTGTTGTGAAGTTGGATTAAACTACTGCACAAATTAAAAAACAATTTCAGTACATTTTGATCGATCGAAGCTTAGGCTTGATCAATTGAAAATCATGTCTGACGTTTTTTAAGCAGAAATTTCAACTCAGCCTTAAGTGTTTTAATTGGTTTTGGGTTTCTAATTTACCCTAGGTATATAAGGGAAACCCTAGCCACATTTTAGTGTTACTCATATTGCGGTTTGTGTGAATCTCTTGTGAGATCTTTGAGGAGCTTTCCTTCACATAAACTTAGGGTCTTCAAGGAGAAGAATTTTCTACACCTTGATGATCATTCCAGTTGCTGTCATTGAAGCTTAAAGAAAACACAAGCGGGTGTGCTTGTATTTGGTGGAGAATCCAAGAAAGAAGGAGTCCGTGGATTCGGAGCTTGCACGTAGTCGTGTCAGTAAGTTCTATTGGTAGGTAGCAATAAGAAGTCGAGCGTGGGGGGTTGTAAGTCTTATTGTATGAACTTCGATTCTTTCAAGATAGTGGATTCAAGTTTACCTTGAGAATAGCTAGGTTAAATCCTCCCTAGGTTTTTACTGGTTTGGTTTCCTGGGTGATCATATCTTTGTATTATTTATCTTTCCGCTGTTTTACTTGATATGATTATTTGATTGTGTTAACCTAGATTTAATTAATTTGACTAAGTAACAACTTGGCTAAATTCCTAGGTTAATCCAATTGTGTTTTAAGGGGTCTAAAAACTAACAGATCTATTGACCCTTGTTGTCATGGTTGCAATTGGCTTGAAGAGATCTTTTTTTTTCAAATACATCTTGTTTTTCTAATCTCTACTTGTTTGAGTGTATCAGAAAATGCAAGTCTAAAAGTTATTTGAATCCTATTATGATGACTATTAGAAAAGATCTTAGCTTGACAAAGAAGAAACTAAACTATCTCAGAATGAAAATGTGCAAAGGAGTTCATCTGAGAAGAATGAAAGTTAAAGGTCTTGTTCATAAAAGGCAGATGAGAGAAAATACCATTCCCACTGATCTGTCATCTAAGCACGAAGTGTGCTTTATGATGAAGTACGCATTTAAGGTTATGGACACATGTTTGTGGTACCTTGACAATGGCTGCTTAAGACACATGACTGGAGACTGATATCTCTTCAAGGTTTTTGAGTCTAAGAAAAGTGGTAATGTCACTTTTGGTGATAGGAGCAAATCACAGATTAAAGGAAAGGGAATCATCTCTCTACCTGGACTGCCAAACATTGCAAATATTCTTTATGTAGAAGGTCTGAGAGTGAACCTGTTGTGCATAAATCAGATATATGATCAAGACTTTATGGTATTATTCTCAAATGGAAAATGCCTTGTCATGGATGAGTTTGGAAAGAAACTCATAAGTGGTGTCCGCACTCTAGCCAACTATTATGGCTTGGTTCCAAATGTTGATATTTTGTGCAATAGCATTCATTTACCAAATGAAGATCTATGGCGCCAAAGGATGGAACATGCTAGTTACAAACATCTTTCAATTTTATCTAAGAATGAGTCAGTTTTGGGATTACCAAAGCTCAGTAGAGTGGGCAATGTGGTGTGTGGACCATGTTAGCTTGGAAAACAAAAGAAAGCCACACATCTGGGCACTCAGACATCAACTACCTCTAGACCATTGGAGCTACTACACTTGGATCTCATGGGTCCAACCAGAACCGAGTCTCTTGGTGGAAAGAGATTCATCATGGTTGTGGTAGACGACTTTACTAGGTACACTTGGGTAAATTATACAAATCTAGGTTAACACAGATAAATCATATTATTGAAATAGTGCAGAAAATAAACAAAACAATATGATAACCTAGGAAAACTAAACCGGTAAAAAACCTAGAGAGGATTTAACCTATCTATTCTCAAGGTAAAACAGATCCACTATGAAAGAATTGAAGTTTTACAATAGGGACTTATACCACTAACATCCTATTGCTACATCGAGTAGAAAACTTACTACCACGACCACATGATAGTTTCGAGTTCACGGACTACTTCTTTCTTGGATTCACAGCAACCACAAGTACTCCCACTTGTGTTTTCTTTAAGCTCTTTATGCAGTAACTAAAACAATCACCAAGCTCTCGACATCAATTTTGATCTTGATAACCCTAAGTATGCATGAAGGCAAACACCTCTAGATCTCACAAGAGATTCATACACATAGCATAAACAACAACAATAAAACGTGGCTAGGGTTTTTCCTTTTATACTTAAGGAAAAACATAAAACCTTACACGTCATATGGTCTTGGGCTTGAGTTGGAAAATTTTGTAGAAAAACAATTTGCACAAGCTTCAATCAATCGAGTCCAAGAATGTTCAACTTCTAATATGTCTCCTAGTTTTTCTCACTGATAAACCTCTTACTATCAAAAGATGGAGTAGAAGAGGAGGTGGATGTCCTACGGGCTCTAGTCTTCCTAACCATGATGCTAAGGATTGGAAAGGATAGACAGAAAAGAGACAAAAGAAGAAAAAGAAAAAACTAAGGGCAGACTACATCAGACATGGTTAGAGCACAAGAAAAACAATCTATTTGATGGATGAACAGTATTAACACATGATGCATGCTCTAATGCATTGAGAACAGCTCAATTAGACTTTTAAAAACACAGAATTAGCTTGAAGATAGAGTTTATAACAAAAAAACCAAAAATTTTCAAAACCCACTTTCAAAAAACCAAACAAATTGATCAATTTATCATTACATAAGTTAAATAAGAGTATATAATGACAAAATGAATCAATAACACAAGCCAATTTCACCAGATTAAGCGTAATTGAACAAAATCATCAAATTGATCAAATTAAACTATGAGGAACATGTTTAAATCATCCAATAACAAAAACCCATTGATCAATTGTGAAAGAATACAACTCAAAAATAAAAAATCCCAAAATCCAATAGGTCCGAAAATTTCCCTAAAATGCATGAAATATGAAATTAAACTAAAAAGGAAAGGATTAGAATGGTCTTATCAGTGCTAGAAGACAAAAACTTTGAAGAAAATTTGAGGGAAAATGAAAAAAAATTGATAGGAAATTTGGATCGGTCGAAGAGAGTTAGAAAAGCCTTTTTGAAAACTTTTGAAATAGTGAAGAACACGTGAGAATCTCATGTTTTAAAAACTCTCAAACCGATTTTTGATCGGTCGAAAAATAGGTTCAATCGATTGAAAAACATATTTGATCAATCTAGCATCAATCGAGCAGCGATTGAGCTAGATAGATTCAAACCAAATTTTTAATCACAATTTCGATCATTCAAGCAATAGGTTTGATCAATCGAAAATATGGAAAATTTTTTTTTTTTTTTGAAAAACAAAGCATTTTAATGCAGAAACTCCTTAAAGCACAATATTTTATGAATAAAATGCATGAGTATGAGATGAAATTTTTTAAAAAAACCCTTGAATTTTACCCAGATCTTCCAAAAACAAGATTTTCAATCAATTTGTCCTCAAATCTCAAACTTTAAACACATTTTGCATTAAAATCAAGGAACTTTTAATTTTGGATGGCCATAACAAGATCACACACAATATCATATACTAAGCTTAGCAAAAAATAACTTGTGTAGTGTGTGCAACTAGAATAGCTTGAGATACATGTGAGGTGATAAGTAAATAGTAATCAATCACAATTTCTACAAAATTCATCACATAAGTTTGAAAGTGACTATCACCTAAAGAGTTACATCATATAACTCTCACAACTCTTAGAAAACACGCTTGCAATCATGTAAGTTTCTTGATTTGCCTCATAATATACACACCAATTTTATTTGATTTGACATTTATTATAAGTCGAGGCTACACCTTATGTTCTTTTTGTACATGTGTTACACTTTCTCGAGCACAAAATCTTATGATATGCACTAAGGTGTTCATGATTGGCTAGTAAACAGTTGTGGAATGGTTATTTATGCCTTTCTCTTAGGATTTTTTAGTCCTTACAATCAAAAGCATGTGACTCTAAAATCAATATCATGTGATTAAAAACTATAAACAACTCCCACACAACATGCACCACAAAACTCAAACTAGTAAATTGCAATAAAATAAGCTCATCCAAGCTAAACAAGGTACATAAACATGTTATGTAAAGCTAATATGGTCAACCTTGATTTCAAATCCAAGAAAAATAATGCAAAACACATTTTACTTTCCTTTTCCTTTTTTTTTTTTTTTAAATAAAATAAAATAACAAAAACAACCTAGTATGGAATGCATGAATGTTATGCAATGCAAATCCTAGAAGGAAACAAAGATAGCAAAACAACAAAGAGGAATGGTCACAAAGAATAGAGAGATGAAGCACAAGGACTATGTCAGAAAGACTCAATTAGATCGAGCCTTTTGCATCCAAAAATTTTTAGATGCAACTCTTGCATTGGAGTTATTATTCATATTAGAATGTTGGGCAATTCCAGGATTGGAATAAAGATTTAAAGCCTTTACCAATTCATCAATAAGTACCATAAGATCTTGTGCTTGAGGCACAGGTACTTTTGACTTATTTGCTTGCTTAGCAGCTTACAACTTGAAACAATTTGGACGAATGTGCCCAGACTTTCCACAAAAATGACAAACCCATGCAGGTCTATCATGCACCTTGTCCTTAGGAGGGTTAGGATTCTTAGGTTTAGACTCTCTGAGATTAACCCTAATCTTTCTAGGAGGTGTAACTTCTACTGGTTTGACAATCTCACTCACGGGAGGCTTAGAAGAAGAAACAAAGTTTGTGGAATGATTCTTAGAAATAGTGATGCTATATTCAAAACCTAGACTAGTTTTGTCTAAGGGAGACTTTTGAATAATCATCATACGTTCCAGTTTGGAATTAGCGATCCTATTTGTTTGTTCTCTAGCAACAAATAATTCAAGTTCCAAATTTTTAACATTATCGAGCAACAAAATGTTCTCAGTCTTCACCTTATCAAGCAATTCATTAGCATTAAATAATTTCAAGAGCAAATTTTTCTTATCAAGTTCAAGAGAAGCAATTTCTGTAAGCCTAAATCAACATTCATGGCATCCTTTGCAACAACCTTGCAAATTTTATTATAGGCTTCTTGCAAATTAGCACTCTCAGAGAGTTCCCTATCAGAAGGATTCTCATCAACCACAACACTTTCATCAACTACAGCAGTAGCCATGAAAGTAATGAAGTTTCCATCCTCATCATTACCAGACTCATGATTAGAAACTCCATCATCACTAAAGGTTACAGCCATAACTTTATCCTTTGATCTCAAGAATGTATGAGATTCTGATTTCACATGACCATACTCTTGACAGCCAAAACATTGTTGACCCATAGAATTATTAGAAGTTTGACCTACTTTCTCTTTAGGTTTTTCATTATTGTTCACCTTAGTGGGTTCGTTCCTCCAAAAATTTCTAGGTTCAGCGTTGTTTTTACCTCTTGCCCTTCTGTTATTGTTCCTAAGAAAGTTTCTAAAGTTCTTGGCAAGATATGCAATCTCTATAGCAGAGAGCTCGTCATCAAATCCATTCCCTTCAACATTATCAACTGACTTAAAAGTCATTGATTTGGATTTGTTTGTCTTGGGTAGGTCTAACTCATAGGACTCTAGAGATCCAACAAGTTCATCAACAGGGATGGAGTCCACATCCTTGCTCTCAGTTATGGCAGTCACTTTGGGTCTAAAGTCCTCAATCAAAGATCTAAGTATCTTCCTAACAATTTTAGGTTGATTATAGATTTCACCTAAATTATAAGTAGAGTTAACAATATCATTCAATTTAGCATAGAATTCATCAAAACATTCATCATCAAACATTCTAATACTTTCGAATCTAGTAGTTAATTGCTACAATTTGTTAATCTTAACTGCCTTTGTGCCTTCATGTATAGTTTGGAGAATATTCCATGTAATATGAGCAATCTCAACATTAGAGATTCTCTTGAATTCCTCCATAAAAACAGCATTAAAAATAGCATTTATGACTTTGCTATTAAAAGCGGCTGATTCTTTCTGAGAAGTTTGCCACTCACTAACTGGAGTAGTGGGCTTCTCCCATCCGTATTCAATGGAATTATAGTCTCTCTCATCAATAAATTTCAAGAATGCTTTCATCCTTACATTCTAGTAGGCATAGTTGTTCCCATCAAAGTGAGGTGGGATCAACTCTTAGATCAAATGATCTAAATGCTAGAGCTAACCCGCTCTGATACCACTTGTACATTTTTAGACCCCTTAAATGCAAACAGATTAACCTAGTTATTTGTCCAAGTTATTAACTTTGGTAAATTATACAAATCTAGGTTAACACAGATAAATCATATCATTGAAATAACGTAGAAAATAAAGAACACAACAATACGATAACCCAGGGAAACCAAACCAATAGAAAACCTGGGAAGGATTTAACCTAGCTATCCTCAAGGTAAAACAGATCCACTATGAAAGAATTGAAGTTTTACAATAGCGGCTTAGACCACTAACATCCTATTGCTACATTGAGTAGAAAACTTACTATCACGACCACGCAACAACTCCGAGTCCACAGACTACTTCTTTCTTGGATTCACAGCAACCACAAGTACTTCCATTTATGTTTTCTTTAAGCTCTTTATGCAGCAACTGAAATGATCACCAAGCTCTCAACATCAGTCTTGGTCTTGATAACCCTAAGTATGTATGAAGGCAAATACCTCTAAATCTCACAAGATATTCATACACACAGCATAAACAACAACAATAAAATGTGGCTAGGGTTTTTCCTTTTACACTTAAGGCAAAACATAAAACCCTACACGTCATATAAGCTTGGGCTTGAGTTGGAAAATTCTACAAAAAAACAATCTGCACGAGTTTTGATCGATTGAGTCTAATTTTTGATCAATCAAGCTTTGCAAATTTACACAATAAATCTTACAGTATACTCGATTCCAACTTTGCACAAAAACACACTTTGAGCAGCCTAAATCTAGACTAAATGTTTTGATCATGGTTTGTCAACATTACACATTGAAGTTCTAACACATTAGTTCCTAATTCCTTAGAACCTAACAACTCATATGGAGTCCATCAGAATTCTCTTAGCCCTAGCATAGCCCTAGCATGTCACTTGAGGTTCAAGCTTTACCAAATGGACGTAAAGACTACTTTCTTGAATGGGTTCCTTAAAGAAGATGTATATGTGGCTCAACCAAAAGGATTCATTGATCCACACTTTTCGGATCATGTGTTGTACCTCAAGAAAGCTTTTTATGGTTTGAAGCAAGCCCCTAAATCTTGGTATGATCGGCTCACACAATACTTGGTGTCACATGGGTTCAAGAGAGGAAAACATAATCAAACTCTCTTCATCAAAAGGGAAAATGGCGAGTTGAAAGTTGCTCAAGTCTATGTTGATGATATCATCTTTGGGTCGACTAAGGATGAACTTGCTCATAGTTTCTCAAAACTCATGCAAGGCGAGTTCGAGATGAGCATGATTGGAAAGCTGACTCACTTCCTTGGCTTGCGGATTCATCAACAAGATTCAGGTATATTCCTATCTCAATCTAAATATGCTAGAAATCTTATGAAAAAATTTGGTTTCGAATCTACTAGTTTTGTTAGAACCCCTATGAGCTCAAATGTTAAACTCACTGTTGACTTGTTAGGAAAAAATGTTGATTCATCTCTTTATAGAAGTATGATAGTTAGTCTTTTTTACCTTACAGCTAGTAGACCTGATATTAGTTATAGTGTAGGAGTGTGTGCTAGATATCAGGCTAATCCCAAAGAGTCTCATATGATTGCTTTGAAAAGAATCATAAAGTATGTCAAAACCACTGCTAACTTTGGTGTGTGGTATAGCAAGGACACAAATGATGTCTTAGCTAGGTATTCTGACGCTGACTGGGCTGGGAATGCTGATGATAGAAAGAGTACATCGGGGGATTATTTCTATATGGGTAATAATCTTGTCTCCTGGGTGAGCAAAAAGAAGAATTCCATCTCTTTTTCCACTGCAGAGGCTGAGTACATCGCTGCCGGTAGCTGTTGCACCCAACTTCTATAGATGCAAAAACTCCTTCATGATTATGGTATTTGTCAAGAGCATCTTACCTTCTACTGTGATAATACCAGTGCCATAAACATCTCTAAGAATCCAGTTCAACATTCTTGAACTAAACACATAGAGATTAGACATCACTTCATTCGGGAGCTTGTCGAAAATGGTACTCTTACTCTTGAGTTCATTCACACTAATGATCAGAAGGCATATTTGTTTACCAAACCTCTTCATAGCAAACGGTTTGAATTCCTTTGCCAAAACATTGGTGTTATCTCCATGCATTGATCTCCTCTTCTCCTCATTTTTCCTCATGCATTTGCATCTAGTTTTATGCATTATAATTTGTTTAACATGTTTTTGTTTGTTTTCTATTTAATTTTGCTTTATTTTGTTTTTCATATAAAATATATAAAATAAAATAAAAATTGAAAAATCGAGAAAAAAAAAATACAAAAAAGAGTGTGTGTTTGTGTACATTGGTACTTATGTACCTTGGATGATCATTGAAACAAAATTTTAAAAAAATGTATCTTTTGTACCTTAGATGAGCATCTTTATGCACAACTAAGCAAGTGAGCTTTGTGGCTTATGTTTGTGATGAGTAAGAGTAAGTAATCTCTTGTACTTAACACTCGTATCACTCTTTTTAACGGGAATGACTAGAAAATCCTAAGAGAAAGACATAAATATCCATCTCACTACTGTTGCCCACCAATTATGAAATGACATTTGTATGCTTCGGCATAGCAAAAGTGGAATGTCAAATGCGTAACACCATTGGCTATTTCTTTTCTATCTCTTATATGCCAATGCATGGTTTTCTTAAAAGAAAAAAATGCAAAAAAAAAAAAAAAGAATCAAAATGCTTTATACATGATTGCAAGCATGTATTCTAGGAGATGTGGGAGTTATAGGATGTACCTCAAAGGTGATAGTCCCCATCAAACAGTTATGATTATGTGTGAGTTAAAGTGATTTTCTCATATCTCAAATCATCATAACATGTAGACACTTAGGCAATCTTGTGATGTTTTTCAAACATAAAATGCAATATTCTTTGCTACTTCTGATACATGTGGGGTACAATGTGATTTGGCTATCACAAGGAATATTTGTGTAAATGTATGCTCACTAAATTGTCTTAACTTGTTTTTAAAATATAAAATTGATTAAACGTGTTTAGAGTGTGTGTGTGTGTGTGTGTGTTTTGGATCTATGTGATTAACATTGTTCTTGATGAGAGATGATTTTGAGAGCTTAAAATGTTGTTTGGATCATTGGTTGTATAGCATGATTGATTACATTTATATCTGTGTTTTTCTCTTCTTGAAAAATTGTTTTTAAGTAATCTCGACAATTGCTGGACACCTCTTAATAGCTAGTCTATCTATCGAGACCCTTCAATTGCTTTTTATCGCATTCTCGATAGCTTCTTGATAGCTACTTGATCTATCGAGATACTTTCTAGTTACTCGATAGCTTCACGACAGCTTCCTTAATCCATCGAGATTCCTTTGTTGTGGACACCTCTCGATAGATCCTGGATAGCTTTTCGACAACTATTACGCGTGTTTTTAATCTCGACACATCTCGATCTGTCGAGAGTTATGAAGTTTCTATATAAAGGATCTACACGATTTCTCCCTTACTTCTCTTGATCTCTCTCGATCCTTTTTAACCTCTCATCTTCCCAAACACCTCTCACTCACTTAAAATCTTTTCCCCACTCCTTCTTTGGTCTTGATCTTGCATTTTTCACAGGTATGATCTATTCATCATCATCTTATCATACATTTCATGCATTTTTTAACTAACTTTTGGGGGTTTTGAAACTTTTTGGGATTTTTCAAAATTATTAAGGTTTTTGTGAAATTTTTGGGATGGGCTTAGTGTAAATGGTTTTAAAAAATCATACATTGCATCACATTTGCATTATAACAATATTCCATGCATTTAGATTTGTGTTTACTTTGTTGCAATGTTGTGTGCTGGTAGGTTTCGATTGGGCTAAGCCTATGATGTATTTAAGTTTGCACGTCACATGCTTATGCATTTTCATGCAAACGTACCTTCATTTCTTTATATTCTTATATACTGCTGTTGTTGGTACTTTTTTGATTGTCTCTTTCTCTTTCTCACTTTCTTGTGTTAGTCTGCTCTATGGCACCTAAACGTAAATCTACTCCATCCTAGAATCCTCTGCATTTTGGGGCATCTTCTTCCTCTAACCCTACACCTTGTTCTATACGGTTCCGTGATGATATAACCCAAAAGGACTTTTCGGAGAACTTTTGTAGACGAGGCATTCATTCGGAACGCCACGTCATTTTGTCAAACTTTTCCGACATTAACCTACCCACTGTCATTCACAGTAGGGGTTGGGAGTCACTTTGTGACATCCCAGTCACTTATCCCTCCATGATCATACAGGAGTTTTACTCCAATATGCACGGAATCGATACTTCTGTACTTTCTTCTCTCGCATTTGAGGTACGCATATAGTAGTTACTCTGGAGATTGTCTCCGAGGTACTACACGTTCCTAGGGTAGCGCATCCTGACTATCTTGGCTGAGCGTCTGAGGACAATGTCCAAAGACGAACTCTCATCTCACTTTTGTGAGACACCTTCTTCTTGGGGTGACCATCAAAACACCCCTTGCTCAGGCTTTGCAAAAGGTCTGAGGTTCCTTAACATGATGATGACATTCATTCTTCATCCTTTGTCTCACTATAACTCCATTACAAAACCTCGTGCTCGATTTTTGTTGTCCCTCTTAGAGGATCTCTTTATCGACTTCCATTCTCACTTTATTCTATCCCTTATAGATGTCTATAAGGATATAGTAACCCGTGATAAGCTCATTTTTCTTTCGGCTATCATGCAAATACTTTGCCATTTTTCCATCTTCTACCTAAGTCTCCTCATTTTTTCATGATGGGTGCCATAGATGCTGCTACTGTTAAACGAAGCGCAGCACAGCTTAGACCAAGGCAACCCCAGACACAAACAGCAGCTCCTCCAGCTTCTACTGCTCCATCCACCTCCGCTCCTTCGTCTTCTGTGGGTGGAGTGACACTTGAGGCCATCATGGCATAGCTTGTGCACATTGATGCTCGCCTTGACACTCTTGATGATGAGTTGTGGCAGGTAAACACCTATGTTGGTCGTATCGCGTGACAACAGGCTATCATGGGTGGTTTCACTGTTGCTTCCTCTCCATCTCCACCAGCCTCTGAGGATGATAGTGACAATGGTTCCAGCAGTGAGGATGCTGATAAAGATGATGGTGCTAGCTCGCCCAGTGATGATAAGATGTCTACTTGATGTATTTGCCCTTTGTCACTCGTGACAAAAAAGGAGAGTAGTTTTGAGATAAGAGTAGTCATACTCATAGAAGGAGGGTTAGTATAGGAGATTTTGTGTTAAGGGGAGTGTGTATATGAGGGATGTAGTGAGGATTTTTGTATCTTTTCTTTTCCTTTTATTTTAGATACATTATCTCTTGTACATTGGTCTTGTGACCACTTAGTGATAGCACACCTTGTACTTATGTTAACATATATATTAAGGTTGTTATTACTTTCTTTCACCTAACTTTACATGTGCTATTTCTTTTCTCTCTTTATGCGCATGCTTTTTATATAATGTATGTAATCTTATATTTTTGTTTCACACTAAGATGCCTTAATGAGTTTTGTTTAAAGTGTTTCAAAAATACAGGTTGTCAAAGTCTACTTGCCATAAACTCTCTTCTTGCAAATTTTTTCAAGAGTTTGTGTTAGGATAGATTTTATTGTATTCAACAAGTGAATATAAGTTGAGTGATTTATAACTTCTCTCATATGTTCATTTATTTGTTGTGGTTTTATCATGGATTTCCAAAGGGGGAGATTGTTAAGACATATGTGATTTGATGTTAGGAACATATGTCAATTTAGAATTGACTAATCCTTTGACAAAACGCATTTTACTTGTAATTAGATAGATCTAGGACGTGTTTAATGCTTCAAGGAATAAGGTTTCAAGTTCAAGTGTTAAAACCAAGCAAGTCTATCCAAGAAACAAGTGAAGAAGTGCTGGGTTTTAAAGCATGACAGCTAGCATCTATCAAAGTTTAAAAAGTTGCTGAAGCCCGAAACTCGACAGCTAGCTCGATATATACCCCATCTATCAAGGTTTATGAAAAACAGATTTTCAGTTTTGTTTCACATCTAATCCGTGTGTATATGTTTGGGCTTTCTTTTCTCACATCCCTAAACATAGATAAGAATTTTTTTTTAAGGGCCGTCAAAGGTTACGTAAGTGTGAAGCAAAGTTATGTTCATGCAAATTGAGACCGGAGATAGAATATACCCTAGTTCTTCTTTCTCTTGAAGAAGCTACTGTTTTTGTACACCTTAGAGTTTTGTGACCAAGAAGCTTCATGATCTTCATCGTGTGATGAACTGAAGAAATTTGTAGCCAACATCCTTCTCAAGTTGGTGATCAAGTCGCGTATTGGGATCCGCACATCTATTGGTTAGTCACATACTGTGAGTTGTGCATTGAAAAGGAGATATTGTCACTTCAGAACAAGTCCAATTGGATATTAGGGTAAGGGTTCAACTGTAGGTTGGTATAAAGTACTGGGATTCCTATATTTGTAACTGCTTATTTTAATAATAGTGGATTCTCGGGAGTGGTGACCTTAAAATCACCCGGTGGGGTTTTTGCCATGTAGGTTTTTCCCATTCATAAAAAAATCACTGTGTTAATTTAATTTTTGCTGCACTTTAGTTAATTGATGATTTGTTTGTGCTACCATAAAATTTGCATTTTAATTGAATTAATTAATTAACTTGCCTAAATAAGTTGGTTAATTTATCACAAGCGGTCAATATATTCTTGGCCTATCTACTCAAACTTTTTTTTTTCTTTTTTTTTTTTGTTGAGGTCACTACACAATAAGATTTTTCAAAATTCACATTAATTTTTGAACTAAGGGCATTCGGTCGTGCCTCATTTCATTTTTGGAAGAAATCATCATTGATAGGCCACAAACTGAATGACCCCTTGTGATAGGAATTAATTAGCCAAGTTATTAATTAATCAATTTATCATGCAAACATGTGGTAGCACAAATAAATCACCAATAAACTAATTATGCAGCGGAAAATAAATGACACGGTGATTTGTTTACAAATGGGAAAAAACCTAACAGTAAAAACCCCACCGGGTGATTTTCAGGTCACCACTCCTGAAACTCCACAATTATCACAACAAGCGATTACAAGCAAGGAATCCCAAGTACCTTACTAACCTACAGTTGAACCCTTACCGCAATACCCAATCGGACTTGTTCTATAGTGACAGATTCCCTTTCTGATGCACGGCTCCCAAGTACGTGACTAACGGTTGTGCGGATCCCAGTACGCGACTTCAAAACACCAATCTGAAAAGATTGTTGGCTGCAAAATTCTTCAGTTCATCCACACAATGAAGATCAGTAAGATGCTTGGTCACAAAACCCTATGGTGCAAATACACAGCAACTTCTCTAAGAGGAAGAGATGAACTAGGTCAAGAACTTTGTCTCCGGTTACAACTTGCTTAAACAGAGTTTGCTCAATGCTTGTGCAACTTGTGTACCGTTTGACGGCTCTTAAAACAATCCTTTTATATGTCTAGGGTTAGGAGAAAAGAAGGCTCATGGATAGATTCACGGATCCTAAGAAAATCAGAGTTGAAATCTAAAATTCTTAAACCTCGACAAATAGGAGGTATCGAGCAGGTATCAACCAGCTGTTGAGTTTTAATGAATTTACACTCTTGCTTGATTTCTTGAACAGAGTTGAAGGCTTCAACACTTAAACTTGACACGTGATTTCTTGAAGTAGTTAAACACATCCTAAGTCTACCCAAATACAAGTAAAGTGCGTTTTGCTAAAGGATAAGCTAATTACATAAAATCATGACATATGTTCTATAACATGAGAAACACATATGTCCTAACAATCTCTCCATTTGGCAATCTGTGACAAAACCACAACTAACAAATGAACATATGAGAGAAGTCATAAATCACTCAACTCATATTCACTTGTTGAATACAATAAAATCTATCATAACACAAACTCTTGAAAAACTTTGCAAGAAGAGAGTTTATGGCAAGTAGACTTTGACAACCTGTATTTCTAAAACACTTTAAACAAAACTCATCAAAACATCTTTGTGTGAAACAAAAATAATAGATTGTATACAAATAATAAGAAGCATGTGTATAAAGATAGAAAAGAAACAACACATGAAATGGTAAGTGAAAAAAAAAACATACATCAACAATATAGAAGAGAAAATAAGTACAATGTATGTCTATAAATGGTCACAAGACCTCATGTACAAGAAAAATGTATCTAAGAAAGAAAGAAAAGAAAAGATATATAAAATCCTCACTACATCCCTCAAATGAAAAAGATAACAACACTCAACACTCCCCCTAACATAATGATCCCAAAAACTAACTCTCCCCCTAAGAGTGACTACTCTCATATCCAAAACTACTCCCCCTTTTTGTCACGAGTGACAAAAGGTAGAGTGTCAAGTAGACATTTCATCGGTAGAGCTAGCATCTCCATCATCATCTGAAGCGTCATCGTCATCACCTTCATCATCATCATCATCATCCTCAGCATCAGAATCAGAAGCAACTGGATGAGGTGGTGAAGGAGTAGGCTCAAGTGCAAAGCCGCCCATAGTCACCTACCGTCGTGCAATACGACTGACACGAATGTTCACCTGATACAACTCTGTAGAGAGTGTATCCAGGCGAGCATCCATGCGCTACAGCTACGCCATGATGTCTCCTAAAGACACATTACCTGAAGAAGAAGGAGCAGATGCAGATGGAGTAGACCGGGATGGTGCAGAACAAGAGGAGGGTGCTGCTGAATCCGTCTGCCGCGACCGAAACTTGGCCTCACTACATTTAACGGTAGCGTAATCTATGGCACACATGACGGTAAAGTGGTCGGAGGAGGGAAAAGGAAAGGAAAAATGGCTTAAAATCCTCATGATAGCGGAAGGAAATATGAGCTTTTCGTGAGATGCTGAATCTAAATGAACATCTATGATAGAAAGAATGAAGTGAGAGGGAAAATCTATAGTGAGATGCTCAAGAAGAGACAACAAAAATTGAGCATGAGGTTCTGTGATGGAGTTATAGTGATAAAGAGGATGTAAAACAAATGTCATGACCATGTTCATGAATCTAGGACCTTCAGCAAAAGGTCGACATGGTGTAAAAAGACGCTTACCCCAAGCAGTAGGGCGCTCACAAAAAGAAGACATGTGCTCATCCCTATACACTATCCTCAGACGCTTACAACTAGGATAGTCAGGAAACTCTATCCTAAGGACCCGAAGCACATTCGCAACCAGCTGCGGTGTGACAGGAATGCGCGTACCTCGAACGCGAGTGAAAAAGAGAGGTACTGAACGATCAATCCCGTGCATGTTGGAGTAAAACTCCTGGATAAGCACGAGAGGACATGTGACCGAGACGTCACACAATGACTCCCATCCCCTACTGTGAATGACAGAGGGAAGGTCAGTATCGGTAAAGTTTGACAAGACGACTTGGCGTTCCAAATGAATGCCTCATCTAGAGAAGTTCTGTGAAAATGCCTTAAAGGCATCATCATCACGGAATCGGACAGTAGAAGGAAAAGGATTAGTAGATGAAGAAGCACTGGAACGAACAGGGTTCCGGGCAGGAGTGGATTTACGTTTAGGTGCCATAGACACGACTAACGTAAACAGATTTAGAGGGAGAAGAAGAGAAGAACAATCAGAAAAGTCTCAAGCAATTCAAATATATCAAATATATGAAAAGAGAGTACGTATGCATGGGAAATGCATGAACATGTGACATGAAAAACAAAAAGACATCATGGGCTCAGCCCAATCCAATCCTTCCAGCACACAAGCATATTACACACATCTAAATGCATGAAAATACCATTAAAATGCAAATGGAATGCAATGTATGAGGTTTTAAACACATTTAAATGAAAACCCAACCCAAAATTTCATTAAACACTCATCAATTTTGAAAAACCCCAAAATTTTCAAAAAATCCCAAAACCTAGGTTTTAAAACATGAAATGCATGAATAAAGAGGGATTAGAAGCTTACCAAGTGTAGAAAAACTTGAAAAAGCTTGAAGAAAACTTGAGAAAAAGGTTGGGAGTGAAAGAGAAAGTGTTTGGGAGATGAACAGTCGCAGACAGATCGAGAGAGATCGAAGAAATGAGAGAAGGATCACAATGGAGGTTTAAATAGGACCTTTAGTAATGCTCGACAGCTGAGGTATCAGGAGGTGTCAAGGAAGCTGTCGAGGGAGGTGTCGAGAAAGTGGTCATTGACAACTGAGGTATCGGGCAAGTATCGAGCAACAAAGAATCAATTTGAAGAACAGAAGCTCGATCGATCCACCAGGTGTCAAGGAGCTATTGAGGAGGCAGGAGCTTTCTTGATCGATCCACCAGGTATCGAGGAGGTGTTGAGATTGCGTTAAGAAAAAGGCTTGAGAAGCTCGATAGATAGCAAGGTATAGAGGAGGTGTCTAGGAGGTGTCGAGCCAGTTTTTCAAAACAGTTTTTCGAAAGGAGAAAAACACAAATATAAATGCAATCTAACATACAACTCAACCAATGATCCAATCAACACAAAAATCTCTCAAAATAGTCTCTCAATCTAAAATTTTTGAGCACAAGGATCTCCAAAACACACACACACACTAAACAAGTCTAAGCAATTTTATATTTCAAAAACCAAGTTAAGACAGTTTAGTGAGCATACATTAACACATGTAAAACTTGTGATGGTCAAATCACATTGTATCTGCACATGTATCAGGAATAGGAAAGAATATTGCATGTTATGTGTGAAAAAAAAAAAACATTGTAAGATTGCATAAGTGTATACATGTTATGATGATTTGAGATATGAGACAATCACTTTAACACACACACAATCATAACTGCTTGATGGGAACTATCACCTTCAAGGTACATCCTATAACTCCCACATCTCCTAGAATACACGCTTGCAATCATATTTCAAAGCATTTTTTATCTTTTTGCTTATGATTTTTCTTTGCATATTTTTCTTTCAAGTATATCATACATGAGCTTATTAGAGAGAGAAAAGAAATACCCAATGATATTTGACATTCCAATTTTGCTATGCCTAAGCACATAAATGTCATTGACATCACCACTTTTGCTATGCCGAAACATACAGATGTCATGCATGATTGGTGGGCAACAGTGGTGAGATGGTTATTAATGCCTTTCTTTGAGGATTTTTTAGTCCTTCCCGTCAAAAGAGTGATATGAGTGTTAAGTATAAGAGACAACTCAATCTTACTCATCACAAACAAGAGCCAAAAAGCTCACTTGTTTAGTTGTGTATAGAGATGCTCATCTAAGCCACAAATGATACAAAGTTTAGAAAACTTTGTTTCAATAGCCATCCAAGGTACACAAGTACCAATGTACACATAACACACACTGTTTTTGTATTTTTCTTATTATTCAATTTTTTTAATATTTTTATATCAAAAACAAAATAGACTAAAAACTGAAAATAAACAAACAAAAACATGTTAAACAAAACAAAGCATAAAACTAGACTGACTAAAAAAAAAACAAAACACACAAGTAATGCAACAAACAAAAATAAGAAGATAGAAGAAAGTGATAAAATCACTTAGAGTCCTTTTTCTTCCACACCTTGGAAGAACTTTTCCTTTGATTAAACCCTTGAACTGGTGGAGAGGGGGAAGAATTGAAACCGTTCAATTTCAAAAGGAACATGAGGGCCTTGAGAAGATCACCGAGAGGAGCGAGAGATGATTGAAGCTGATTTTGGCTTCCAGATGCTATCATGCCATTGCTCTGTTGTGTGGCTAACCACTTATAGCAATTTGGTCGAGTACGACCAGCAGCTCCACAATGATGACAAAGATGCTGCTTCTTTTCTTTAGGCTTTTGAGAGTTAGCCTTCTTAGCCTTAGGATTTTTAGCATCTTTCTTATCTAGTTTAGAGGGTGCTCCTAAGATAGATTTACCCTTGTCTAAGTTCTCACTAGCTTGACTAATTTTAACATCAATGTTCTCAATTTCAGTATTTCTAGCATGAGGAACAAAAACAGTAGTACTAGTAGAAGCAGTATTAGAGGAAGAAATACCATACCCTAAACCTGTTCGATCTGAAGCAGATTTCTGAATGCTAAGCATCTCGTCTAGCTTAGCGCTTGAAGTCCTCTCCAATTGAGCTCTGACTTGAAACAGCTCCGCCTTAAGCTTCTTGGTCTTCTCAGCCAAGAAATTGTTCTCAAACCTTAGTGCTCTAATCGTCTGATTAGCCTTATCAAACTTAGTAGATAATTCCTCACGGTCAAGTTCCACATCATTGAGTTTCTTGGTGGCCAGCCTATAAAGTTTCTCATATTTTTCAAAAACTTTGTACAATTTCTCATAGGCTGTATGGATGTCATCTTGATCATCCATCTTCTCAAATTTGGACTCCACCAATTCTTCTTCTTCGTCCACATCTTCAACAATCCCATCAGTAGGATTGACAGTGGCAGTGAAGGCATTCAAGATGTCGTCATCCTCATTGTCGGAATCTTCCTCAGGCTTAATGTCGCTCAAGGTAGTAGCAAATGCCTTACTCTTCCCAATGCTCTTGAGATACGTAGGACATTCATGTTTCATGTGCCCGGAGCCTTGACACCCAAAACACTTAGGCCCTGTGGGAACAGTGCACTAACCACATTCCTTAGCATCCTTCTTCCCTTTGTCTTGCCTTTTAAACTGAGAAGAACTGGATTGCCTGCGGTCCTTGTCGAAGTTCCTCCCGTTGGCATTCTTCATAAACTTCTTGAACTGCCTTGTAATGTAGGACTTCATCTTGGAATCTTCATCATCGGAAGACTCATCTATGTCACTGCTCTTTGCCTTCAAGGCCATGCTCTTGCCCTTTCACGACTTTCCAATCCATGATAACCCTAGCTCGTAAGTCTGCAGATTACCAACCAACTCTGTTAAAGGAATTTTGTCAATATCCTTTGATTCTTCTGTCACTGTAATCTTGGCATGGAATCTCTCGTGTAGAGATCTGAGCACTTTCCTTACAATCTTGGGTTCAGGAATGGTTTCCCCAAGATTGAAGGCTGAGTTTACTATGTCCTTGAGCTTGGCATAGAACTCATCAAACGACTCATCCTCCTCCATCTTTATTACTTCAAAGCTTGTAGTGAGCCTCTGAAGCTTTGAATCTTTGACAGCCTTTGTACCCTTATAGGTTGTCTAGAGGATGGTCCATGCTTCCTTTACAATTTCTGTGGAGGATATCTTCTTAAACTCCTCATTAGTGACTGCACTGAATAAGGCATTCAATGCTTTGCTGTTAAAGTTAGCCGCCTTGATCTTTGCTTCATCCCAATTGGCCGGCGCTTCCTTTGGCTTGGTCCAACCAATCTCTACAGCTTCCTACACCTTCTCATCTAAAGACTGCATGAAAGCTCTCATGCGTACTTTTCAGTATGCATAGTTAGTGCCATCAAATAAAGGAGGTATAATTAATGACCGTCCTCTATCCATGACAAAAGAGGTCAATGGATCGACACAGCAAAGATTAAACCCTAATCAGAGTGTGCCTACTCTGATACCACTTGATAGGCCACAAACTAAATGTCCCCTTGTGATAGGAATTAATTAATTAATTAGCCAAGTTATTAATTAATCAATTTATCATGCAAACGCATGGTAGCACAAACAAATCACCAATAAACTAATTATGCAGTGGAAAATAAATGACACAATGATTTGTTTAAGAATAGGGAAAAACCTAACGGCAAAAACCCCACCGGGTGATTTTCAGGTCACCACTCCCGAAACTCCACTATTATCACAACAAGTGGTTATAAGTAAGGAATCCCAAGTACCTTACCAACCTACAGTTGAACCCTTACCCCAATACCCAATCAGACTTGTTCTATAGTGACAGTTTCCCTTCTTGATGCACGGCTCCCAAGTACGTGACTAATGATTGCACAGATCCCAGTACGCAACTTCAAAACACCAACCTGAAAAGATTGTTGGCTGCAAAGTTCTTCAATTCATCCACACGATGAAGATCAGGAAGATGCTTGGTCACAAAACCCTATGGTGCAAATACACAACAACTTCTCTAAGAGGAAGAGATGAACTAGGTTAAGAACTTTGTCTCTGGTCACAATTTGCTTGAACAGAGTTTGCTCAATGCTTGTGCAACTTGTGTACCATTGGACGGCTCTTAAAACAATCCTTTTATATGTCTAGGGTTAGGAGAAAAGAAGGCTTATAGACAAATTCACGGATCCTAAGAAAATCAGAGTTGAAATCTAAAATTCTTAAACCTCGATAGATAGGAGGTGTCGAGCAAGTATCGACCAGCTGTCGAGCTTTAATGAATTTGCACTCTTGCTTGATTTCTTGAATAGACTTGAAGGTTTCAACACTTGATCTTGAAACATGGTTTTTTGAAGTAGTTAAACACATCCTAAGTCTACCCAAATACAAGTAAAGTGCATTTTGTCAAAAGATAAGCCAATTACATAAAATCATGACATATGTTCTATAACGTGAGAAACACATATGTCCTAACAATCATCATCATATTTTCATAAAAAATCAAGATTTCCAAAAATCATGCATTCATTTCTAAACTAGGGGCATTCAGCTCTGCCTCATAAGTGCAAACTCCATCAGAGCCAATCAATATAAGTTTAATTTGGTACTACAAAACCTCATCAGGTGAATTCGAAACTTAACTCATTTAAAGTTTCCATATGATCAAAAAATTTCTCATGATCAAAATCCACATGACCAAAAAAATTCTCACAACCAATGTCCCACCACAACAAAAAAATCAATGCCCTACCAAAATTTCACCATAATCAAAATTTTTCACATGTCCATACACAACTACCAAATTTTTCCATAACCATGCACAAAAAACTCCTACATGTCCAAAATAGCCATACAAAAATTCCCACAAGTTCATGCCCATGCAAAAATAAATTCTCATATAGCTAAAATCATAACCACAAAATTTTCCATGATCTAACATCACATACCCAACAAAATTTTTCCATAAGTCAAAGTTTTATGCCCACAAAATTTGCCGTACTCTCAAAATTTATCAATTCTCTTACCCACAATTTTGCCATAAACTACACATGCCAACAAATCTACCACATTCATCATGAATTTGTTCAACCAAGCCTACACAACAAAATTTTCATGACTTCAATGCCCCCCAAAATTCAAGCCAAAGTTCATCCAACAAATATCACAAATTACCAACATTGCCAAAATTCCATAAGCCACCAACATTGTCCAAATTACACCATGACCAAAACATAAAACACTTCAAAAATGCTCCAAAGCCAACATTACAACATGATTAATCATACACTACCCCAAATTCCAACAAAATCACACAACAACACAATGACAATGTCTCAACATCAAATTTTCAATTCCAAATCCCAAAATTTCAACTCCACATCCAAATTTTCACATCTTAAAATTTCCTAACAGTTTTTAGACCCCTTAAACAATTGATTAAACCTAGGTAATTAGCCAAGTTGTTACTTAGTCCAATTAAACAAGTCTAGGTTATCACAATAATAAAGATCAAATCATGCAAAGTAGCAGAAAATAAATAACACATGATATGATCACCTAGGAAACCAAACCGGTAAAAACCTGGGGAGGATTTGACCTAGCTATCCTCAAGGTAAACCTGAATCCACTATCTTGAAAGAATCAAAGTTCATACAAAAGGACTTACAAGCACCCACGCTCGACTTCCTAATGCTACCAACCAGTAGAACTTACTGACACGACCACGTGCAAGCTCCGAATCCACGGACTCCTTCTTTCTTGGATTCTCCACCAAATACAAGCACACCCGCTTGTGTTTTCTTTAAGCTTCAATGGCAGCAACTGAATTGATCATCAAAGCGTAGATAAATCTTCTCCTTGAAAACCCTAAGTTTGTGTAAAGGAAGCTCCTCTAGATCTCACAAGAGATTTACACAAACCGCAAATATGAGCTCGCCTAAAACGTGGCTAGGGTTTGCCTTTTATACTTAGGATAAATAAGAAACCCTAAAAACGTTTTTAAAATAAATAGGGCTGAGTTGGACGAATCTGCAGAAAAGCATTCTGCCCGAGCTTTGATCGGTCGAGCCTGTCGTTCGATCGATCGAGCCAGGCCAAAAGGCACAATGCTTCCTTGCTTTAACTCGATTCCAACTTTACATTGACACACAATTTTGAGCTAGCTTTAAACACTTCTAAACACATTGTTTTGATCATGGTTTGCCAATAATACACATTAGAGTTCTAAATACATAAAATCCTAAACTTTAGAACCTAACAAACTCTCCCTTTGGCAATCCGTGACAAAACACAACTTAGAAGCTCAAAGTTTACAAAATAAAAAGCCCTTTACAAAATAATGCTCATAAAACAAATTCAATCCTAACTACTATCCATCAGTTGCAAGTGTAGACAGCAGCTCAATTGAATCAACTTGTATTTTTCCTAAAACACTAAACAAAATGCATAACCGCATGTGTGGAAAATAAACAGAAAAACAAGAAAACAACAAATATGCAAACTAACTCTCCCCCTAAGTTAGATACACCAAAACATACTTGTATTTTCCACTATCATAAACAATCAATGTATCTCCTCTAAACAAAACAAACAAGATTCCCACATTTCATCTAGATCTCCCCCTTTTTGTCACGTATTGACAAAGACAACTCTATAAAGAGTAACCATACGCAATAAAGGATAAGAGAAAATAGAGAATTAAGGGCACACAAAATAATTCAACTCTATAGAAAATAGAGAGAACTCCCCCTATGAAGAGCAACAACTCCCCCTAAGAACCACAAAGGTTAAAAAAAACTTCTCCCCCTATAAAAATAGGAAAAACAAAACATGTTTTGGGAAAAATAGTTTTGGGGAAAAATAAAGGGGTGGGGATAAATAAAAAGACACAAACCAAGTTTTTAAAAAAAAACTAAGTTGAGGATACACATGAACAAAAAATATTCTCTCTGTCAATAAAATGCAAACATGGCACTATGTGACCCATAAACAGTTGCATGAGTAGAGAAAATATTTGCACATTGATTATCCATCATATCTCTTAAGAAAAATATTTTCTACAATTCACACAAAAAAAAAAGCATATACTAGAAAGTACATAGCTCAAAAATTAATCAAACAATTTTTTTATCAAGTTGAGTACCCAATGTAGCAAAGTGTATCCATGTTATGTGTGAAAACAATGAGAGATATGACTACAAAACGGCAAGATGGATACAAAAACAATGCAATGCATGTGAATTCTAAACATAAATGATGCATGAGCAGATTAAATGACATGATGCATGAGCTAAGGCAGTAAATTAAGTTCAAAATAAGTTCAAACTCACAAAATTGGCTTGAGCATAGAGTTTCTTAACTAAAACCCCAAAAATAATTTAAAACCACTTGTTAATTTTTAAAATAAATTGACCAATTGATCATTATACAAGTTAGAAAACTGATTAGAATGATCAATTACATCAAAACAACAAGCCAATTTCATCAATTTCAACCCAAATCTTCCAAAATCAAGATTTTCAATCAATTTGTCCTCAAATCACAAACATTAAACACATTTTGCATTAAAATCAAGGAACTTTTAATCTTGGATGGCCACAACAAAATCATACACAATATAATATACCAAGTTTAGCAAAGAGTAACTTGTGTAGTGTGTGCAACTAGCAAAAGCTTGAGATACATGTGAGGTGATATGTGAATAGCAATCAATCACAAAGTCTACAAAATTCATCACATAGAATTTAAAAGAGAATATCACCTAAAGAGTTACATCATATAACTCTCACATCTCCTAGAACATAAGCTTGCAATCATGTAAGTTTCTTGAATTTTGCCTCATAATATACACACCAATTTTAATTAAGTGATTTGGCATCAAGCCTAATAGTACACACCAATTTTAAGCATTTATCAATTAAACCGAGGCTTCACCTTATGTTCTTTTTGTGCATGTGCTACACTTTCTCGAGCACAAAAATCTTAAGATTTGCACTAAGGTGTTCATGATTGGCTAGTACACAGTAGTGAGATGGTTATTTATGCCTCTCTCAAAAGGATCAAGTCCGACAGTCAAATAACATGTGACATCAAGATAAAGACAAAGTGATAAATACCTTAAACATCTTTCCCACACAACATGTTCTACAAAGCTTTCACTAGTGAAGTGCAATAAATAAACTCATCAAAGCTAAACAAGGTACATAAACTTGTTATGTAAAAATAAAATGGCCAATCCTTGATTATAAATCCAAGACGTGAAATAAAAAACGCAAAAATCTTTTTGGTTTTTAAAAAATTTTATGACCAAAAACAAAAAGCACATATTATGCTAAATGAACAATGCAAATGCAATGCATGACAGTGCTTAACTAAGCTATAGAGGGTACACAAACAAGAAATATCAATTTCTTAATTAACCCTTGAGTACATGTACAAATTAGTACATACCCACACAAAATCAGAAATAGCTTAGCACTTATATAACATATACTATTCAAGTTTTTCCACAATGTCAAGCATGTTCTAAATCAAGAGAGATATCATAATTCATGTAATCCTCAAGAAAAATAAAACTAGACACAAAATAAAAATTTTTTGTCTTTTTGAAATTTTTCAATGTTTTTGGATTTTTTTTTTTAATAAAAAAAACTAAAAAAACAAAACAACCAAAAACAGAATCAAGACATGTCCACAAACAATTGAAAGAATTAAATCAAGGACAAGTCAGCAACACTTACCTTAGAGAATCTTTTCTCACCCATATAGCACGAGTCTTCGGCTTTGTAGGTGAAAATCCATGAGAAGCAGAGTGTATTTGAGGAATTACACCAATTTTCTGAGAAAAACTAAAGTCCTGCAAATTCCTTTCACAAGCCAGCAAGCTCAAATTTTTCAAAAGAATATGAAACAATTTATTTGGACTTATGGTAGGAGAAATATCATCACATATCCTAGATTGAAACACAGAATGCTTAAATTTCAATTTATGACAATTAGGACGTATGTGACCATGGACACCACAAAAGTGGCAAACAGGAACAAATTTAGGAACATCAGTATTCCTAACAGCAAATCTATTCTCAGATTTTGGTTTTTGCCTCAACAAAGAACAATTTGGTCTAATATGACCAACAACACCACAAAGGTGACAAGTAGGCACAAAAACAGATTTATTTTGCTCTCAAACTGTAGGTTTAGACATAGGTTTAGAAACTTCAGCGTCTACATCAGAACTTTTACCTTTATCTAACTTAGCAAAATAAGCATTTTCTTTATTATTCCTCTTAAAAGGAGGGATATAAACTTTTTCAGTTTTAGGCTTAAGAGAAACAGAAACACTTCTGTTATCAACAACAGGCTTGGTACTAGTTAAATTTTCAATTTTAGTTATAGATTCAACTAACTCTTGTTCCAAGCTTTTCATCTTCTCATCTTGAGAGGAAATTTGATTTCTCAAAAATTCATTCTTTTTATTAGATTCATCTAATCTAACAACCAATTCCTCATTTTCAAGATTAGCCAATTTTAACTCTTCCTTGAATTTCTTATGAATTTTCATAGATTTCAATAATTCCTTACAAAGAGTTTCACAGGCATCAATAAACTTAGCAGAAGCATGAGCAGAAACATGATCAGAAAGACACTTCAAATTATCCATGACAACAGGGGTCAAGGATCAGCTCCTAGATCAAAAGATCTAAAACAAAAGAGCTACCCGCTCTGATACCACTTGACAGTTTTTAGACCCCTTAAACAATTGATTAAATCTAAGTAATTAGCCAAGTTGTTACTTAGTCCAATTAAACAAGTCTAGGTTATCACAATAATAAAGATCAAATCATGCAAAGCAGCGGAAAATAAATAACACACGATATGATCACCCAGGAAACCAAACCGGTAAAAACCTGGGGAGGATTTGACCCAGCTATCCTTAAGGTAAACCTGAATCCACTATCTTGAAAGAATCGAAGTTCATACAAAAGGACTTACAAGCACCCACGCTCGACTTCCTAATGCTACCAACCAGTAGAACTTACTGACACGACCACGTGCAAGCTCCGAATCCATGGACTCCTTCTTTCTTGGATTCTCCACCAAATACAAGCACACCCGCTTGTGTTTCTTTAAGCTTCAATGGCAGCAACTGAATTGATCATCAAGGCGTAGATAAATCTTTTCCTTGAAAACCCTAAGTTTGTGTAAAGGAAAGCTCCTCTAGATCTCACAAGAGATTTACACAAACCGCAAATATGAGCTCACCTAAAACGTGGCTAGGGTTTGACTTTTATATTTAGGATAAATAAGAAACCCTAAAAAATTTTTAAAACAAATAGGGCTGAGTTGGACGAATCTGCAGAAAAGCATTCTGCCCAAGCTTCGATCGGTCGAGCCTGTCATTCGATCGATCGAGCCAGGCCGAAAGGCACAATGCTTCCTTGCTTTAACTCGATTTCAAATTTACATTGACACACAACTTTGAGCTAGCTTTAGACACTTCTAAATACATTGTTTTAATCATGGTTTACCAACAATACACATTAGAGTTCTAACTACATAAAATCCTAAACTTTAGAACCTAACATTTGCAATTCCAAATTTTCAAACTCCAAGTTTTTAAACCCCAAATATTTTGGGTCCAAACTTTCAATTCCAAAATTTTAAATTCCAAATTTTCAAATTTTAAATCACAAATTCCAAACACTAAGTTCCAAGTTTTAAAATTCCAAAGATTCAATTAACAAAATTTCAAAAGGAAAGATCTTTTGAATAAATGTTCAAAGGACAAATCTCCATTAACAAATCATTGGAAAGGGATAAATCTCCTTCACTTCAATCTTAAATGGACAAATCTCCATGAACACGTCTTCTTAAAAAGGAAAAATCTCCTAAATAAATCTTCAAAAGGAAAAATCTCCTGAACAAATCTTCAAAAGGACAAATCTCCATGAATAAATCTTCAAAGGAAAAATCTCCTTAACTAATCTTCATGAACACATCTTCATAAATGGAAAAATCTCCTGAACAAATCTTCAAAGGAAAAATCTCCTGAATAAATCTTCAAAGGAATAATCTCCTGAACATATCTTCATAAAAGGAACAACCTCCTGAACAAATCTTCAAAAGAAAAATCTCCTAAATAAATCTTCAAAGGAAAAATCTCTTGAAGAAATCTTCATGAACATCTTCATAAAAGGAAAAGTCTCCTGAACACATCTTCAAAAGGAAAAAACTCCTGAACAAATCTTCAAAGGAAAAATCTCCTGAATAAATCTTCAAAGGAAAAATTTCCTAAACAAATCTTCATGAACACATCTTCATAAAAGGAAAAATCTCCTAAACAAATCTTCATAAAAGGAAAAACCTCCTAAACAAATTTTCAAAAGAAAAATCTCTTGAATAAATCTTCAAATGAAAAATCTCCTGAACAAATCTTCATGAACACATCTTCATAAAAGAAAAAAGCTCTTGAACACATCTTCAAAAGGAAAAATCTCCTGAACAAATTTTCAAAGGAAAAATCTACTAAACAAATCTTCATGAACACATCTTCATAAAAGGAAAAATCTCTTACACATCTTCAAAAGGAAATATCTCATAAACAAATCTCCTGAAAAAATCTTCACAAGATAAATCTCTAGAACAAATCTTCAAAAAAAAACTCCAAATCCCAAATTTTCAATTCAAAAATGTTCATTCCCAAGTTTTCAATTCCACATTCTCAATGCCCAAGTTTTAAACTCAAATCTTCAGTTTTCGAAAGAATTCAAACCTCAGATTTTATGATCAAAATCCCAAGCATAATTTTCAAATTTCAAAGGCTCAAAATTTCATATTTTAAGTTCCAGATTTCAATTAAAAATTTCTAGGTTCCAAAGTCTTAGAATTTGAAATAAAAATTTCAAATTTTACAAAGTATCAAAAATCAAATGTTTCTCAAAAGAAAAATCTTTTGTCAATTAAACTTTTCTTGATAAAGTTAAAATCAAGAATGAACAAATGAAAATCACACATATCAAAAATGGTGGGACAATGAAGCAACCATCAGTTAAAGTCTAACTCTAAATTTTGACATTTTGCAAACAGCAAACCCAGATCAAAGTAGAGGAAATCCCTTTGATCATCATTCCAAAGCCAGATCAAGGTAGAGGAGACCCCCTTGATCATCATTCAGTCCCAAATTATCAAAGTAAAGGAGATCCCTTTAATCATCATTGCAGAAAGCAAATCCAAATCGAGGTAGAGGAGATCCCCTTGATCATCATTTCAGTTCTAGATTATCAAAGTAGAGTAGATCCCATTGATTATCATTGCAGAAAGCAAATCCAGATCAAGGTAGAAGAGATCCCTTTGATCATCATTTCAGTTCTAGATTATCAAAGTAAAGTAGATCCCTTTGATCATCATTGCAAAAAGCAAATCCAGATCGAGGTAGAGGAGATCCCCTTGATCATCATTTCAGTTCCAGATTATTGAGGTAGAGGAGACCCCTTGGTAATCATTCCATTTCAGATCAAAGTAGAGGAGATCCCTTTGATCGTCATCCCAGACAACTGCATTTTCAAGATCAGGATAGGAAAGTTTCCTGGTCACCCCAATTGCTAAGAATCATTTCTAGAGTCATCAACTACCAGCTAAGTCCAGCATTTTCATTTTTTTTGTCAAAAGATAAGGCTAGTTCTATGTTCCAAGATTTTGGGTTCGAAGGCTAGGTAATCTTTGAAAATTCGACCTCAATTAAAATAAGGTCGCTAAAATCAATGTCTTTGTTTTACATTGACATTCTCTTTTCAAGCTCTGTCAATGAGGGGCATTCTGTAAACACTCAATTTTGCACCCATAATTTAATCAAGGAGAATGACTTGAATGACCAATTCATGTACCCTAAAAATCATAATTGCACACCCATAATAATCATCAATTTGTTCTTGCATTACATGCATCATTTTGTCTTTACATTACATGCATTAATTCATTTATTTTATATCATAAAAATGATCTTGAGATTCTAACAGTTGCAACGGTGTTTCTGGTTTTCAAATCGGACCATTGGATCAAAAGATATCACATGATCAAGTTTGCACGATCAGCATGCATTGCATGGGGGTGAAGCCAATCACGTTTGATTAATTGAAATTAATTTTGATTGGTTGATGATTAAAATTAATTAAATGAACTGATGTGATTGGTTGAGTATTTTTCTTAGAATGAGATTGTTGCATAGGATTAAAACAAATAAGCTAATAATATTTAAAGACTGTGGATAATTAGGCTTTTGGAATAATTATATTCAAAATTCATAATTATCACTTTGGAATGAGGTTTATCAAGTAACAAATTTTATATTCACGTTCGGAGGCACTTTTGGCACAGTAGAACTCAAATTTCAGACTAGGCTATTTCTAGCAAAGTTGTAGAGAATTGAATTTCCCTTCGGCTATAAATGTTTCAGCTTCATCCAAATTTTTAGTAAAGAGATATGATCAAAATACGAAACTGGTTTTGATCTGAAAAATCAGCTTACTCTTATCCAAATCTCCTCTTTTTTAGGATTTTCCCCCATATGTTTTTTGCTTATTTTTTCAGCATTCCAACCTCTATAAATAGAGGAGGCATCTCATAATTCAGCACACTTTTCACCCTCTAGAGAGAAAAAAAAATTTTCCACACTCTGAGAGGCACATGTTTTGGGCTCCCAAACAGCTCATATTTTCTGATCTCCTCTCTGATTTTCTGTTGAAGCTTGGGTTTTTAGGTTTCAAAGATAACTGAATAAGTTTCTTTGAACCCTGAAACATCCTCTTCTAAACCCTTTTATTTTTATGCTTTTCTTATCATGATGATGTATGTCTAATTGTTTCAAATATTCATAATCTAGTTTATAAAAAAATGTTCCTGATTTCTTTATTGTTGATATAATCTGTTTTTTAATTTTAAAGATCAGCATGTAGTCAACTATTTGTCTCCAAATAAAATGGATTTGCATCTTTCTTAGATGCAAATTTGAATTTTTCTTCAAATAAAACAAATCTGCATCTTTCTTAGATGCAGATCTGAATTGTTCTTCGAATAAAACAGACCTGTATCTTTCTTAGATGCAAATCTAAATTTTTCTTCAAATAAAACGGATCTACATCTTCTTTAGATGCAAATCTAAATTTTTCTTCAAATAAAACGAATCTAAATCTTTCGTAGATGCAGATCTAAATTTTTCTTTAGAATAATAGGGATTTGCATATTCCTTAAATGTAAATCTAAATTTTTCTCACATCAAAACTAATTTGTATCTTTCTTAAGATAAAAATCTAATTTTTCTTAAAACATATGCAGATTTTTGAAATAAAGAAAGAGATCATGAATTTTTGTTTTGTTGTTTGTTTTGTTTGAGTCATGTAACATGAAATTATTTTGTGAATGAGATCCTCTTCATAAAAAATATTTTTCAATCATTAAAATAGATCTGAATTTTGTTTTGAACAAAAGGAGGATACATTCATAAATGGTTTTGTGAGATTTATTTAAAATTTTCAACATATCATTCATGACATGCATAAAATTGTTCATTGGTCACTAGAGTCTAGAAGACAAGACTCTGTCTGGGCGAAATGGGTGCCTAACACCTTCCCATTCCATAACCTATCCTCTGGATTTAGGATTTTGGTTTAGAAGATCTAGCCTTGTCTTTACCTTTTTTATTTTGGATAGAATGTAACTAGGACAAAATGCCATGTATTTTGGTAGATTGTAACTAGGACCCAAAGTCGGTAAATTTTCAATTTTTTTTCAAATATGTAATTTTTTATTCAATCAATGAATGAAACTATTCAGTCATAGTATTTTTTCTTCTTCTTCTTCTTCTTCTTTTTTTTTTTTTTTTTTTTTTTTTATTTAAATAAAAAATAAGTGGCACCTCCATACCACTTACCCAAGAAGGGAGATGCCCTAAAAGGTACCCAAATCTCTTTTTTGATGGATGCTTTCGTTGAGGTCTCTCATAGTGGCGACTCTGCTGGGGATGTCGAGGGCTAAGTTTTGTATTAGACTTAAGTGACCAAATATTTACCCTTGTTTTGCACGGCCTTGCATGATATAGTTGTTGTTTGTTTATTTATGTTTGATGGGATGTTGAATGATATTTTGGTGCATGGAATTTGTTGTTTGTATTGTTTGTTAAAAGCTTCCCCTAACTGTCATAGTGTGTGCCATCCAAACAACAATGTATGCACCCCTTTTCAACAATTTTGTGGTGGTAGTAACCATGGATCACCGATCTTCATTAGATTCGGGTACCTAGTGGCGAACTTACCAACTCATAGCCCAAAGTCACTGGATCATTTCCTGCTGACAATAATGGACAAACCATGCCGTTCAGACCAATGCAATGTTCATTACATTACAAGTTAGGAGGTGTAACGTCCTAGCTATGAGAAACAATAAAACAATAAACCCACCCTACAACATAATGAATTAGAACCTACCCTTAGGTCGATCCCGATTAAAATTGCATTGCACATTGTGTGTGTTTGTTTTGCTTGGTTGTTTGATGCAGATGTTAACCTATCTTTAATTGACCTAAAAAAGCCTATTCTAGAGAGAGAGAGAGCAAGAGGAGAGAATTTTGTCAAGGTCCGAAGGAAGGCTGTAAAGAGAACCTAAGGCCGACATTCAAGCCGGTAGCTCCAGTTTCAGGCCCATCACTCCCATTACGGTACTGAAGCCTATAAACATAGAGGGCACTCCGCTACTACAATCCCATCTTCGGCCTACAAGACGGTTCAAGCCACAAGAAGCCTAACACTCCAAACACCATGGCAAAAAAGGGAAAACATCCAAACACCGAGGAACCCATGAACAGTCAAGAGCTACTCAACACCATGGTAGCTAGTTAAATCTAGCTAAGGGAAGACATGAACCGTATGGTACAACAATTTTAGAGTCTGAAGACTAACCAAAAGGAGAACCAAGCTGACCGTAATCCACCAACCATGGAGAGATCAATGAAAGAATGAACAAAATGGAGGAGATGATAAGAAGAGCCTGTAAGATGGAAGACCTCATGGACTACGAATCCCTCTCACTTTTCCCAAATGTGAGATTGCCTCCCAAATTCAAGATGTACGTGAAGGCCATGTAGCCCCTAGGAGCAACTGAAGAACTACTTGCTCAAATGTTCCAAAACACTTTGATTGGAGCCGCTTTTAGGTGGTTCCTCAACCTGGATGATGCTAGAGTAAGAAGTTAGGAGGACATCTGCCGCAAGTTTCACAATCAATACAAGTACGACATCGAGGTGGATGTGACAACGAGAGATTTGGAGACCACTAAACAACAACCAAAGGAGTCTTTTTCCACCTTCATAACCAAATGGAGAGCCAAGGCAGCCCAGATGATCACAAGACCTAGTGAAGAAGAGCAAATCCAAATGGTGGTGAAGAATTTGTTACCCATATTCTGCAAGCATCTTTTTGCCCAATACTTTCCGAACTTCAAAGCCTTGATCATAGCTGGTACTCAAGTGGAAGATGCTATCAATAATGGCATGTTGAAAAATGAAGAAGGCTCCGTTTTTGAGAAAGCTACAACCCACACTACCAATGAGGAGACAATCAATGTTGTAGTTCCCCAAACGTCATCAACTATCAATTCTAGGCCTCAAAGAAAGTTCAATGAACTCCACATGCCTATGAGCCAATTGTTTGAAAAGCTCAAACTTGAAGGGCATCTTAGCCCACTTGAACCTCGACCTCCTCCAAGCCCACTGCCTAAAGGTTACAAGTCACATGAGTTCTGCAAATATCATCAAGAACCTGGCCATCAGATAGACAAATGTATCAATCTGTGACATGCTATTCAAAATATGATTGATCAACAAGTCATCACTCCACCTTCATCAGCCAGCGGAAAAAAATGGATCTACTTCATTAGAAAACGATAACATGTGCTACGTAAGTTTCAGAATTAGGGAACAAGAATGCGTACCTTGGTGCGGTGAAATTCAAAACCAAAGATCAGAAGTCCTTGGGAAGACTTTTAATCTTCACTCCAATTCCACTTGATGCCCAAGATGTGTGGTCTCTTAATCAGTTTCCAATGAGAGAATAAAGAGTGTCCAACACTCACATAAAAACATTTTATTCCTTATGAGAACTCTCATGAAAAGACTTAATGAAAAGTCTCATGAAAAAGCTTTTATGAAAATCTGTATGTTTCTCTCCTTATATATATAACCAATTATCTAATTGGGCTAGCCTTTTGGGCCTTCCCAATTGGGCTTTAGTGTATGGCTTGGAGTGGGACCAAAAGGGACCAATAAGACACTAGCTCCAATGGGCCTTGGGCTTTTCTGTCAACTCTTGACAAGTCCAAAGTTACCATTAACTATATTTAATACCACTATATAAATATAGTTGCACTCTAGGCCTTATCTATAAATTATATTCCAAGACTTTATTGTACATGCAACCCCTTCATTAAAATATTCGTAGTAATACAAAGTCATGAATATTGACTACCACTTTGAAGATTACTACATTTTAATCCTTGAGTACCCGGTTTAATCCTTTTTGTTATTCAATATATATTTATGAAATCCAATTTCATAAATATATATACTTTAGTAACTCCTTACTAAAGTGGTTGGGCCCAACACTCTGAATAACCAAACCTATTAAACTTATCTCAAGGGAATATTTTATATCTCCGTTAGGAGATTATGAATTCCATCTTGAAAATATATGTTCCATCAACACTAAATGTGGTTGCCTAACATACTGAGGTTTTGACCGTAATTTATAGATCTCACTCCTGATATATCAAAGTAACCTACATCTCATGATCAGGTCCATTATTCTCTCAGGATTTAGAGTTGATGTAAATAGAAGTCGTGAGATTTATTATTCATTTGACAGTCATTAGGAAAATAATAAATCTCACAGCGGTCCAGTTCAATATGTTTTAACTCTTAAAACATATCAACATATCAACTAGAAGTCTCCACTTCCATGATCAAGACAAATCATCGTAGTTGATATATTATAGTCTTCGCAGATAAAATGCCCAATTTCATCATCGACTACGAACTAAAATTCTGAGTTTACAAAGAACTTGTGATTTATATCTTTCTGTGACTTTTCACATAAATCTCATACTATGCATCTCATGGACTAAGATAATGTCCTATTAGTTCATATATAGTCTCATATAATTAAACAACTTAATTATTTATAACATGCCAATAAATTGGATTTTAGGGCATAAACCCCAACAATGGACACATGAGCTTGAGTTTTCTTTAATTGGGTTAAGACCCTATCTTCTTCCTCTTTCTCTTCTTTCCCTTTAGGTTCTGTGGGTTTAAACCCTTCTTCTATGTTCCTACCAAGGTGATCCTTCTCTAAAAATGATGGCTTATAGTGTTTCCCACTCTTAGTAATGTTTGCTACATTATCTTCAATGACTTTTTTCTTCAACTCGGTCATTCCTTTAGGGAGTATTCCCATACAGCCACCACACTTTTCAACATCTTATCTTCTTCATCCCATATCCCTTGGACTTCCACCGTGTTGACCTCCACAATTTCCATTAAATTTGAACAATCCTATTTCAATTTCATCTACTTGTACCTAATTCTGATATGGAGGAGGAGCTCAGTGATAATTAGGAAAAGGGTTCTTCCTAATGTTGGGCTTGGTAATGATGTTTAGATTTGGGAGGGTTCCATTATCTATGAGGTCTTGTATTTCATGTTTAAGGTGGAAACAATTGTTGGTTTTGTGGCCGGATTTCTAATGGAAGTGGCAATACTCATTGAGATTTCAAGTAGGAGGTACATATTAGGCATAGGTGTGGGGTCTAGGGGTTTGATGAATCCTTTAGAGGTCAAGTTCTTATATGCTTGGGCAAGGGTCATTCCTAGGTTTGAAAATTCTCGACAGGTTTTCTTTGTGAAGCTTGGGTTGGCTAAGGTTCGTTAAGGTATGATGGCACTTACATTCTCGCGATTGGGTGCTTTAGGAGTGGCCGCCCCTCCTCCATATGTCTTCTTGATTGGAGGCTTGCTCTCACCTTTCTCCAATTGCCCATTATTGATGGCATCTTTAATCCTAGTTCCACAATCACACAACTCTCCTAAAGAACTAATAAGTGATGACAAGAGCCTACTATTATATGCCGGAAGCAATTTCTTAATGATCATGTTGATTTGGTCTTTCTCATTTGGCCTATTAACCATCCTATATGCCCTCTCTTTCCACCTTGTCATGTATTCGAAAAATGTCTCCCCTACTCCTTACTTGGTAGTCTCCAAATCCCTTAGAGTCACAACAATCATAGTGTTGAAGATGAATTGATCCACAAATAATTTCACTAGTTCATACCACACCTTGGTTTTACTTGGGTCTAAGCTATGGTACCACCTGGGTGCACCTCCCTAACTGAGAGAGGAAATGCATGCAAAATTTGCTTCTCATCTAACCCTTTCATTTCAACAATGCTTAAATACCTCCTAACGTGTTGCCTTGGGTCTCTAGTCCCATCAAACTTTTCCGCATCATAAATCCTGAACTTTAGAGGCAATGCAATAGGAGTCTTGGAGTTTATTTCACCCATATTGTAGAGACAATCATCCAGTCCTTGGGCCTTGTGAAAGGCTAGTTGTATCTTCTCCATCTTTTCTTTCATAGCCATGGTTTTTGTAGTGACTTCTCAAATTGCTTTTTCCTTTCATATTTAGCCTTATCCTTTTCATCTCAATCCCCTCCTTTTTCTTTATCATGTATCTCCACATGTATGGGCTTTTTGAGTTTGGCCTTTTCTAGCTTGGTGAAACGACCCCTATCTTTTCAAGAATGTCATTTTGCTCTTCTATTGCCTTGAATATCTTTTGTACAGTCTCATCATCAATTGGAGCAGCCATTTCTTGTTGAAATGCTTCTCCTTGAGATACCTCTTCCTGACAAGTTTCCTCAATCTTGACCAAACATCTTCCATTCTTTTCTCAAACCCAAATTGGATTGGGGACGTGCTTTCATGATCTTGGTGGTGCAATGGTGCCTGAAAAGAAGTCTCATTTTATTAAGTTTGTGTCCTAATTAAAAGGTCCTTTTTATTATCTTAGATGTTCTTGGAAAATCTTTAAGTCCATTTTAATGAAGGCTCAATTACAATGCATTCGTCACCTTTGGGCTCTTCTTCTTTCCATTCATTATCATCAATTTATTTTTGAAGTAACCCTCTAGCTAGAATATATTGTAGCCTTCCTTTCAAAATCCATGAATTTCTCATCATTTTGGGCCTCGAAATGCAACAAGGAGACCCAATATTAGGGAATTTCATATTAGCCTTGTAGGATGTTGGATGCTAAGTCCATAGCATATTTGTTACCTTAGGCCCAAGGTCTTTTTTTTTTTTTCTTTTTTCTTTTTTTCGTTTTTCAAAAATGCCTTTTGAATTAGGCTTACGATAGCAATTAGGCTATGGGCTTATGAACCTTCCAAGTTAAGATATACATTGATTTGGGATAAGCCCCTTATATGTGAGAACTTTTCTTTTATCCCAATATCTTAGGGTATGCCATAACTTTTAGGTCATCCTTTGATTTTTTACATCTTTTATTTGTCCTTTAAGATTAGGTGAACACAAGATATATGGTTGAACAAACAAGAGATATAAATAAAGGGTACCATTTCATGGATAGGATCTAGGATCTCTCTAAGTGTAGGTAGGCTCCCTAAAGCTAAAATGACAGATCAGTAGGTCACTCACAACTAAGTGAGCCATGATTCCAACCAAGGGCCTAAGTGGACCTTTGTGGACTGGTGGCAAATCGTTAACATACTCAAAACCCATCTTAGGTAATGGCAAAGATTGTGAGTTGGTGGGATAAACTTCGAAAGACTTTGGCCTGAATGAAGCGTACTCATCCTCCCACTTAACACCAACCAGGGTAAAAGGGACAAAAGAACCAAATGAAGTGCATGAAAACAAGTAATGAACAAGCCTTTTTTAAGATTAAGAAATAGGACACATTGGAATTAAACTCTCTATCGCCAGTAGAGTCGCCACTGTGAGCGCAAGGGGAGTATGCCTCGACTGAATGGATCACGGCAGAGAAAAGATGTATTGGAGTCGCCACCTAGTTTTATGAACTAGGAACTATTTATATAGTGCCCTTAGGTGAAAAAGCTGATCTTACTATTAGAGTATGGATTTGGAGTTTAGGTACGGCTTGGGAAGGTGTTACGCACCTAAGTTTACCCGACCTGTGGGTCGGCTTCCACTCACTACATCTTACATCTTAATCTTATTAAAGGCATGTTCAACATTGCATTCTAAACTCACACACACACTAAAATACATCTAAGCATACAACATGGGATTTTCATCCCAAACCCTAGCATACATCTATCATGGCATTGCATCATATAGCATATATCTATCACGCATCTCATCACATCACATCACAAACCCAAGCATATTCCTATCAAGATATTGCATACTCCCAAAGGCAAAACATGGTCATGGAAGCAATCAAACAAACATGTTATCATATTTGAAGCATGGCACATAAACTTGCATATTCATTCCTAACAAAAGCAAAACAGGATCATATATTAAACCAAATGCATGTTCATGTAAATGTATGACTTACCTTACTGCATCACAACACCTATACATTAATGCATGATCATGTGAATGTGTGTCCATGGTATATCAAATATTTAATTGAAAGGAAACCATAATCTAACATGTGAAGAGTATGTTAGGACATATGTGATTTGATGTTAGGAACATATGTCAATTTAGAATTGACTAATCCTTTGACAAAATGCACTTTACTTATAATTGGGTAAATCTATGATGTGTTTAATGCTTCAAGGAACAAGGTTTCAAATTCTAGTGTTAAAACCATGCAAATCTGTCCAAGAAACAAGTGAAGAAGTGTTGGATTTTAAAGCTCAATAGCTAGTATCGATCGAGGTTTAAAAAACTGCTGAAACTCAATACTCGACAGCTAGCTTGATAGATACCCTATCTGTTGAGGTTTATGAAATTCAGTTTTTCAAAGCTAATCTTCATCCAATCCGTGTGTATATGTTTGGGCTTTCTTCTATCATAACCCTAAACATATATACGGATTATTTTAAGGGACGTCAAAGGTTGCGCAAGTGTGTAGCAAAGTTTTGTTCATGCAAATTATGACCGAAGACAGAATTTTCCCTAGTTCATCTTTCTTTTAAAGAAGCTGCTGTGTTTATACACCGTAGGGTTTTGTGACCAAGGAGCTTCGTGATCTTTATCGTGTGATGAATTGAAGAACTTTGCAGCCAATATCTTTCTTAAGTTGGTGATTAAGTCGTGTACTAGGATCCGCGCATCTATTGGTTAGTCACGTACTAGGAACCGTGCATTAAATGGAGAGATTGTCACTACAGAACAAGTCCAATTAGGTATTGGGGTAAGGGTTCAACTGTAGGTTGGTATAAGGTACTGGGATTCCTTTACTTGTAACCGCTTGTTATGATAATAATGAATTCTCGGGAATGGTGATCTTAAATCACCCGGTGGGGTTTCTGCCGTGTAGGTTTTCCCCATTTGTAAATAAATCACCATGTCAATTTAATTTCTGCTGCATTTAGTTAATTGGTAATTTGTTTGTGTTACCACGCATATTGCATTCTAATTGAATTAATTAATTAACTTGGCTAATTAATTTATTAATTCATCACAAAGGGTCAATACATTCTTGGCCTATTAGAATAGATAAACACTTAAAAAAGGAATAGAGAATTAAAAGCATAAAACAAGGCAAGACAGAAGCATATTGCATAAACAAAATAAAGAAACCAAAACAAAACAAAGTTGAATTTAGGGTTTTGGGCTTAAATACACATACACATACATAGGGCCTGCGTATGCAGCCCAGTTGTATGCGTATGCATACTTCGAGTATGCGTACGCATGCAGAGAGCACATGTACACATACATGCCCAGAAAACCTAAGCTAGAAAAGCAAGAACAGCAAACAGAGCATAAACAAAATTATTAAATCTAACAACCTAACATGCTTTAAAACATAAAAAAGAGAAAACCTAAACTTAAACAAACATATTATATCACAAAATTAAACAAGAAAAATAAAGAAAATAGAAATTAAAACAAGAAAAGAAAAGAAAAAGGTTTTAGAACATATACCTCAAACAAAAAGCTTCTTAGCTTGATTTTGACGCTTCCCTCATTCAATTTATTCAAAACCAAACAAAAATAATTAGTAAACTTCAAAACTCGAAGATCAAGAATAGAAAAATGTCCCAATCAAAAGAAAATTGACCTGAGGATATTTTGTGAAAAACTCCCTCTTTGATTCACTATTTCTAGTGAATCTTAGGTTTTCCCTTAGGATTTTCTTAGTGTTTTGAAAAGGTACCATGTATGGCTTTATATATTGAGAAAATAGGGGTTTGGAATAGCTCCTAGGCAGTGTAGGATTCATTCCAAACCTCAACTTTAGTGCAAAAAAACTTGTCTTTCATAGTTTCTAGAACCTTAGCATGCGTACGCATGTCCATGTACACGTACGCATGCATGAAGCCTAAGTCGGGCCCTAAACCACCCTTAGGCTTTAGAGTTTTACCATCATTAGGGAATCAGAGCCCAAGTCGTAAGGGGGACAAAATACAGTGTCTGCAATTGGTGAAAGAGAGAGAGAGAAATGTTATTTTAATTGAAGGACGTAATAAGAAATTATTATTTTTTATAATTTTTGAGCTACAGTAGATTGCCATAGATTGCAATTTAGTGTAGCTAAGTTGCCAAAAATATTAAGTATAGCAACATTGTTGTAGTGTGTTTTTTGTGGAATGAATACTTAAAATAGCTTTTTTAAGTTTTTAGAAACCTTAATGTGAATCCTCTAAAAGTTTTCTTTATATAGGTGCACTAAATATATAATGCAAAATTATAATACAATGAAGTAAAAAATATAGTGATGGTATCTTGTACTACATAGATAGTACCATGGGCTCCTAGGCTTATGTTCTAACAGCCTCCTTAAGCTCATGTTAGGTTGCGTGTGATACTTGGGTTTGGAGACAAAATCATAAAAGAGGCCAAGGGGAAAAGTTTTGGTAAAAGAGATCGGCTAATAGATATTATTAGGAGACTGAGTGTAACAGTAGTGCAACCTGCAGTAAGCAGGGACAAATAAAGCGATAATCAATCTCAACATATTTGGTGCACTCAAGAAAAATGTTGTTTAGTAGACACTCTATTTTGCAACTCTCATTTAACCTTACATGCATTGCATTTACATTTCACCTGCATTCCATTGCATATCACCACAAGGATAGAACTGTAATTTTAACCACTAGATTTTCAAATGCACTGCATAAAGTGAATCTTAAAGTCACAATGATCAAAATGACAGTTCAAGAGTTTTAATCAAACAACTAGAATGAAAGATATCTAGAAAACAAGTTATAATGGTTAATGTGAACTTGCATGAATTGAGTCTGGACTACATGTGTTAGGACATATGTGTTTCTCATGTTATAGAACATATGTCATGATTTTATGTAATAGGCTTATCCTTTGACAAAACGCACTTTATTTGTATTTGGGTAGACTTAGGATGTGTTTAACTACTTCAAGAAACCACGTTTCAAGATCAAGTGTTGAAGCCTTCAAGTCTGTTCATGAAATCAAGCAAGAGTGCAAATTCATTAAAACTCGACAGTTGGTCGATACCTGCTCGATACCTCCTATCTGTCGAGGTTTAAGAATTTTAGATTTCAACTCTGATTTTCTTGGGATCCGTGAATCTGTCTATGGGACTTCTTTTCTCCTAACCCTAGACATATAAAATGATTGTTTTAAGAGTCGTAAAACGGTACACAAGTTGCACAAGCATTGAGCAAACTCTGTTCAAGCAAATTGTAACTAGAGACAAAGTTCTTGACCTAGTTCATCTCTTTCTCTTGGAGAAGTTGCCGTGTATTTGCACTATAGGGTTTTGTGACCAAGCATCTTCCTGATCTTCATCGTGTGGATGAACTGAAGAACTTTGCAGTCAAATAATCTTTTCAGATTGGTGTTTTGAAGTCGTGTACTGGGATCCGCGCAACCGTTAGTCACGTACTTGGGAGTTGTGCATCAGAAAGGGAAACTGTCACTACAGAACAAGTCCGATTGGGTATTGGGGTAAGGGTTCAACTGTAGGTTGGTAAGGTACTTGGGATTCCTTGCTTGTAACCGCTTGTTGTGATAATAGTGGAGTTTCGGGAGTGGTGACCTGAAAATCACTCGATGGGGTTTTTGTTGTTAGGTTTTTCCCCATTCGTAAACAAATCACCGTGTCATTTATTTTCTACTGGATAATTAGTTTATTGGTGATTTGTTTGTGTTACCACGCATTTGCATGATAAATTGATTAATTAATAACTTGGTTAATTAATTAATTAATTCCTATCACAAGGGATCATTCACTTTGTGGCCTATCAACATGTGATTATAAACTTTTGATTCTAGTTGGTATATTTTTCGTCCAATTTAAACTAAATTATGCTTCATAATGCTATTTGTTTAGTATATGGCTTATATTGAGGTTGCACACACCTGATTCAATCTGGAGACAAAGCAATAATTGGTTCCCAACAAAGTTGGCAAAAACTGATTAGTAAAATAGTTTGACTTATTAATTTAATAATATTGGAATTTATTTTATAAGCTTAAGGACCAAGAAAGTATAAAACAATGAGTGAAAATTCGAAGGGGAAATCAGACCACAACTGAATGGGAAAAAATTGAATCGAAAACAAAAAGATCTAGAGAGGATTTGGACCAAGTGCCGTTTGGTACTTAGACAAGAACCCTAGATTTCCTTCCCTGTCTAGAATGCTACCCACTCAGTTTGACATTGCACCCTACAATTTTACTCAGAAAATCTAAACTTCCTTGAGTCCTACTTTGCCCAAAGACTCATTTCTAACCACCAACATTCAGTATAAATACCCCCTTTCCAGCGTCAATTCAAAGTAACCCAAATTTCAAAGAAAAACTTGAAATTTATTCACTTCTCTCTATCCCTATTCTTTAGAGTTGGTAGAAGGAAAATTCATTTGGTGTTTTGGTCCTCTTGGTATCAAACTATCAAACTATTAACAAATCGCACTCTATAAAAGCTTTCTTGCTTGAAGTATTGGTGCATGTAAGTAAGGTTTCTAAACCTTTCTCATTTAAATTTTGCCCTGGTTCTATAGAATCAAGCATGTTTTTACTTCTAATTCCTCACATGTTCTTGAATGCTAGCATGTTAGATCTAGGTTGCTCTAATTTTTCCATGTTAAACTTGTTTCTAGGGTTTTTCAATTCAAATAACATGCTCACTTGCTCTTAGATTAGGGTTTATCATATGGCACACACATAATCACCTTGTTTTAATGCTATTGCATGTCTAGAATAGGGTTTTCACCACGCCTATGAATGTTTACTTCAATGTTCTTAATCACATGTTTTTGGATTCTATAATTTTTTAAATGATGTGTGATATGCAATTGGCCACCAAAGTCTAGAAGTTCGATTTTACTGGCAAGGTGAGTGCCTAACACCTTCAAATCTTGTAACCTAGCCTCCGAATTTAGATCAAGACTTCTAGATCAATTCTTTTCCATGTAATTTTATCTTTGCAGAATGTAACTAGGATTCAAAGACATGTACTTTTGTCTTAGATTGTATTTAGGACAACACCATGAAATATTTAGTTATTTCATAAAGATGTACAATTTCAATTCATCAATAAAGATGTACTTTACAATTTAGGTTTTCTTATTTTTCCAATTAAATAAGTGGCGACTCCATGTAAAACCCTTAATCTAGAGGGGAAGATAAAACGATAAGACCTCTACTATCATTTGAGAGACACCAACATGACCTCATCCATTCACGTGGGTTATGCCAAACCATTGAAAAGATTTGGGCTAGGGACTTGGTCTCTCACACGTTGTAAGCAATTTGAACTGCACTCTAATTGTTATAGTGATTCAATATTGCATTAGAGCATTCAACACCTATGTCTTTCAGAAGCAAGAGTAGACAAAAGAGCTCCATTGTTGTGTTAGTGAGTACTCGATATTCAGGTTTCATATTAGAGAAATCAACTACTGTTTGCTTATTATTGCACCAAGATATAATATGATCCCCGAGCAAAAAGCAAGATCTATCAATGGAATATCGATCAATGGGACCCCCTGCCTAGTTGGCATTGGTGTATGCATTCTTGAAATGTTCATGGTGACTTGAAGTAGAAATGAAGTCCATAGAACAAGGTACATTTTAAGATATCAAATGGTTCTAAGTAAAACAACATCGAGTTGCCTTGAACTAACTGACAAGATGTCTGGTTGAGTGACTGTGAGATAGACAAAACTCCTAACTAGCTGCCTATACTATGCACCATCATGAAAGGGGTTTGCTAACATTAGCATTTAAGCAAATGTTGTACTTGATGGGTGAGTCGACTATCTCACTGTTTATAACACTAGCTAAAAAGATAAGTTCTAAGGTATAGTACTTGTTCAAAATGAGATAGCATCTATTAGGGGGCCTAAATCTATCATGTTGGCCAAGGTACTGGTTGAGTTCTTGAATACCTTGCTAATTATCACATGTAGCAATTATGTCATTTACATATAACAAAAGAATGTGATATCATGGTATTTAAATCGAATGGACAAGGCTAGGTCATAGAAGTTGGTGGGATATCCAAGTTGTGAAAGATGGACCTAAACTTGCTGATTTATGCTTGTAGGGCTTGCTTAAGTCCCATATAATGCATGGCATAGTCAATACACTTTGTGGGGAGGATGAAAGAAGCCTAAGGGTAGCTACATGTAAACTTCTTCGGCTAGGTCCGCTATGAGGAATGCATTCTTCACATCCATTTGAAATAAGGCCAACTGGCAAGAGGTAGAAACCACAATGTGAGTGCAAACAAAGGAAAAGCGAGCTACTAGAGCAAAGGTTTTCTCAAAGTATCGACGTCAGATTTCGAACGGTCGACCCCCCAACTATTTTATGGGTGGGAGTTTATTTGGCAAGACACAACATAAATTTTGTGTGATAAGTGGACACTTGGGTGTATGTGTGTGTTTTAGTGAGTCCATTTTTATCTTTCCATTTTATTAGAGTTTCCACAAACCATTGGTTTCTAAGGTGATTGGTCACCTATGTCTATCCATATTATACTTATTGACTAAGGATTTTACCCTAATGATTCCTAAGCTATGTGATATGTCAAATGTCATGAACTAAAGATATGGACTTAGGAATTTTGTTACATAAGGGGAATGTGTTAGGCACTCCACACGCCTATCCTATGATAGTATCATGTTTTGATTAATCCTTAATTTTAATTTTTTTTGAAAAATACCCCTTATATTTGACTATTTGGCTTTTGAAAAAAAATGTGTGAATTTAAACTTCAAAATTTAATTACAATCATGGCATTTGTATATATGTGTGTGTGTGTGTGTGTGTGTGTGTGTGTGTGCGTGCGTGTGTTGGTAGCATGTGAGAGTAAGAGATCATATGTACAGTAGCATGTGAAAATGATATATATTATTGCATTAGATTATAAGTACCAATATAGAATAAGGAAAGTACTAACATGTGACAATGCATAGCATGAGACTACAAAATCTAAAAAGGTTCTAAGAAACTCACATCCACACTACAAAAAAACTGTACTATTACGATGGGCCAAAACTGCCACTAAAGGTCCATTTGATCTTTAGTGGCGGGTGCTATTGTGGCGGTTCTTCTTGTCACTGTTGCGGTGCTGCTATAGATCTATTGCAACGGGATCAAAAAGCGCCACAATAGATTTGCCATTTCGCGACGCTTTTGGTCTATTGCGGCAGGCTAAAAATTGCCACCATATGAGGTTACCATTCGAGTCAAGTGACCTTTTTGTGGTGGGCAATAAAAACTTTTATAGGGCTTCATGTACAACAAAACCCTATGTACCTTTTAGTGGTGGTTTTGCTTGCCGCTATATGTTTAAAGCTTTAGCGACGAGCGATAAACGCCGCTATAGGTCTTCAATTATATTAAAATATTAGTCATTCATCGGCAGTTTTTGCCCGCCACTATAGGTGATTTTTTTTTTTTTTTTTCCTCCTGGGTTTTAAACCCACATATCTATTACAAATAACATGTAATAATTATAGCTCCACTAAGACAATACCACAAATGTCTCCAAACTAACATTATATTAACATAGAAATATATTATCAAATACATAACATTTTCTATAACCATTATCGAAGTTCCGAAGTATTTAAAAAAATCCTTCAACACTTCCAAAAAATGCGTTTGTTTAAATGTAGTTCTTTGTACAGAAAAAGACATAAAAAAATTATAGCATCATCAGTATTGTAGCACCATCATTAGTAATTGTCACGTCTCCAATATCATCAATAAGCATTTGAAACCATTAACCAAAAAGAAAATCAAAATTATAGTCCAAATAAAAGCTTGGTAATGAAAAGCTTAGAAAAAACTTACAATGGCTGACCATATGAGAAGATGCTACTTCATTACCATCACATGGATAAAACTCATTTCCAACAACACCCCACTACGAGTGGAATCCTGCACCAAAATTTAAAGAAAGAAAACTTAAGCACCAATTGAAAATTTCCTTAACTCATATTCTTGCATCAAATAACACAGTGAACATCATCCATAATAAGATTCTCTAACTCCAAATTGGAAAGGTTCTAAATTTATTATTTTGTTGGAAACCAAAACAAGATAAAACAGAAACAACTCAGCCCATCATCAACTTAAGCCCAAAGTAAAGGGGGATTAGCTCTATTCAAGAGCTTGACTTCAACACAACAAGAAATGACTCAAATGCACTAATAACTCATTTAATCCCATAACCATAATAGAGAACAAATAAGAAATCCATTTACCACTATGTTTTGCACTCCCATAACTCATTTCCTTAGCTTGATACTCATTTAACTAAACAATATTCCTTTCAGATGCTTAGAAATTAGAAAGTGTATCACAAAACATACAATAATCAAAATTTTAAAGCTTAGCCTCCTCATTCTTTGAAACCCAATAAGACAAAAAAAAAACTCTACTCCTTATCAAAACATGAAGTTACACCCTTCTAAGGTTTAGCTGAGCTGTACATACCATGTTCAACAAACATAAATACAATGTAAAATCATACACAAATTTATTTTCACAAATAATTGTATTAGAATATAATGAATTATTTAAGAAAAAACACACAAATATTGACATATAATTTTAAGGAGAAGAAATTAACCAGAGAGAGGTTCTGAAACTCTAAGACTCATCATCACTAGACTCATCATCATTGCAGTCATCATCATTGGACTCATCATCATTAGACTCATAAACATCATCACTAAACTCTTCATCATCGATAAAATCTTGTTCAAGCAATTCATCCTCGCTGATCAATGATGTATCATAAATGGTTCCTTCTTCATTAACTTTAGCCCAAGCATGGTTGTCATTTGCATCATCACATGCATCATCAGTAGTTATATTATAAGGGACATTCTAAAATAGGTACCCACTTCATCATCATCATGTGAAGCGTTAATACCAATATCAAACACCTCCCTAGTTTTTGTTTTGACCACCACAGCCCAATCTTTATGTCTCACGTCTTCCACGTAAAACACTTGTGAAACTTGAGATGTTAATACATAAGGCTCGTCAATCAATCAACCACCCATGTGTATCAATCGTGAAAAATTGACAAGGGGAAATCCAAACTTATCTTTTTTGCATCCTCTCCCACTAATAATGTCGACCCATTGACATTTGAATAGTACATATCGATCTTATCAGAGTAGTTCAACTCAATAATATCAATTAGTACACCATAATAAGTAGCACCACCTTCAGTAACAACACAAACTCCACTGTTTTGAGTTTTCCTAGTTGCCTCGGAGTTTTTGGTGCGAAACTTCACATCATTTATAAAATAATGCTTGAACTGTTTTGTTTCATTATTTGGATATCAAGCAAGCCATATGACTTTATCAGAGAGTTTCTTTTTCTCAAATGACATCACCTAATATAAACAATGACATTTATTATAAGTATGTTATCTAAAGTGTTACAACCAAGTTTTATATATAAACATTGATATCACCTATTATAAACAATAAAGTTTTATATATATGCTTTACTTACATAGTTCCTAAACCAGCTGCAAAATTTCTTCATGTGCTGCTTTTGAACAACATCATTGATTACATGAAAAGGGAAATCAACCTTGATCTCTGCTATGTGTACACTATGTAGACAAATGTGTTAGTGTTAAGTTAGAATATTGTACACTATGCCATGAAAGGATACGCAGTGACATATTACTTACTCGTGAAATGAGGTAATTTCTTCACAATTGAATAGCACATAACGATGTGCTTTGATCCATGAATTTGAATCTAGTGTAATGCTCACCACCACACCCATGGATTCCTTGACATTCCTTACAGGCCAATTGAATGCAGTTTCAACAGATTTAAAATAGCGTAAGCAGAATGCTAAGCATTCCTCTACTGTATACTCTTCTGCAATGGAGCATTCTGGATAAGTTTTATTATGCACGTAAGACTTAAGTATTGACAAGTACCTATTGGAAAACCCAAGATCAACAATGGGAAATTGATGTGAAAAAACAATTAATAAGATAGACCAAGTTACTATATGTTTTACCTTTCTATGAGATACATCCAACGATAATGAACTGGGCCAGCAACTTTGGCTTCATCAGCCAAACGCATGACTATATATACCATCATTGTAACGAAAGAGGGAGGGAATATCCTTTTCAACTCACACAATGTCATTGCAATTCTCTTCTCAAGAGCCCTAAGTTCCTCCACATTTAGTAATTTGGAACATATCTCCCTAAAGAAACAAGATAAGTCAATTGAAGGCCTACTCACTTCAGGGGGCAAAGATTCACGTATTGCTATCAAAAAAAGTTGTTGCATTAAGATGTGATTATCATGCCTCTTCATCCCACTAATCTTGCATTCTTTGAGTTTAACGTAACGTGAGATGTTTGAAGAATATCCATCTGGCACTCTTACATCCTTCAAAACATGTAGAAAACCATCATTTTCATTAGTATTCATATGGTAGCAGGCATGTTGCATGTGTGTCTAATCATTCCCAACCTTTTTCAAGTGAAGTTCACTTCTTATACCTATATCCTTTAAGTCTTGATGTGCCTTCAAGTTAGCCTTTGTCTCATCCAAGTTCAACAATGTGCCGATTATATTATTGACTACATTCTTTTCAATATGCATCACGTCAAGATTGTGACGCAACACATGGTCTTCCCAATAAGGCAAGGTAAAAAATATGCTTTTCTTCTTCCACACAATTAAGGCTTCCTCCCCTCTTTTTCTTTTATTGGGCAAATTAATTTTTTTCTTCCCAAACACATGATCGGTTACAGCATCCGTTTGTTACATGATTTCCCCTCTGGATACTGTAATAGAAGTTGATCTCATATCAACATGCCCATTAAATGATTTTTTTTGCTTACGGAATTTATGATCACTATCCAAGAATCGCTTATGTCCAATGTAACTAAATTTCCTTCCATATCTTAACCAACGAGACTAACTATCATAGTTACAAGGGGGACATGCAAGAACACCTTTGGTACTCCAACCTAAGATATCACCATATGCAATAAAATCATTTATGGTCCACAATAATGCAGCATGCATTTGGAATGATTTTTTGGAAGACACATCGAATGTTTTTACTCTAACATCCCATAACTCCTTCAGTTCTTCTACTAGGGGTTGTAAGTACACATCTATATCGTTCCCAGGCAAGGTTGGACTGAGAATAAATAATGATAGCATGAAAGAAGACCTTTTCATGCACATCCATGTAGGGAGATTGTATGGGATCAAAATGAAAGGCCATGTACTATGAGTACTACTCATATTTCCATACGAGTTGAATCCATCGGCTACTAATCCAAGCCTTACATTACGAGGCTTGAATGAGAACTCTATGTATTTAGAGTCAAATAATTTCCAAGTCCAAGCTTCAGAATCAGCAGGATGCCTCAGTAACCCGTCATTCACTTGACCATTGGCGTGCCACTTCATATGATTGGCTATTTCAGGAGACATAAATAGTCATTGTAATCTTGGCTTTAAGGAGAACCACCGTAGGATCTTTGCAACTTTCTTCTTTCTTTTCTTGGAGGAAGAATTAAAACTTTGTTGACCTTTAGAATTACTTTCCCATCTTGAACGGTTACAATTTGGACAAGCTTTAAGGTTGGCATTCTCCTTTCAATATAAAATACAATCTTTAGGACAAGCATGAATCTTCTCATAGCTCAAGCCCAAATCCTTAATAATCTTCTTAGCCTCATAACAATCTTTTGGCAACCTAGCATTTGAAGGAAGAAAATCAAGCAAAAATTGCAGTAACATGGTAAATGATTTGTTGGTCCAACCATTAAGACACTTCATGTGGTACAAATGCACAATGGCTAACAATTTGCTAAAATGCTTACAACCTTCATAACAAGGTTGATTAGCATCTTCAAGCAATTTCATAAACCGAAGTGCATCTTCATTAGGAACTTTTGCAAGACCTTCTTTGGGTTGTTGCACAATAGGGACTTCTTCCATTGGCCCAGATGCCATATCTTGTATGGGGAACATGTCATGCAACATGTCACGAAGATCAGCATACTCTATCGGGTTTTCTTGGACATGACTATTATGAATTTCAAAAGAAGTTTGTGCAAATGATGATTCCCCATTAAAAACCTAAGAGTTATAACCCCTACAAATCCCTTTTGACACTAAATGAGCCTAAATGACATCTATTGGCCACGAATTTGAATGCACACATTTTTACACGGACATGAAATTGTTCCATCAGGGTGTGCATGGTTAGATGCAAAATTTAGAAACTATTGGACTCCATCTAAATATTCTTGCGTCCTTCTATTCGTAATTTTCTTCCAACTCCTATTTATTGCTATAAAGTGGTTTACAAGAAATACCTATTGTGATTTCATGAAAGCACAAAGCAAGAGTTAACACACATTTCATTTACACAAGTTCACTTTAATTTGAGAAACAAATCACCTTTAGTCATTCACTTTCAGCTATGTTCCTATCAAAACAATGAATTTAAACGCATAGAGAAGTTATCAATATATTTGGTAACTATAACATCATTACGAGCAATAGCCTAAAATGAATTAATCAAATAAAAACAACTCAACAAGAATCATCCAATATTACACAAAAATAGTCAACACTCCCAATATCAGCTAAAACCACCTTATTACTTCATGCAAGCCACCTGCTTGCCACAATTCAACAACCCATCACAACCAAAGAGAGAGAGAGAGAGAGTACCTTAATTATTTCACCAACTTCACTTACTTTGCCAGCAATTAGTTGCATCTATATTGCTACTCTGCACATATATAGTCATTATCAACATATATAGTCATTACCACTTTGAACCTCATATTTTTATTAATCTCAATCTCAAATATTATAATTTCCAAGTGTGGGGTTTGAAATAAGTAACATATAAAGTATAGAATGTAATTTGATATAAAAATAAAATTATAGGAATGTCTTTAATTTACATAAGTTGCTGCTCAAAAAGTGGTTCAAGTAAGGCTTTGCATTGGACTGTGTTGCTTTAACTGCATTAATGAGACAGTGATAAGTGGTATTTTCAATAGGTCAAGCTTTCACATATTTATACAAGTTGAGCAAATTAGCTCAACATGTTACTCTTTGTGCAAAGAGATGCCTTCTTGGCCATTGTCCATCATGTTAAAAGAGTTGTAAAAAGAGAGTGTGGGGATTGCTTTCTTTTTCATCACATTCCTGGCAAGTCAGAACATGTTTGCTCCTTTAAAAACCCACAACACTATAAAAAGAAATATTTTTTCATAGTCTTCGTCCATTTAAACAAAGCAAATGGGAAGAGAAAGGAATAAAAACATTTTTAAGATTCTACAGCATCATCATTAAAAAGAACTTCTCATATCTAAGAGAATGGTGACAAGGAAGGTCATGAATTAAACCCACAACACTATTAAAAGAAACATCTTTTCATAGTCTTCGTCCATTTAAACAAAGCAAATGGAAAGAGAATGGAATAAAAACATTTTTAAGATTCTACAGCATCATCATTAAAAAGAACTTCTCGTATCTAAGAGAATGGTGACAAGGAAGGTCATGAATTATTTTTGATCAAAAAGGAGCCCACACCAACCTCCATTCCTTTCCATCCATCTCCATCCCTATTTCCTAGCCAAATCCTCATCGCACAATGACAAATATTTTACACACTCATCACTTACTTTTATCAAATTCCCCCATCCATCCCCAATCTCTAAACTCATTTGTAAAAACAAATAGGTCAGCAACTGCATGGGGAAAAAAATATCTACAACCATACCAACCCTATAAATTATAATAATCCAAAGAGATTAGAAAGAGAGAATACCAATATAAAACATGCATAATGAGTTACAAAATATCTGTTTATTCAATGCTTTTATTATATATGGAGCAGCCCCAAAAAATATAATATTTTTTTATAAATCTTGGATGTCGATGAAACAGGAAAATATGGTTGGTAATTTCAACTACCTGATTGGGCATCAAGCCTCTCAAATTGTTAAAGAACATGCTCCTCATGCCAAAATTCAAATGAAACATCAAGACATTGGTTAAAAACTTAAAAAGGAGACTACTTGTACTCAATCTACTTCTAAGAAAATATAATCCAAATGACATTTCTCAGATGCAGAATACAAACCAACAATTTATTCCATTACTAAACATTACAAACCCAACAATTTAACAAATGCTGTTTTTAGGTCGGTTTAATTTCAAAAATATAAAAAATAAAAAGTAGATTGCAGAAAGAAATAAATACATTTTTCAAAGTAAAAAGAGAGATACCTAAAGAAATTGAAGTGCCTTTGTATCTTCTTGTAGATTCCAACCATTATGCTTCAAAAACCCCAAATTTTCATTCCCAAAAAAAAAAAAAAAAAAAAAAAAAAAACTGTTATTTGGTTTCTAAATTTACATAAAAAGAAATGAGAGAGAGAGAGAGAGAGAGCTCACGATGTCTTTGATTATTCGAGTAGAATATTCCTTGCACCAAGAAGGAAACCAAGAAGCACCGATCAAAAATTTAAAAAATAAAATTTAAAAAAAAAAAAAAAACAGATCAATCAGATGAAGGAAACTTAAAATGCAAAGAATGAAACTTACCAGAAATGAGTGAAATCGGTGAGTGGGTTAGTCTCCAATGAGTGGGTTAGCTCAGATTGAAAGCTTCAGCGGGGAGTGCAAAGATAAAGGGATGGTGGCGGCGGCAGAGATGAAGTGATGGTGGCGGCGGCGGAGATGAAGTGACGCCAGCAGAGATGGAGATGAAGTGAGGGTTTTGGAGAGAGTGAAAGTGAATAAGCGGGAAAAGTCAAAACCTAATAAGAGGGAAGACGAAAAAAAAAAAACAGAGGGAAATTTTGGGCCTGGAAATTTAAAGGCCTATAGTGGCAGTCCAACCCGCCGCTATATCTAAGAAAAAGCGCCACAAATATGAGAACCTCTTACGGCAGTCATCTCGGCACCTCTATAACTTACATATTGTGGCAGTTTTGTATTCCACTACTATAGTATCTACGCAAAATGATATATTTATTGCAGTGGGATTTTGAAGTGCCGCTATATATAAGTTAACATCGCTAAAACAGAAATATTGCAGCGGTTTTATGTAGTGCCACTATAGGACGCCGCAACAAACTATGACTACTGCGGCAGTTCCAAAAAACATCACAATATATGACATATAGCAGCGGTTTTTGCACCTGCCGCAATAGTACAAATTTCTTGTAGTGCCACCTTTTAGAGTAATTATTTATATAAATTACATGCATAAGAGACAAAAGTAAAATGGTTATTTTCCGAGGGAAGGGAGGAATGTAGGCTTGATTTGCCTCGACTATCCACTAATTCGATTGCTTTAAGTTAAGGATAATTTCTCACTTTGAGAAAACTTTTTTTTTTTTTTTTTTTTTTTTGGAAAGAAGGAAATACTACTGGATATTTTGGAAGACATTTTAAAAGCTTTTCATTATTTATTTGTTATGAAAGGGGTGCAACTTCTCATGAGTTTTTGAGAAAAAAATATTTATAGAAAAAATGATGCAACTTCTTGAATTTCAAGAGAGGGGAAATCTTATGAACAATGGTGCAACCTCTTTAATTTTTCAAGAAGAGATTTTTATAAAATATTTTTTTTTTTTTTAAGTATGCAACCTCTTTTCAAGAAAAGGGATTTGGAAAAGAATTTCCATATAAAACTTCCTTTTGAAAACACATATTTTGTAGAAAATAATTGGTGAGAAAACCCTTTAAGAAATCAAGTTTAAGAACAATTTAAAATCAATTTTAACAAAATTATTCTTTAGAAAACTCACTAAAGAGAATGAGGTCAAGCCTTTATTGTGGTGAATTTGGATCTGCAATGGAAGCAAGAAAGCTACCATGCAAAAATCCTTACACGAAAGGGAAAGGCAATAACCACTTAGTAAATGAAAATGTTTAGAGAAGAAGAAAAAATATACAAGAATAGAGCAATATGGCATTAAACTTAAAATCAAGGCATATTAACATGTATATAATTATCTTCTGTTAGGTTCTAAGTACTTAGGAACTAATGTATTAGAACTCTAATTTGTAATGTTGGCAAACCATGATCAAAACAGGTTTTAGTCTTGTTTAGACTTGCTCAAAGTGTGTGTGTTTTATGTAATGTTGGAATCAAGCTGTTGCAGAATTCATTGTGTATTTCGGTCTGGTCGATCGATCGAGAATTAGGCTCGACCGATTGAAAGTCGGGCAGAATGTTTTTTCTGCAGAATTTCCAACTCAGCCTTAAGCTCATATAACGTGTAGGGTTTTATGTTTTGCCCTAGGTATAAAAGGGAAACCCTAGCCACGTTTTTAAGGTGGCTCTATTTGCTGCGTGTGTGAATCTCTTGTGAGATCTAGAGGTGGTTGGCTTAGGATTATCAAGGAGATTTCATTGAGAGCTTGATGATCATTCAGTTGCTGCACTAAAGAGCTTAAAGATACGCAAGCGGGAGTGCTTGTACTTGCTGGAGAATCCAAGAAAGAGGGAGTCCGTGGTCTCAGAGCTTGCACGTGGTCATGTCAGTAAGTTTTTAACATGAGGTAGCAATAGGATGTTAGTGGTCTAAGTCGCTATTGTAAAACTTCGATTCTTTCATAGTGGATTTAGTTTACCTCGAGGATAGCTAGGTTAAATCCTCCACAGGTTTTTACTGGTGTGGTTTCTTAGGTCATCATATCTTTGTGTTCTTTATATTCCGCACTTTACATTGATATGATTATACGATTGTGTTAATCTAGATCTGAAATTTGGACTAAGTAATCACTTGGCTAATTTACTAGGTTAATCCAATTGTGTTTTAAGGGGTCTAAAAACAAACATCTTCAACAAAGTAAGCATGTAGTTTATTGATTTATTTAAACAAAGTAACCTTTCAACAATAATTCAAGCATTCAAGCACATAGAAAAGATAAGAACAAATAAGAACATCAATCCCATGGGTAAGAGTTGGAATAATCCAAACAAAATTAACACTCCCATCATGATATTCTTAACCAAGCATAAGAGAAATTGAATTCTAAGAATGAAAATTAATCCATAGACATACATACGTATCTAGGACAAAATTGGCAAATGCCCTTTTCGGGCAAAAAAAGCAACATTTTGCCCTATTTCCCAAACTAATTAGGGAAATGCCCCTCTTTTGAAACTCGATTTTCTCAAAATCAAGTTAAAAAAAAATAAAAATAAAGAATAAATAAAAAATCTGGAGCCCTATGGTGGCTTTTTAAGGAGCCTATAGTGAAGTTTTAAGGACCTATAGTGGCGTTTTGGAACTCGAGCTCCATGAACTCGAGTTACATGCAATTTTTTTATTTTTTTTTTACCTATAACTCGAGTTCATGGAGCTTGAGTTTCAAAATGCCACTATAGGTCCTTAAAACATCACTATAGGCTCCTTAAAAACGCCACTATAGGGCTTAACTCAATTTTGAGAGAATCGAGTTTCAAAAGAAGGGCATTTCCCTAATTAGTTTGGGAAAGGGGCATAATGCTGCTTTTTTTGCCCGAAAAGGGCATTTGCCAATTTTGTCCTACGTATCCATGTATAATCCATACCCATTTTTTATCCAAAAGAAAACAAGCCAACAAAATAAGAGTATATAGACTCATATTCCCATATTTCATAATTTTTATACATGCATTTCTATTAATTAAAACTAACATCATAACCATGGAAATCCAAAATAACTCTATTCATTCAAGAAAATGATATACAAAGTATGTATACATCATGGAAATTCAAGTAGATAACACTTTCATTCCAACCAGAGAGCATAAAAACCAAAGCAAAAAGGGCTAGAAAAAGACTAGAAAATCACCTTTGAAGCATTTTTATCTTGGACGTGGGGATTCTAGATAATTTGAGAAGTTTTTAATGGATTTTTGGAGCTCGGATAGACCTTTTTTCCATGATGGAAGAAGAGGGAATGGTCCAATTTATAGGAAATTCCCCCTACCCTTGGGCCCATATCTAGTGTGGGCACAGATTTCAGGCTAGTATTTAGTATGGGACACGAGTTTTCCAATTTCCTAACTTTCCTAGTCCATAATTGTTTCTAACTTCAGGGTACCAACTTTGCCCCTTTAATTAGAGGCCTTAATGGACTCCGTTTTTTACATTCTTTATCTTTTCGAAAAGTTCTCGCAGCTTACTTTCCGATGGTTCCTATCATGAGTCATTTGGAGCTCTTTGCAAAAATCTATGAGCGTTTGAAGTGGGCTAGTGTAGACACCCCATTTTGCAACTCCCATTTAACTGCATTTGCATTTGTCGCATCTCACTTGCATTGCATTGTATTTATCACTATATCACATCACAAAGCAAAATTTTGTAATTTTGACCATTTAATCTCCAAATACATTTCATAAAATAAATCTTGAGGTCATAACAATCAAAGTGACAGCTCATGAGCTTTAATTGAATGATTGGATTAAAAGCTATGAAGAAAATAAGTTTTAACGGTAAAATAAACTTACATAACTCAGGTCCCGACCATACATGACTATGATCTCTTAATTCTAATAGGTCTATTTTTAGTCCAATTTAAATTTAATGAGGTGTCGTAGAGGATAGGGTTTACAGTAAGGTTGCATGCACCCAATTAAATCCAAAGGCAAAGCATTTATTAATTCTTGACAGAATTAGCAAAAATTGATTAATTAATTATTTAAACTTTTTTGGAATTAATTTGCTGACCTTGAGGACTAAGAAAATCAGAAAAGGAAATCATACGAACAATTAACATAATATAGTCATAGATCCAAAATTTGAAAGAAATTAAATCAAAATTGAAATGAAAACTAATAAAACAAAAAAGGAAAAGATTCGAGAGGGTCTACGAACAAAGGCTGATCGATACATTGACCAGAACCCTAGATTACCTTCCTTTTTTTGCTTTGGCCTCCTCCTCACTCAATTTGACCTTGATTCCTATGTTTTTTTCTTTCAAAACCCTAATTTTCCTGAGTCATACATTGCCTAGACTCTTAACCCTAGCTCCCTAACATCTAGTATAAATACCCCCATTCACCAAAAGTTCAAAGCACTCTATAAATACTATGAACTTCAAGCATTTGAGAGATTTTAAGGTATTTTAATCATTTTAGAGGTTTTGTGGGAATTTTGGGTCATTTTAGAGATTTTATTGTATTTTGATCATTTTAGAGGTTTTTTGGCTGTTTTGAGGTTTTGGTGTTATTTAGGTCATTTTAGAGGTTTCAGGGTATTTTAGTCATTTTAGATATTTCAAGGTATTTTTTGTATTTCTAGATTTTTTGGGTTATTTTGGCCATTTATAGGTTTCTGGCTATTTTTGTTATATTAGAGGTTTTGGGGTATTTTTGTCATTTTGGAGGTTTTAGGAGGTTTTAAGGGTAGTTTGGTAAGTTTTTAGGTTTTAGGGTTATTTTGTAATTTCAGGGGTATTTTGGTCAAATTAGAGGTTTTGGTCATATTTTTGTAATATTTGAGGTTTTTAAGAGTATGTTGGTCATTTTTAGGTTTTAGGGGGTGTTAGGACATACGTGTTTCACATGTTAAAAACATATGTCATGATTTTATGTAATTGGTTTATCCTTTGACAAAACGCACTTTACTTGTATTTAAGTAGACTTAGGATGTGTTTAAATACTTCAAGAAACTACGTTTCAAGATCAAGTGTTGAAACCTTCAAGTCTATTCAAGAAATCAAGCAAAGAGTACAAATTCATTAAGGCTCGACAGCTGCTCGATAGCTTCTCGACACCTCCTATCTGTCAAGGTTTAAGAATTTCAGAATTCAAATCTGATTTTCTTGGGATCCGTGAATATATCTTTGGGCCTTCTTTTCTCCTAACCCTAAACATATAAAAATGATTGTTTTAAAAGCCGTCAAACGATACACAAGTTGCACAAGCATTGAGCAAACTCGTTCCAAGCAAATTGTAACTGGAGACGAAGTTCTTAACCTAGTTCATCTCCTTCTCTTGAAGAAGTTGCTGTGTATTTGCACCGTAGGGTTTTGTGACCAAGTATGTTCTTGATCTTCATCGTGTGGATGAACTGAAGAACTTTGCAACCGACAATCTTCTTAGTTGGTGTTTTGAAGTGCGTACTGGGATCTGTGCAACTGTTAGTCACGTACTTGGGAGCCGTGCATCAGAAAGGGGAACTGTCACTACAAAACAAGTCCGATTGGGTATTGGGGTAAAGGTTCAACTGTAGGTTGGTAAGGTACTTGGGATTCCTTTACTTGTAACTACTTATTGTGATAATAGTGGAGTTTTGGGAGTGGTGACCTGAAAATCAACCGGTGAGGTTTTTGCCATTAGGTTTTTCCCCATTCGTAAACAAATCACCATGTTATTTATTTTCTACTGCATAATTAGTTTATTGGTGATTTGTTTGTGCTACCACGCATTTGCATGATAAATTGATTAATTAATAACTTGGCTAATTATTTTGTAGTTTAAGGCATTTTCAGAGAACTTCTTTAGACGAGGCATTCATTCGGAACGCCAAGTCGTTCTGTCGGACTTTGCCGACACCAACCTTCCCTCTGTCATTCACAGTAGGGGATGGGAGTCACTGTGTGACGTCCCGGTCACCTGTCCTCTTGTGCTTATCCAGGAGTTTTACTCATACATGCACGGGATTGATCGTTCAGTACCTCTCTTCTTCACTCGCGTTCGAGGTACATGCATTCCTGTCACACCGCAACTGGTTGCGGATGTGCTTCGGGTCCCTAAGATAGAGTTTCCTGACTATCCTGGTTGTGAGCATCTGAGGACTGTGTCCAGGGATGAGCTCATGTCTGCTTTTTGTGAGATCCCGACTACTTGGGGTAAGCGTCTGTTTACACCATGTCGACCTTTTGCTAAAGGTCCTAGATTCATGAAAATGGTGGTGAGTTTTGTTTTTCATCCACTTTTGCACTATAACTCCATTACAGAGCCTCATGCTCAATTTTTGTTGTCTCTTCTTAAGCATCTTACTATAGATTTTCCTTCTCACTTCATTCTTTCTATTATAGATGTTCATCTAGATTTGATGTCCCGTGATAAGCTCATCTTTTCTTTCGCTATCACGAGGATCTTATGCCATTTTTCCATTCCATTTCCCTCTTCCGACCATTTTACCATCATGTGTGCCATAGATTACGCTATCGTTAAATGTAGCAAGGCCCAGTTTCGATCGCAGTAGTCGAATTCAGTAACACCTTCCTCTCGTTCTGCACCATCCCGTTCTGCTCCATCTACATCCGCTCATTCTTCTTCAAGTGATGTGTCTTTAGGAGACGTCATGGCGCAGTTGCAGCGCATGGATGCTCGCTTGGACACTCTCTCTATGAAGTTGTATCAAGTGAACGTTCATGTCGGTCATATTGCACGACGGCAGGCAACTATAGGTGGTTTTGCTCCTGAGCCTACTCCTTCACCACCTCATCTAGTAGTTTTTAATTCTGATGTTGAGGATGATGATGATGATGATGGTGATGACGATGACGCTTTAGATGATGATGGAGATGCTAGCTCTACCGATGAGATGTCTACTTGACGCTCTACCGATGAAATGTCTACTTGACGCTCTACCCTTTGTCACTCATGACAAAAAGGGGGAGTAGTTTTGGATATGAAAGTAGTCACTCTTAGGGGGAGAGTTAGTTTTTGGATCATTGTGTTAAGGGGAGTGTTGTTTCTTTTCTTCTTGAGGGATGTAGTGAGGATATTATGTATCTTTTCTTTTCCTTTTTTCTTAGATACATTGTTCTTGTACATGAGGTCTTGTGACCATTTATAAACATACATTGTACTTATTTTCTCTTCTATGATGTTGATGTATGTTTTTCTTTCATCTACTTTTTCATGTGTTGTTTCTTTTCTCTCTTTATACACATGCTTCTTATTATTTGTATGCAATCTATTATTTCTGTTTCACACAAAGATGCCCTGATGAGCTTTGTTTAAAGTGTTTCAGAAATATAGGTTGTCAAAGTCTACTTGCCATAAACTCTCTTCTTACAAAGTTTTTCAAGAGTTTGTGTTAGGATGGATTTTATTGTATTCAACAAGTGAATATGAGTTGAGTGATTTATGACTTCTCTCATATGTTCATTTGTTTGTTGTGGTTTTGTCACTGATTGCCAAAAGGGAAGATTGTTAGGACATATGTGTTTCACATGTTAAGAACATATGTCATGATTTTATGTAATTGACTTATACTTTGACAAAACGCACTTTACTTGTATTTGGGTAGACTTAAGATGTGTTTAAATACTTCAAGAAACTGCATTTCAAAATCAAGTATTGAAGCCTTCAAGTCTGTTCAATAAATCAAGCAAAGAGTGCAAATTCATTAAAGCTCGATAACTGCTTGATAGCTTCTCGACACCTCCTATCTGTCGAGGTTTAAGAATTTCATAATTCAAATTTGATTTTCTTGGGATCCGTGAATATGTCTTTGGATCTTCTTTTCTCCTAACCCTAGACATATAAAAGGATTGTTTTAAGAGCCGTCAAACGATACATAAGTTCCACAAGCATTGAGCAAATTCGGTCCAAGCAAATTATGACCGGAGACGAAGTTCTTAACCTAGTTCATCTCTTTCTCTTGAAGAAGTTGCTGTGTATTTGCACCGTAGGGTTTTGTGACCAAGCATCTTCTTGATCTTCATCGTGTGGATGAACTGAAGGTTGGTAAGGTACTTGGGATTCCTTTACTTGTAACCGCTTGTTGTGATAATAGTGGAGTTTCGAGAATGGTGACCTGAAAATCACTCGGTGGGGTTTTTGCCATTAGGTTTTTCCCCATTCGTAAATAAATCACCATGTTATTTATTTTCTACTGTATAATTAGTTTATTGGTGATTTGTTTGTACTACCACGCGTTTGCATGATAAATTAATTAATTAATAACTTGACTAATTAATTAAATAATTTCTATCACAATGGGTCATTCAATTTGTGGCCTATCATTTTGGTCATTTTAAAAGTTTTTGTGTATTTTAGTCATCTTTTAGGGTTTTATGGGTATTTTGGTCATTTTTCAAAATTTAGAGGTATTTTCGTCCTTTTTTTTTATTTAAGGGTATTTTGTTCATTTTATAGGTTTTAAGGGTACTTTTGTTATATATATTCATTGATTTATTTTCAAGTTTTAGAGGTATTTTGATCATTTTTTTAGATTTAAGGATATTTTGGTTATTTTAGAGGTTTTAGGGGTACTTTTGTTATATATATTCATTGATTTTACTTTTAGAAACTATATATATTAATTGATATTATGTACCCATCCCATTTATGCCCAACCCAAACCTACCCATTTAACTGTTAGGATTAGTGCCCTTAAATCCTATTGTTTGATGCTATATGTAATATTATGTATGACAACTTAATATTGTAATTAATAAAGCTGTTTTATTATTATCTGAAATAATGGTAATATGAATATTCAGACATTATCATATAGTCCATGAGATGCACAGTATGTGGTTTCTGTGAAAAGTCACAGAAGATATAAATCACAAATTCTTTGTAAACTCAGAATTTAGTTCGTAGTTGGTGATAAAATTGGGCGTTTCATCTGCGAAGACTATAACATAACAACTAAGATGACTTGTCTTGATCATGGAAGTGGTGACTTCTAGTTGATATGTTGATATGTTTTAAGAGTTAAGACATATTGAATTGGACTGCTGTGAGATTTATTATTCTCGTAACGACTATCAATTGAATAATAAATCTCACGACTTATATTAACATGAACTCTTAATCCTGAGAGAATAATGGACCTGATCATGGAATGTAAGTTGCTTTGATATATCAGGAGTGAGATCTAAAGTAACCGTCAAAACCTCAATATGTTAGGCAGCCACATTTAGTGTTGATGGAACATATATTCTCAAGATGAAATTCATAGTCTCTTAATAAAGATATAAAATATTCCCTTGAGATAAGTTTAATTGGTTCAGTTATTCAGAGAGTTAGGCCTAACCACTTTAATAAGAAATTATTAAAGTATATATTTATGAAATTTGATTTCATAAGTATATGTTGAATTAACTTAAAATGATTAAACCAGGTACTTAAGGATTAAGATGTAGTAATTTACATCGTCACAGTCTACATTTATGATTTTGTATTACTACGAATATTTTATGAAGGGGTTGCATGTACAATAAAGTCTTAGGATATAATTTATAGATAGGCCTAGAGTGCAACTATATTTATATAGTGGTATTAAATATAGTTAATGGTAACTTTGGACTTGTCAAGAGTTGATAAAAAAGCCCAAGGCCCATTGGAGCTAGCGTCTTATTAGTCCCTTTTGGTCCCACTCCAAGCCACATACTAGAGCCTAATTGGAAAGACCCAAAAGGCTAGCCCAATTAGATAATCAGATATGTGGAGAGAAACATACAGAATTTTTATGAACATGAAATGGTGTATGTAAGTGTTGGACACTCTCTAATTCTCTCTTGAACAAATTCACATTACTAATTGAGAGACCACATATCTTGGGCGTTAGTGGAATTGGAGTGAAGATTAAAAGTATTCCCAAGTGCTTACAATCTTTGTTTTGAAATTCATCACACCAAGGTACACTCTCTTGTTCTCATATTCTGAAATTTACAAGCACATGTTATCTATTACGAATGAAGTAAATCCGTTATTTTTCCGCTACGCACATGCATATTTCCATCAAATGGTATCAGTGCCAGGTTTCAATTTCAAATTGTATATCATGTTTTGTGAGTTTTGGAATTAGAGATTATAGTTTCATGTTGTTAGAAGATTATGCATTTAATTTTCTGCATGGTTGTTGAAACTATATTTTGATAAAAACTAATATTGATGTTATGATGTTATTTAAATTTGAATTTAAGTATGTTAAATTGAACTTTAAGGCTATAGCATCAATGAAATTCAGTTTTGATATCATTCTCTGACTATCATGTTTGTATGTTAGTTATTTGTTCAAGAAAAACCGTAGAAAACTGCCTTAGAAAATTTCTAGAAATTCAAGTTTCACGAGTTTTGATCGATCGAAAATCACTTTTGATCGATCAAGTGAAACAGTGATCAGACCTTTTTAAATAGATTGCTTTTCAATTGCTAGTTGATCGATCGAATTTGTTTTTCAATCGATTGAAAGGCAATCGAGTATCAATCGAACAAGTCAGGCGGTCAGGTTCGATTTTTTTTTAAATTTTTTCGATCGATCTAGGGACACATTCGATCGATCGAAATCTGGGAATTCATAAATTTTTCTAAGTGTTTTCACATGTGTAAAGAGTAAGGCTAGTGTAATTAGATTATGCATGTTTAAAATTAAAAAACCCTTCTTTTTAAAACATCTAGTGGGAGAGAGATACAAGGGTTGGATCTCACGGCCTCCATTGTCGGTTTATTGTAGTATGATTAAGCACCTCACCTTGGCATATATGCCTTGCTCCCTTCGAAGGGTGTTTAATTCATGGTACTACAGGTTAAACTTCTTAATGATGGATGATATGTGTTTTTACATTAAGAACGACTACGCTTCTGTGGAGTTACTTAATGACTCACATAGAATTTAGTCAATGGTGTACACTAGACTAAGTTTAATGTTAACCTCTCTTCGGAGCTATGTCATTATTACTTAGAGGCTAAAGGAAAAGCAGAAAATTATTTTTGTTTGGTAAGAGTTACCATGATAGTATTAATAATGAGAATAATTCTCGCCTGATCATAGTGATTGGTATGACCTCACTTCGGAGGAATATTAATTGCGAGATTGGGTTGTCGTTGCATATATATTATATTATGGTTTTATTAAGGTTCTATACTATATGTTTATATGCTAAATTGATAATGTTCAGTTTACTTATTATATTCATGTTTATTGTTTTCAGATTTGAACATGGCATCATTTAACCCACTTGTAACTATTCTTAATTAAAACAAACTGATTGGATCCAACTATGTTGACTGGAAAAGAAATTTAGACATTGATCTTACTGCTAAAGAGCACAAATATGTGCTTACTAAACCATGTCCAAGCTTTCCTTCATTAGATGCTCCTCTTGAGGAAAAACAGTAATATGATCGTTGGTAGAAAACTAATGAGATGGCCAAGTGCTACATCCTAGCATCTATTTCAAATGTTCTACAACATCAAATGCAGGATGTAGAACTAGCTTTAGACATCATGCTAAGGTTGAAGGAGATGTTTAGTGAGCAAGGCCGTTCTGCAAGGCAAGAAACCATGAGGAAAATTTATAATACCAAAATGGCTAAAGGTAGTAAGAGAGCATTGTCTTACAATGATCTCCAATATGAATACATTGGAAGTTTTAGGTGCTGATATTGATGGAGAATCCCAAGTGGATATGATACTCCAGTCATTACCGGAATCATTCAAGGAATTCAGACTTAATTACAACATAAACAAAAAGATTTATTCATTGTATGAATTAATGAATGAATTGGTAGCGGCGGAAGGCATCCTTGGTACTTCTAATGTTGAAGTCAATATTGGTGAAGCTTCTACTTCTCAACCTAAGTCGAAAGGCAAGGGTAAGAAGAAGAAGAAGAAGGACTTCACCAAGCAAGAAGGTAAACAAATTGCCTTAGGAGTTGCTGATAAAGGAAATAAACTCAAAGGAAAATGTTTCCATTATGGTGAGAAAGGACATTAGAAGAGGAATTATCCAATATTTAAGGCTGCCAAGAATAAGGGTATGAAAAATACATTCCTTCTTGAAATATGTTTGGTATAGAATCTCACAGATTCCTAGTGTGTGGATTCAGGTTGTACTAATCATATCTGCAATTCCTTGCAGGGGTTCCAGGAGACCAGAAAGCTTAAAGAAGGGTAGTTGTTTCTTACTTTGGCTAATGGTAGCAGGATTCCGATTGTAGCTATTGGTGTTTATAATTTATGTTTTGAATCTAGAGTTTTAATATTGGAAGACTGTTTGTATGTACCTAATGTTTGTAGGAATTTAATTTCTGCTACTTACTTAGGTAAACATGGATATTGTGTTATCCTAAAAGACAATGTTGTAATAAATAAGGATAAAGTGTTTATCTGTTCTGGCAATATTGTGGATGGTCTTTATATTTTAACTCCTGATAAGCATGAATTATATAATTCTGAATTAGATAATAACTCTCATGTGAAATCATTAAAGAGAAAGTTTCCTTCTACTAGTGATGCATATCTTTGGCACTTGCGTTTGGGTCATATTAATTCAAATAGGATTCAAAGACTGATCAAAGATGGACTCTTAGAGCCCATGGACTTTGATGAATTTCCAGTTTATGAATCTTGTTTGGAAGGTAAAATGACCAAACGACCTTTTAATTTAAAAGGTAGAAGAGCCTAACATTTGCTAGAGCTAGTGCATTTTGATATATATGGTTCTATGTCAACCTAAGCAAAAGGAGGTTATGAGTACTTCATCACTTTTACTTATGATTACTCAAGATATGGTTATGTGTACCTAATGAAATGAAAGTCCGAAACCTTTGAAAATTTCAAAGAGTTTAGGGCTGAAGTTGAAAATCAATTAGGTAAACGCATAAAAGCCATTCGATCTGATCGTGGTGGTGAATACCTTCTTGGGGATTCAAGGATTACTTAACTCAAAATGGGATTGTATCCAAATTGGCTGCACCTGGAACTCCCCAACAGAATAGTGTAGTAGAAAGAAGGAATAGGACTCTTTTAGAAATGGTTAAGTCCATGATGAGTTACTCAACTTTACCAATTTCCTTTTGGGGTTATGCCTTAAATACAACAATACATCTTTTGAATTTAGTTCCATCAAAATCTGTTCCCAAAACACCCATGGAATTGTGGAGTGAGCATAAGCCTAGTATAAAAGATCTCCACATTTAGGATTGTCCTGCACATGTGTTAAAAGGGAAGCCTGATAAATTGGAACCAAAATCAGAAGTGTGTTTGCTTGTAGGTTATCCAAAAGAAACTAGGGGTTATTTATTCTATAGTCGTAAAGATAACAAAGTTTTTGTTAGTACAAATGCTAGATTCTTGGAAAATGACTATATGAATAATTTTACTCCTAGAAGTAGAGTTGTGTTGGTTGAAATGAATGAACCTATAAATGAACAACCAATGGATGAAACTAGGGATGATGTGGTTGTATTAGATACATCACAAGATACTATTCAAGAGATGTCTAGTACACAGGTGCCTAGTCGTAGTGTGAGAATTGTTCGGCCTCCTATAAGATTCATAGGTTTAGGAGAAACTTATGAATCTATCTCAGAAGAGAGTAAATTGGATCCCTACACTTATGAAGAGGCAATGAATGATATAGATGTACATCATTGGGTCAAAGTTATGAAATCTGAATTAGATTCTATGTATACCAATCAAGTTTGGGATCTTGTAAAGGCGCCTAACGGCATTAAACCTGTTGGTTGCAAATGGGTTTACAAGAGAAAGAGAGGGATAGATGAAAAAGTTGAAACCTTTAAAGTAAAACTAGTGGCGAAAGGATATGCACAAAAAGAAGGTATTGATTATGATGAAACCTTTTCTCTAGTAACAATGCTTAAATCTATCAGAATTCTCTTATTCATTGCTGCTCATTTTGATTATGAGATTTGGCAAATGGATGTCAAGACTACATTTCTTAATGGCAATCTTGATGGGGAAATCTATATGATGCAACTAGAAGGTTTCATAGCAAAGAACCAAGAGCATATGGTATGCAAGTTGAAAAGGTCCATTTATGGACTTAAGCAAGCATCTAGGTCATGGAACATCAGATTTGATCAAGCAATCAAATCATTTGGTTTTGAACAAAATCTTGATGAACCATGTGTGTACAAAAGACATCAAGATAAAGTAGTAATGTTCCTAGTCCTTTATGTTGATGATATTCTACTCATTGGAAATGATGTAAGGGTAATGACATCAGTAAAGGTTTGGTTGTCAAGCCAATTTGATATGAAGGACTTAGGTAAGGCTAACTTTGTTCTAAAGATCAAACTTTGGCAAGATCGCAAGAATAAGATGTTAGGCTTATCACAAGCTGGATATATAGATAAGGTTCTAGAACGGTTTAGCATGCAAAACTCCAAGAAAGGATTACTTCCTTTTAGATATGGAGTTCCTCTGTCTGATGACCAAAGGCCTAAGACTCAAGAGAAAGTAGATATAATGTGACAAGTTCCTTATGCTTCTACAGTGAGAAGTCTCATGTATGCCATGCTGTGTACTAGACCAAATATTTGTTATTCAGTTGGCATGGTTAGCCGATATCAATCAAATCCAGGACCAAAACATTGGCAAGCTGTAAAGCATATTCTCAAGAATCTACGGAGAACAAGAGATTATATACTTGTTTTCCGTAGTGAGGATTTGATTCCTATTGGCTATACAGATTCAGACTTTCAATTGGATCTAGATTTCAGAAAATCCACTTCAGGATATGTTTTCACTTTAGGAGGTGGAGCCATTAGTTGGAGGAGTATTAAGCAATCTGTATTGCAAACTCCATCATGGAGGCAGAATATGTTGCTGCTTGTGAAGTAGCAAAAGAAGCTGTCTAGCTCAAGAAATTCCTTTCTGATCTTGGTATATTGAGGATGAAGCAAGTTCCAATTACATTGTTTTGTGACAATAGTGGAGCAGTTGCATAATCTAAAGATACAAGGAATCACAAGAAAGGAAAGCACATAGAGAGAAAGTACCACATCATTAGAGATATTGTTGCTCGTGGAGATGTGGTGGTAGCAAAGATTGAAAATGTAAATAATCTAGCAGATCCCTTTACCAAAACCTTGCCTCAAAGGACCTTCAAGTCACATTTGGAGGGAATGGGAGTTAGATTAGTGCACAATAGTCTTTAGGGCAAGTGGGAGATTGTTAGGATTAGTGCCCTTAAATCCTATTATTTGACGCTATATGTAATATTATATATGACATTATGTATAACATGATGTATAACTTTATATTGTAATTAATAAAGCTGTTTTATTATTATCTGAAATAATGGTAACATGAATATTCAAACATTATCGTATAGTTCATGAGATGCATAGTATGTAATTTATGTGAAAAGTTACAAAAGATATAAATCACAAATTCTTTGTAAACTTAGAATTTAGTTCATAGTCGGTGATGAAATTAGGCGTTTCATCTGCGAAGACTATAACATATCAACTAAAATGATTTGTCTTGATCATGGAAGTGGTGACTTCTAGTTGATATGTTGATATGTTTTAACAGTTAAGACATATTGAACTGGACTGCTGTGAGATTTATTATTCTCGTAACAACCGTCAATTGAATAATAAATCTCACGACTTATATTAACATAAACTCTTAATCCTGAGAGAATAATGGACCTGATCATGGAATGTAGGTTGCTTTGATATATCAGGAGTGAGATCTAAAGTAACGATCAAAACCTCAATATGTTGGGCAGCCACATTTAGTGTTGATGGAACATATATTCTTAAGATGGAATTCATAGTCTCTTAACAGAGATATAAAATATTCCCTTGAGATAAGTTTAATGGTTTTAGTTATGCAGAGAGTTAGGCCTAACCACTTTAGTAAGAAATTACTAAATTATATATTTATGAAATTGGATTTCATAAATATATGTTGAATAACTTAAAAGGATTAAATCGGGTACTCAAGGACTAAGATGTAGTAATTTACAAAGTGGCAGTCTACATTTATGACTTTGTATTGCTATGAATATTTTATGAAGGGGTTGCATGTACAATAAAGTCTTGGGATATAATTTATAGATAAGGCCTAGAGTGAAACTATATTTATATAGTGGTAATAAATATAATTAGTGATAACTTTGGACTTGTCCAGAGTTGACAGAAAAGCCCAAGGCCTATTGGAGCTAGTGTCTTATTGGTCCCTTTTAGTCCCACTCCAAACCACATACTAGAGCCCAATTGAAAAGGTCCAAAAGACTAGCCTAATTAGATAATCAGATATGTAAGGTTGAATTTAATCAACCATCTTGTTGGCTTTATTCCATGCCAAATTTACTTATATTTTAGCAATTAGAAACCGTGTATTTAGGTGGGAATCATGTAAAGGTAGTGTGTGAAAGAGTGTGAAGAATTGCTCAAGTGTGTGCAAAGAAGCAGGAACTTGCGGCTAGATCTTGCAGGTGGCTCGTGGCTGAAAGCCAGATTGATGCATACGTCCCAAGCATGCTAGAAGCTGAAGTGTCATGCCAGTTGTTCACTACAGGACAAAAGTCCCAGGCTGGCCAGGCCGTTTGCTTGCGGCTTAAACTCGCGAATCAACCTAGTCACAAGGTCAAGCCGCCAGAACACCCTGTTTGGCAAAATATGACTTTTCACATTCCTTCTCACCCTACTATATATATACCCTTATACCCACGATTCAAAGAGAGCTTTCAGAAAGAATTTTGAGAGAGAAACCCTAGAGAAAACAAGATTGACTCATCCACAATCTTTACCTAAGAGACTCTTCAAATTCCTCTACTCTCTTCCTCTCCATTGTCAAATCCTTGAGAGGCTCATTACCAAAACCATTTCTCACCATATCCATTTCTGTGAGAGGGTTGTTTGGTGCTTTAGGAAGCAATTAGGAAGGAACCAATTTCACATTGGTTGATGCTATGGTCAAGTAGCGGAATCCGGGAAGTTAGAAAAGAAATAGGTTCGGCACAATCTTGTTGGAGCAAGAAGCTTGGAAGGCTTAGGTACATTGGGTAGATTAGGCTTGGAGGGTCTATTGCTGTTCATGTATCCCAACTACATTTTCTAGTGGATTACTTACCGCTTGGAGGGCAGCGAAGAGGTTTTACGCCGAGGGTTTCGGTTTCCTCTTCAATAACACACCGTTGTATTATCCTTGTATTTGCATCTCTCTTCCCTTATCTTTGCCTTTTATTTTCTACTGTGGATGTGATTTAAATTGGCTTAGATTATTTATCAATTATGTTTATAGCTTGTGTTTATTTTCCGCACACTTTGTGTTTGTCATAAAGCTTGAATTGGTAATTTTTAATTTGGGGGTCTAAACGTTCATAGTGTATTTTACACTATTTGAACTTTCAATTGGTATCAGAGAGGGTACACTTGTTGTGGTTTAAATACCAAAGTGTGATCCTTGATCCCTTAGTTTATTTGCCATGGATAGTGCTTTGTACGCCTCTTTGTATGATTTGGTAAATGATGAATGTAACATGCCACGTGTTTGTGAAATGCCTCTATGAGTGATAATCCTCATGATTGTGATGCTATGTTACATGAATCTTTGGATATTGTTGATATTCCAAATGACAAACTCTTGAAGAAAAATGCTAAGAGGTTTCAAAAGAATTTGAGCAAGTTATTTTGTGAAAATGATGATTTGATTGCTAAGCTCAATGAATCCATCAAATTGGTTGCAAAATATAAGAAACTTGCTGAAAATTCTATTGAAAAGCTAAAAGAGTTTAAATGTTTAAATAAAGACTTGGATGCTAAACTCGTTTTATCTAACAAACTTGTTGATGAGTTAAAATGTGAAAATGAATCTCTTAAGATGCATGCCAAGTGTTTGATTGCTAAACCTATTACTGAAAATGATGAAAATATTTGTTGCAATCATGTTATGCTACCCGATTTTGTGCCTATTGTGTATTCTACCTCAAAGGACAAATTGTTTTACATTCCTCCACGTAAAAGAAATCAAAAGGTAGAGAGAAAGGCTGTTAAGTCAAAGCCTCCGTTTAGGTCTGAACCTAAGGCTTTGGATGGATCTAAGTTTGTTCCAACTTGCCACCATTGTGGTGTGATTCGTCATATAAGACCTCAATGTCATAAGTCGAAGAGGGAACAAAAGCATGTTGCTAGATCCCTTCCCAAAAGGCCTAGTGGACCAAAACACATTGTGTGTCACCATTGTGGTGCCTTTGGTCATTTAGGACCTTAATGCTCTAAGTTTCATGCTTTTAAAAGAATCAAAAGAAAAGAAAAACTTGAGCTTTTTGGAAATTGTGCTAAAAAGAGTAAACCGGTTTTGAGTGAAAATAGCATGTTGTTAAAGAAAATGTTTAATGCTCTTAACTCCTTGACTATGTGCATCTCCGGTTCTCATTCTTCCAACCCTCGTCTCACTTCTCTTAAGACACTCATTCCAAACAATCGTTCCGTTTGGATGAGGAAGGGTTCCTATGGTTGTGCTTTTGCTCTTTTGGTCTTTAATCTAATTCTTTCGATTTTTGTAGGACTCTTCATGCATTAAATGTCATATCTTCATGCATTTTGTGCATCTTGCATTTATTTGTATACATTGTTTTGTTTTTTATCTTACTTTTATGTTTTAGTTTTGTGTGAGTAAAAAATCTAAAACCACATAAAAAGTGAAAAATTCAAAAAGTTTGATCGTATATGTTTGAGCACATGTCTCATGTGAGTTTGGCCTTGTACCTTTGTGCAAATGGCTTTGTGCATTTACGAGCTTAGCTTGTTCTTTTTGCACTTATATCTTTGTGGGAAAAATCTTGACATCTTTGTGTGATTGTTGTAAATCGATCTTCAAGTTTGTGATGAATAATTAGTCAATAGTTATGTTGGTTTTGATACATGCGTAGACTTGTGCCTATATCTCTTCCCACTCTTTATTTTTATTGCTTAAAGAGCTCAAGAAACATAAATCTCAAAATGAAAAGAGATAACAAGTTGCAAAAGTCGTCGCACATACTAGTATTCGACTAGGAAAAAGGGAAAGCGACTTATATGAAAATGTATGATACCCAAAAAGCCAAAAGCTTGTTCATCAAATTGAAATATCAAAAATTTCAAGCATTAATCTCAAAATAAGATGTATTGATTCAAAATGATCAAATGTTATGAATTGTAAAGAAGCCAAATGAAAAGCTTCATCGTATGTAATAATTTTCTTATGGGAGGTCATATATGTTTATTTCTATAATTGAGATAGACCACTTGACTTAGTACTAGTTGTGTATGAGTTGATTGAATTGATCATTGAAGCTTCACTCTAGACTAAGGACTATTCCACATTTGATACACAAACACAACACACATGCCTAATGTTCAATGAATGTCTTATTCATTTGATTAGATTGTACTTGTCTAAATGTGATGTGTGTGTGTGCTCAATCATATATAGATTAATCCAAAAATATTTTTGATCATTTTATATGTTTTTGGAAGTGATTTTTATCACTCTTTGTATTCATGTTTAGTGCTTACTTTGTTTTTTCATTGTTTAAACATGTTCTGTTTTGAAAAACAAGTGTCAGAATTTTTGGTTACTCATTTTGGCTACTTGCGTGAGCTGCCAGTTTTGGCAACTTGCAAGCCGCAAGCCCAAGCCGTGAGTTCACACAGAAGGGTTTTGCGACTCACTTGCGACTCAGCTCACGACTTGCCAGTCGCGAAAGGCCCAGAATCAGCTTTTTAAAGAGCTTTTTCGTGGGAAACTTGTTTTAAACCTCTCTCATCCTCTCTAAAACCCCTCTTTCAATATTTTTACATCAAAACCCAACCAATTTGAATTGTTTTTCATTCCATTAACATCTCTAAGATAATTTTAAACTATTTTCACTGATTTTGATCCTTAGATTATGTTTTGGAGAGTTTTGTGCTCTTGGTTGGGATTTTTATTCCGTGCCAAATTTGCCTATATTTTAGCAATTAGTAACCCTGTATTTAGGTGGGAGTTATGTAAGGGTAGTGTGTAAGAGAGTATGAAGAATTGCTCAAATGTGTGCAAAGAAACAGGGACTCGCGGTTGGATCTTGCGGGTGGCTCGCAGCTGCAAGCCGCCAGATTGATGCACACGTGCCAAGCATGCTAGAAGCTGAAGCGTCGTGCTAGCTATTCACTATAGGACAAAAGTCCCAGGCTGGCCAGGCCATTTGCTCATAGCTTGAACTTGCGACTCAACCCAGTCGCGAGGTCAAGCCACCAGAACACCCTATTTGGCAAAATATAACATTTCACATTCCTTCTCACCCTACTATATATATACCCTTATACCCATGATTCAAAGAGAGCTTCCAGAGAGAATTTTGAGAGAGAAACCCTAGAGAAAACAAGATTGACTCATCTACAATCTTTACCTAAAAGACTCTTCAAATTCCTCTACTCTCTTCCTCTCCATTGTCAAATCATTGAAAGACTCATTACCAAAACTTTTTCTCACCATATCCATTTCTGTGAGAGGGTTGTTTGGTGCTTTGGGAAGCAGTTAGGAAGGAACCAATTTCACATTGGTTGATGCTATGGTCAAGTAGTGGAATCCGGGAAGCTAGAAAAGAAATAGGTTCGGCGCAACCTCGTTGGAGCAAAAAGCTTGGAAGGCTTAGGTACATTGGGTAGATTAGGCTTGGAGGGTCTATTGCTGTTCATGTATCCCAACTACATTTTCTAGTGGATTACTTACCGCTTGGACGGCGGAGAAGAGGTTTTACGCCGAGGGCTTCGGTTTCCTCTTCGATAACACATCGTTGTGTTGTCCTTGTGTTTGCATCTCTCTTCCCTTATCTTTGTCTTTTATTTTCTGCTGTAGATGTGATTTTAAATTGGCTTAGATTGTTTATCAATTCTGTTTATAACTTGTGTTCATTTTCCGCACACTTTGTGTTTGTCATAAAGCTTGAATTGGTAATTTTTAATTTGGGGGTCTAAACGTTCATAGTGTATTTTACACTATTTGAACTTTCAAGATATGTGGAGAGAAACATACATAATTTTTATGAACATGAAATGGTGTATGTGAGTGTTGGACACTCTAATTCTCTCTTGTACAAATTCACATTACTGATTGAGAAACCACACATTTTGGGCATTAGTGGAATTGGAGTGAAGATTAAAAGTATTCCCAAGTGCTAACAATCTTTGTTTTGAAATTCATCACACCAAGGTACACTCTCTTGTTCTCATATTCTGAAATTTACAAGCACATGTTATCTATTATGAATGAAGTAGATACGTTATTTTTCCGCTGCGCACATGCATATTTCCGTCATTGACACCCCTACTTCTAATCCATGTTCGCATGCCTAGATTAGAGCTTTTCACCATGCTATTGAATGCTTGTTTCAATCTTTTATCACATGTTATTCTATGATATAAATTTTTTGAATGATGTGATATATGATCATTGGCAACCAAAGTCTCAAAAATTGGTAAAACCGTGTAGGATGGGTGCTTAACACCTTCTCATCTTATAGCCTAGCCTCCGAACTTAGATCAAGTGTAAGTAAATTATGTTTTTCCTTGTAACTTTCAATTTTTTTATTGAAACTAGGAATCAAAGGCATGAAATCTTCTTAAATTGTATCTAAAACCAACAAGCGTTGTATTTTTCAATTACTATAGGCTTATATAAAAGTATGCTTATATAAGCATACACAATAATACGTCATTGATATGAGCATACACAATAATACATCCATGAAATAACTGGATGTTTGTATATTGAATTATGCGTAAAATTGTACAATGGCTACGTTTATATAAGCATACACAATAATACAAATATACATAAGTACAATACTGTAAAGTACAAAGTATAGCGATGGTATGTTATACTTCATTGATAGTACAATAGGCTACTGGGCTTATGGTAAAGTTACGGACACAAGAAATGATCATAACATTTTCAAAGCATGGTTAGCTATCAATTTGAGTTAATAAGCAAATTAATTTTCTATTTTGAGTTTATATTAAATTTATTTTATTCATTGTATATTTGAATATTTCTATATATTAGAGGATTACTCCTAATATTGGAAAAATGTGCCCTTTACTTCGATAATGTGCGCTTGTGCTTTGTGCCTAGGTTTTAGGATGTTGTGTACTTGACCCTCTTACCAGCACTATATGTTTGCTCTTTTTTATTTTTATTTTTATTTTTTTTCTTTTATTATTTTTTTTTTGCCCAAAATAATTTGTACTTGTTTCAACTATTTAGAACATATACGTATTCTTTGTGAAAATTCTTAGCTCTTTTCAAATTTATTAGTATTCTCTTAGGATTCGTGGTTATCCTTCCTTATATGTCTCTAGGAGTTGTTGGTAACGTATGACCGCTTTTTATCCATGAAAATGATAATGGAAAAGTTAAACCAGCATGAAGTTCTTAATACATGAAGCATCGGACCCCATGCATGCAGTAAAAATGTGTGTATGTGGTTTTAATATTAAGAACATGCGAAGTGTTCAAGTGTTGGATGCAAGGTTGTCAAAATCGGATTCTACATAGGATCATAGGAGGTAGATAGGACCATAAATCGTAGGATCGGATCATGGATCACAAGATCCTACCTATTTTTAGATTTGAGGCAAAAAACACATTGATAATAACTTTGTATATTGAATAATCATGTAAATTATGAATCTTCCATAAAAAAATAAAGATTTGCATGTCCTACATCGCTACGTCTATACTAATGAAATAAATATATTTAAGTTTTAATGTAGTGTATTTAAAAAGTTCAGTGAATATTTAATTAGAAACCAACCAAATACCAAAATACTAGCAAATTTTTTCCTTCAGCAGCAGCTCTTAAACCTTTGTCATCACCTAACATTGATAACCAAATGATACAATAGTGATCACACATTCACACTATACACATGTAACTTTTTTTCTTTTTTTTTTAATCTATAAAGGAAGGCAATAGACTTGTTACTTCATTATCTTCATCCAAATCTATACTATCATCTTCTGGTCGACACCCTTTGCTAACCACTCATCATCTGAAGACAAGTTCTTCAAACCAATTTCTTCTTTTGCACTTGATTTTTAAGGAATTTTCTCTTTTATCTTCAAGTTTTACATAACAAATACCAACTCATTCTTTTTTTCTTTTTTCTTTTTTTGATTTAAACAATTTTCTCCTTTTTAGTGTACTTAAAGTTGTACCAATTTTAATAGAGAATTCTCAACTAGGTGATAATATACCAAAGTCATTTGGTCTTACTATTCCAAATGTACTCCAATTACTTTCACAACTTGAAGAGCTATATGTTAAACTCAATACTCTTATAGCAAAAATTTTCAATTCAAAAAAGTCATCTCCATATGAGTCCCACTACTTAGTTGATACATTTATGAAGTACAATGTCATAATCTTGAGATTACAAATTACAACTTATAAAGATAAACTTTAAAAAATATATATATATATACATTTTGGTAGAATCGGTAGGATCCCATACAATCCTATGATCATATACAATCCTACACGATCCTACATACGATCCTATAATATTTATGATCCTTGTGCGATTCTAAACGTTTTGGCAAGGTGAGATTGTAAAATCATAGATCCTACAATTCAGATCGCGATTCTGACAACCATGGTTGGATGTATCTATAGTAGTCTTAAATTTTTATATTCTTATAAATTTGCTTTGATTAATGTGGCGATTCTTCTTATTGTAACTATTGTTAGATTAAAATTAAAGACATTTTAGAGCATTCATAATAGTGGTGCTAAAAAAGCACCCAACACACAAAAAATATCCACGACATTCAAAGGTGCTCTACTTAAAAAAATTTAACACTCCACCACAGTAGACTGAGTCTTTTGGCTGAATATTGCTAAATTCGAAGTTAATTTGTGTTATAGGTACTGTTCCAACTTATTTTGGAATTTGAGAAAAGAGAGTGAATTTCGGCAAGACCATTGTCGAAATTCAACAAAAGTAGGAGAGAGAAAGAGAAAAAGTGGGAGAGAGAAATTTTTTATTTTCGGCAACACCATCACCGAAATTCCTTCTGTCCATACCTGCTATCCGAGTGGGTGCTCGAAGTGTGAGTGCGCGCAAGGAAAACTAAATGTGGCAATGGCATTGCCGAAATAGGAAAAAAAAATTAGCAATTGTGGCAATGCCATTGCCGAAAATGGGAGGAAAAAAAATAGTCGTTGCCGAAATCACAAGTGAGGAATTAAAAAAAAAAAAAAGTGCTACGTCTACAATATTTTTATAACATTTTCACAACAAATCACATGTAATTAGTTATTATTAGTTAAAATTTAAATTTAATACTGAGATTACTTTTTTAATCCAACAATAATAACCTGCCACTTAAAATTTGTTGTAAAAATATTGTAAAAATTGTGTGAACATATCATTTCTTAAAAAAAAAAATAATAAATAATAATAATAATAATAATAATAATAACAATAAAGTGAAATGTGGCAATGGCATTGCCGAAATAGGAGGGAAATTTCTTTTTTCCCTCCTATTTCAATGCCATTGCCACATTTCACCTTTTTTTTTTCTTTTTTTTTTTTAAATGATATGTGCACTCCATTTTTACAATATTTTTACAACAAATTTTAAGTGGCAAGTTGTTATTGTTGGATTAAAAAAGTAATCTCAGTATTAAATCCAAATTTTAACTAATAATAACTAATTACCTGTGATTTGTTGTGAAAATGTTGTAAAAATTTGTAGACGTAGCACTTTTTTTTTTTAATTCCTCACATGTGATTTCGGCAACCACTATTTTTTTTTCCTCCCATTTTCGGCATTGGCATTGCCACAATTACCATTTTTTTTTTTCCTATTTCGGTAATGTCATTGCCACATTTGGTTTTCCTTGCGCGCACTCACACTTCGAGCACCCACTCGGGCAGCAGGTATGGACAGAAGGAATTTCGATGATGGTATTGCCGAAATTCACTCTCTTTCCTCAGATTCCTAAATAAGTTGGAATAGTATGTATAACACAAATTAACTTCGAATTTAGCAATATTCAGCCAAAAGACTCACAGTAGACTACTATCACTAGCAATTTACTGTAGCTAAAAGTTATACATAAATAATATTAATTTATTCAGTTACCTCTCTCTTCTCCATTAGAAAAAATTTATTTCTTTTTCCTCCTTTATTTCTTCTCCATTGTAACCCATGCCCAATGCCTCGCCTTCTCCCTCTCAATTGAAACCAACCTTCTCACCCAATGCCTCTTTTCTCCATCTTACAACCGAACCCAAAGCTGAAGCTTCAAGGGCATTTCCTCTCCAACGCTTCATTGCTCTTTCTCATCTATGTTCTCGTCTCCATTGCTTCATCGTTCTCTATTTTCATCTCCATTAAAATCATCTCTGTTTGGGTGTGGTGGTGGTTGTTACTCGTAGAGACTGGATTGGGTTTTGTTGTCATCGATATGGGTTTATATGAGTGGGATCTTTGTGTTTTCTAGATTGTGTGGCCGTGGGTGGTGGGTCACACCGGTAGCCTTGGGTTACTTTGGGAGTGCTAGTGGGTTCCGATTGTCTTTGTTGTCGTGGGTTCCAATTGCCAAGTTTACAAAGGAGTTTTGGCCTTTGGCTTGAGGTTGAAGATGAAAGGGTGTATGGAAATTGTATTTTGCTAAGAATTTCTTTGGGTTTTCAAAAGTAATTTTATGGGAAGAGTTGTGGTTGGTGGCTTGCTGAGAAATATGGTTGTTTGGCAATGGATATGGGTGTTAAGTGGGAGAAATTATAAGATCTACATGGTGGACAAGTGATGTGGTCCACCATTTTACTAGAAAATTTCCACCTTTTTAAAATTCTTAGTTGGAAATTTTTTTTAAACAAAAATTAATTACTAACTCAGGAATTTTAAATAAGTAGAAGTTTTTTAGTGAAATGGTGGACAAATGATATGGTTCACCAGAGGACTCTATAATTTTTCATTATGTGGGTGTTCTGTGGTTGTTGAGAAATTATAAGATGCACATGGTGGACAAGTGATGCGGTCCACCATTTCATTAAAAGATTTCCACCTGTTTAAAATTGTTAGTTATAAAAATTTTTTAAACAGAAATTAATTACTAACTTAGCAATTTTAAATAAGTGAAAGTTTTTTAATAGAATGGTAGACAAATAACGTAGTCTATTAGAGAAATCTATAATTTCTCATGGTTGTGGGTAAGTGTTTGGTCGTGGGTATGGCTATTTGTGGGTGTTTTGAGGCTATGGAATGATGTTTGTGGTAGAAATTATTTATATTATTTTAATGTGTTGTATGCTAAAGTAGAATTTTTAATTCTAAATGTATGGTTAAGTGAAGTGGTAAAATAAATAAAGTGAATTTTTTAGTTGCTAAAATCTAAAATTTTTAGCATCACTGCTGTGAACTCTATTAAAGTATTCGCATCCAGAATTTACAAAAAATTCTATTTTATCATCTTAAAACTCATTTTATCATTTATACCATACCATTTTTCAACACTTCCAATATCCCAACTTTTATTTTCCTATTCTACTCATTAAAATAATATTTTTACACAATAAAATAATATATCCCAAAATCACCATCATTTACAATACAACACATTATTTATTCTCTCTCTCTCATTTTTTCTGTTTAAGAACAACCACAAATTTACTAAAACCACCATCACCAGCCACCATGACCACCGGCCACCATCAACACCAGCACAATAGCTCACAAATAATATATCCCAAATCACCGGCCACCATAACCACCAGACACCATGATCACAACCTAAATCCAACCAAATTTGCAACAAAAATCATTTAAAAAACCAATGAAAATTACACAAACTCAGCACCACGAAGGAACAAAGAAAAAACACAACAGCATCACCACCTAAAACTCACCATCAACACCATCACAACACCATCCACAACCCACAATCCAAAATCAACCAAAGACCCACACCATAAACCCACGAAATCAACCCACAACCCAAAAACTCATATCGGTAAGGGGCAAGATTGCGAGTGGCGATGGTCATGGCGGATAGGTTGCATGTTCGTTTAAGAATGAGAAAGCCAAAAGGGGGAGAGTGAAAGAGGCTGAGATTGAGAGAGAGGAGGATGATAATCAGGATTTGGACATCAGGGGTGAGATCAGTGGCAAGTTGGTGGCATGTAAGGTCGACAGCGGTGAGATCGACAACTTTTAAGGCAACGGTGGTGAGAGAGGGCAGATGAGAAAACAGAAAGAGAGAGTTGAGAAAGAAAGAAGATGACTCAGCCCCAGAGAAAGAGAAGACAAAGGAGAGAAAGAATAAAAGTGCTTAAAAATGTATACAATAGTGCTACAATGCCATTCTACATGTAGAATGGCACTATAGCAATATTGTAAAAAAATTTAAGTTGTTCCCATTTGGCAATCCGGATGCTGAGCTCCTTTGGGCCTGAAATAGCAAATTTTCCTTACATTTGGCATTTGCCAAGCCTAGTGTGAATGCTCTTACAAGGGTGTTTGTTATTTCCATTGAATGACTTTGACTAGCATTTTAGTTCCATGTGACTTTTCTTGCCAACGTACGCTCAATTTGCAATTAAGGAAAATAAAGAATGTATTTGGAGAACTTATCTCCTTAATCTGTGATTCATGACTTTTGAGGGACTTTTTTTATTTTTATTGGAAATACTAGTTTATAAGTATATTGTTTTAATATCTTACATTTAAAGGGGCATTTGGTTCACTTAATGTTGCATCACACTATAATGTTACATTCACTGAATCTCATTAAAGGATTGTAACATTACATGTTTTGTTCATTAGTCACATTCCTATCACATTACAAGAATTAATGTTGCTTTTTATTTTGTTAGTTTCTTACTTTTCTTAAAATAATTACAGTTTTTACAATGAAATTTCCATAAATGTCCCTTGAAATACTTAAACAAAATTTTATTTTTAAATAAAAATCCCACAAAATAATTAAATAAAAATTTATTTTACTTTCCTACACTTTCTCATCAACCAAACAACGAGATCCACAAAACAATTAAACAAAATTCTCACTTTCCTACACTTTCTCACCAACCAAATAGTTAAATCCACAAAAAAATAGATAGAATTTCTCACTTTCTTGCACTTATTCACCATACCAAACAACTACAATCCATAACAAAAAAAAAATTATTTCAGTTTCTCAACTACCAAAAAATTTAGATTTCCAAAAAAATAAACAAAATTTTCTCCCCCAAACAGGCCCATATTATCTTCACCAAATAAATTTCTGATCAAACTCAAAATCGCCATTGTCCATTTTCCTACTTCTATTTTTCCATTGGATCTAATTGAAATCTAGAAAACTTTCTAATATAATAATCAAATTAATTAGATCCATAAATTAATTAGAGGAAGAGTGGAGGAGAGATCCAAAACTACAAATTTGAAAGAGAGAGATAGACATAGACATGGAAGGGCTGCCAGGGGAGATAGAGGTGCTCGGTAATGGTGATTTTGGCTAGAAAATCGAGTGGTAGAGGGAAGCAAAGTCAAAGAAGAAGTTTTAGTTCTTGGAGATGTGATTGATGTAGTAAAAGTTTCTTCAAGCTGTGGAGTTGCAGTCTCAGATGTGATCGGTGAAGAAGCCATGGTTGTGGTGGTGGTTGATGGAAGAGAGGCTTTCTCTATGTGTGTGAAATTTTCCCAAGAAACAAACAAAAAAAAAATCTCAGAACCAAGAACTAAACTTCTAGAAGGAAACAGGTGCGAGATCTATTTAAGATGAAAATTTTTCTTCCAAAGATCTATTTGACATCTACTTTGGTTGGGGAGAGAATTTGGTTAGAATTTTTTTTTTTTTTTTTTGGGTTTTAATTTGGTTAGAGAGAGTGCAACTAGATTAGGGTTTGAAAAAAATACTTAAGGACAATTTTGTAATTAAAATTTATTAGTGCATTCACATCAACTTGTGCAAAAAATTCAGTCTATTTTAGTATAAGAACTTAATTTTTCTATTTTACATACTCATTTTTCAAAACACCCCACATTAAATTATCTATTTTACACTACACTAGTCGCTAACCCGTGCGATGCATGAAAATAGCTACTAAATGAGTTTGAAATGAGTTTTAGGGGAAAAAAAAAATTTGGAGTAGTAAGCAAAAATGCATAAAATTTAAAAAAAAAAAAAAAAGATATTGAAAGAAATAACGCAAAGTTTCTATTGGCCGAAAATGTGCATATTGAATGAAAAGGTGTCTATTGACTGAAATGTACCTATTGACCTAAAAGGTGCCTATTAAAAAATGAAAAGTCACAATTGTTCGGTATTTATAAGTATTTATAAATATTATTAATTTGATTTTATAAGAAAGTATTTACATTCATAAATAGGATTACAATCGTATTGGTGGCTATCAAAAAATAATAATAGTAATAAACTGTGAAAGAAAAGAAAAGAAAAAATTCTAATTTTTGCTCCATCCTCGTTGGAAAACCTCTCTGACTTACTTTGGAGTTTATGATGGGAAAGTCTTCTTCATCCTCAATAAATTACATCACCGCTTTGCAAATGAATCTCCAATAGATTTGCATCTTGGCAAATAGGCAACATGCTGGCGCCAACCACATCACATCGTAGATGAGTTTTTGACTCTCTTTCTCTCTCCTCTCTCAATTCTTTGGTCTAGTTTTCTATTTTATTTTTTTTCCTACTTTACTCTTCACCCCACCGTTCCAATATGCAAGATTTTAAGTCCACTATCCAAGACCCAAGGACAGTTTTTTTTTTTTTTTTTTTTTTTTTTTTTTTTTTTTTTACAGTTTTGAGATAACAATTTGCTTCAAATGCCACGTATGGTTTACACTTCAAGTTATCTTCAAAAGCAAAAAAAAATTCTCTCAAGTTTGATCCTTTACTTGTTTTTTCTTATTTTTCAGGAGACAATCAACAACTAAAGAGGATCTAATCCCATCCTTGAAAGTGAAACTATCACCACCGATCTACTTTCCCTAACCCCAAAATAGAACAAAGGGTAAAAGACTACGTTCCCATTTGGCTGTTTCTCACAAGCCCCATGCTTGCCATTTTGTTAAAAGTGTGTTTCTGGGTTGTAGAGGTTGGATGTGGGTGGTTTGTGGCAAATGGGTGGTCTGAGGAAGGAGATCGATTCTGAGGAAGAAGATGTTTGTTGGTGGGTACTGTGGGTTTTCAGATGCGATGCTTTTCTGTTGGCTTGTCGTGGATCTGATTGGCTTGCTGTGGGCCTGATCAAGGAGGAGCTAGTAGACGGAAAGGCAGGGAAGAGAAGGCACAATATCGTGTAAGGTAAAGGCAGAGTCTTCGTGAAGGGGAAAGGTACAATCGGGTTTTAGAAAAGTTCAATTACATGTTTTTTTTTTTTTTAATATTGTGGTGACGGGGAAAATTGTGGGAGCTTTAGAAGTTTCGGTTATATATATATATATATATTACATTAAAATATCAAATTTTCTTAATTTCTTAATTGTTTCTCTTTTTTTTGCACTCAATAACCATCATCCATTCTCTTCCTTTAGCCTCTAAATACGTAAAAAAAGAATAAAAAACTATATATAAAGTGAATAGTGTCAGTGTAAATTTACAAAATTACTACAATAACTATGTAAACTTACACATTTAAAGCTTAATTGATGAGGGTATTTGGGAGTTGAATATGTAAAATTGATACAATTTTCTATTTTGCATTGATTGATGCAAATGCTCTTACAATGGACAATTTTGTCAATTAGGAAAAATTATAACATTCCCATAAATATGTAATGTAAGATCTGTCATTTAAGACATTGATGAAATTAAGGTGATATAATATATTTTGTAATCTTAGATAATCATAATGTTAGAAAAACTACTACCGCATAACCTTGATACGATGGTCACTCCACAAGTATAAGTGCTTGTGGAGTGTGAGAAGGTAAGGGCCGGGGTTCAAGTCTCTAGGAGGGAGGTTCACATACATATACACTTAGATTAAATTAGAGTAGAATTTTATCTTATATATAAAAAAAAATAAAAAAAAAATAAAAAAATGTTAGAAAAACTCAAATGAAACAAATATCTTAATGTCTCATTACCGTAATGTGCATCACATCAAAGGTACATTACAGTGAACCACCCATAAATGTGTTTCTTTGAAAAGACCCTCTCAATCTATGTTTCTTTAGGTAGCTCGGGTATCTTCAAATTAACGAATCAAATAGTTGGTATCTGCATGCTAGCTTATATTAGATCTGGTTTGACTCTTTTTCTATATAGATAGTTTATTCTTTTTTTTAAAGATAATTACAATATGTTGTTAATCTTACCACTTGAACCCTGTCTCTCCAAACCTCCAAAGACTTTGTGCATGGAAAAGTACTGATTAAACTGCAAGGTTATTGTGTAGATATCTTAATTGAATGCGCTTCAATGGGAGAATCTTTTATATATATAAGGCCTGGTCATGCTTACTATTCAATTTTTTAAAATGTTACTTTATTGAGGTCCACACTAGGATTTTATGTTCATTGTTAAAAATTTTAAAATGTATATATATAACAAACGCTGAAACCAGTTTTTTTCCTTATTTTGCACATAAAAATAAGAAGCCAAAAAAAAAAAAAAAAAAATGAAAAGAAAAAAAGAGAACACGGAGATCACCCAAACCCAAAATTCTTACGCTTCTTTCAAAGCCACCGTTCTGCCACCCCTCCCTCCTAGATTGGCTTTCTTCTCTCTACCTTGCATGGCTATTTGTTTTCCTCTTCTTCGTTTGTTTCTTTTCTCTTTTCTTTTCAGTTGTGGCGTGGGTTCAAGTGTGTGAGGTGGTAGGACAGCTAGCTATGTTGTTAAAATATAGTGAAAATTTTTTGTGTTTGTTGCTATTGTTGGGTTACATTCTAAGATTAAATATGTTTATAACATATAAAAAAGAAAGGTAGAAAATGTTTCTAACTTGCTGAGGTATTAAGTTAACATTACTTTTACCTAGTCTTACTACTAACATATGTTTATTGTGCATCAATCATAACATGTCATTACAACGGTTATAAGCCTAATCTGTTAATTATTTTATTGTCAAATAAGAGAAATGGTGATTCTCAAAAAAAAATAAGAGAAATGGAATTGAAAACCACCTATATCAAAGAAATTCGTTGGCATTTTGACTTGACAAAAAAGAGTAGTATTATAGCTAGAGTGGTCACCATAGGTCCAAATCTAGTAGTATATATGAAGCAAATAATAAAAAAATTTAAATGGTTAAGAGATAGGGAGACAGGGGTTTTTGTTAATGTATTGGTTGTACAGTTCCGCATATGGAAACTGAAATTCTATCATTCCCTGGCTCATATTAAATTCTAACAAACTATTACGAAAGTTTCCTCTAAACAAGGAGCAACCAAAAACTATTTTAGTAAACTATAACTGACTCATTGCAACCTTAAATTCCAAAGAGAGATGGAGAGGGAAAGAAGGGATCGAAAACAAAGAGAAGCAAAAGAAAAAGGAAAAGAACATTGTGGTTTTAAACACCGTGAGGCACCCATTGAAGGCATTTCTTCAATGGCGGCCTTGCTTAGAACTTTCATTGTTTTCCCTCTCTTGCTAGTTACCGTGCATTCAGAATTTTGGTTCCCAAATCCGTTTAGGGGATCTAATGATGACCAAGATAAAAATCTAGGGTTTAAGCTTCCTGGCATCACAATCCCTATACTTGGATCCGATGGTATTGGTGGTGATACTGATAAAGTTGATCAGGGGGCAAATCCTCCTTTTGAGACAGACTATAAAGGGTTGTGGATGCTGCTTTCCGCGGACTCTGGCGCCAATGCCATGCACGTTAATTTACTTCCTAACAACAAGATCATAATGTTCGATGCCACAGCATTTCGCATGTCAACTCTTAAATTGCCCAACGGAGAATGCATTCCCTACAAGGATGACAAGAAAAGAGACAAAGAGGATTGTTGGTCTCACGGTGTGGAATTTGATTATAACACAGGCTATAAGAGACCACTCAAGGTTCATATTTTCGTGAAATATGAATTAATTAATTTTGCTTATAATCTTGGTCCTTAATTTTCTTAATTATGGTCTGATGAGCTTTACTTAACTTGGTGCAGATGGTGTTTGACCCATGGTGCTCATCAGGAGGCCTCACTGCCGATGGTATCTTGATTAGCACTGGTGGATGGAAAGACGGAACAAGAACTGTTAGATACATGGATACATGTGAGGACTGCGATTGGAAAGAATTCCAATATACACTGGCAGACGCAAGATGGTATGTATGTGCATGTGCTTTATTCAGTTCTTGATCCAAATTAGGATATACATATATATAAGAATGCCTTTTGCAAATACCCTCTTTAACTATCCTTAGTGAAGATTATAAATCTAACTCTAGAAAAAATAAATTTACAATCAAGTGTATGTTTGGCATTAGCTTAAAAAGTCAGTTTTTTTTACTATTTTAGCTTATTTTTTATACTATTTATGGCTCTCATTGCACTTTTTGGTACTATTCATAGGTCTCACTGTACTATTTCAATTGCCTTTTAATTTTATTTATAATACTTTCAGTAAAAAAATTTCAGTTTTAACTAAATAAGTTATTCCCAAACGGAATATAAATAAGTAATGTTACAGACACAAACTATTTTATAACATTTTTACAAATTGTTAATATGGTCAATTTCTTATTGGCTTTCACATAGATCTACTATTAACATCACTTTTTCATTTACAATAACACTCACCAAATTAACAAATTAGCAATTTGTAAAAAATTTAATAAAAAATTTTATATCTCTAACATTACTCTAGTTAAATTGTTACAACAAGCGGAGGAGAAGGGAATTTGAATCTAAAATAATATCCTAACATTTCTCTTCTTAAAACTAAAATAATATAATATAATATTTTATTAGAATCAAATTCTTCTATTTATTACTTATCTATTCTTTGGTACCTTGTCCCCTAATTAAGGTATGCAACACAAATAACCCTAGCCGATGGTGGTTTCTTTTTGATCGGTGGCCGCAAGTCATTCAGCTACGAATACGTTCCACCAGAAGGCAAATCCAATGCCGAATCCATCAAGTTTCCATTCCTCTACCAAACCACTGATATAGAAGAGAACAACTTGTACCCTTTCGTCCACCTCTCCTCCGATGGCAACGTCTTCATCTTCGCAAACAACCGCTCAGTTCTCCTCAACCCTAAGACCAACAAGATCATCAAAGAGTTCCCAATCTTGGAAGGCGGCTCCCGCAACTACCCAGCATCGGCGATGTCGGCTCTCCTTCCTATAAAACTCTACGTCCAGAATGCCGCGACCATCGCAGTTGAGGTCATTATTTGCGGTGGGGCGAAGCCACAGGCCTATACTTTAGCCCAAAACTCAATCTTCATACCGGCATTACAAGATTGCAACAGGCTTCAAATCACAAAACCTAATGCTCAATGGAAGAAGGAAACGATGCCTACACCGCGTGTCATGGGGGATATGCTGAATCTTCCGAATGGAGACCTCTTGATTCTCAACGGCGCCAAGCAAGGTACATCAGCATGGTTCTCGGCCGAAGACCCGAACTTGAATCCGATACTTTATAGTCCTTATAAGCCTATGAACCAAAGGTTTAAGGTGCTTAATCCCACTATAATTCCACGAATGTATCATTCTGCGGTTGCATTACTTCCTGATGGGAAAGTTTTAGTAGGAGGTAGTAATCCTAATCCAGGGTATAACTTCACGGCCAAGTATCCTACAGAGATGAGGATAGAGAAGTTTTCTCCGCCTTATTTGGACCCAGCATTGGCTATACACAGGCCAATAATCATAGAGGAGACATCGGAGACCACTCTAACTTACGAAAAAAACTTCATGGTGCAGTTTAGGCTTGGTGAGTCATTCGTGGATAAGAGAGATGTGAAGGTGAGCATGTATGCACCACCATTTACAACGCACGGGTACTCTATGAATCAAAGACTGCTTTTTCTTGGTAAAGTTGATGTGCTTAAGGTTTTCCCTACTGTTTACCAAGTTAACGTAGTGGCACCGCCTACACGTGAGGTTGCTCCTGCTGGGTACTATCTGATCTTTGTGGTTTATCGTGGGGTTCCAAGTAAGGCAATGTGGGTGCAAATCAAGTAGAGAGAGAGAGAAAGAGACACGGGGGGAATCTGATTCTGGTTCTTTTTATTTTTTATTTTTTTCTTTTCTTTTTTGTCTTGTGCTTTTTCTTGTTAATTTCTTTTGAGTTTCGTATGGTTATAATTTGCTCCTGGCGATATCATCTGATCTCTCTACGTGGTCGAACATGGTATGTGCCAAGTCGAGGAACCTTTTTTTTCCCCTCTGAATATATATATATATATATATATACACCTTCAATTCCTTAAACTGTTTATGGAGTTTTGTACGATATTCCTTGATTTTGTAATGAAACAGTGAAATACAGAGATACTGAATTAAGTAGAATCGTTTTCCAATATTCACACCGTGTAAAATATTAATATTGGCATACGGTGATTGGTTTCTTAATTCTCAACATCATAGAATTTGTCCAATTTTTTAATTGGTCAATCATAAGGTTTGATTTCATGAAGGACTTGTAATGATAAAGAATTAATTCTCAGAACCCTCACACTTTTTTTTTTTTTTTTAAACACCCTCACCTTAAGATTACAAGATCGAACCCTTTCCTTCACCACAACAAAATAAGGATGATTCTTACAAATCTACATATTATTAAGAGACAACGTATATAGGTGATGATGCCAAAAAGTTCACCAGTGAGATGCACGATCCTTGCGCTCACAGCCGTTACCTTCAAAAGAGAACAAAACAAGAACACCTTACAGGAGGCACCGGTGTGGAGCCGGCCAAACACCTTCCGAAGGCTAAGTCAGAAATCTTTTTACAACTCTAGAGTGCTAGAGAGGAATCAGTCACGCGTACCTTTTTGTGAGGAGGATGTTGGAGCTTTTATAGTAGTGAGGTCTTGCCTCCTTTCCTTGCAGAGCAAGTCTTATCCTTGCGGCCCAAGTCCTTTCCTTGCAGAGCAAGTCTTCTCCTTGTAGGACAAGTCTTATCCTTGCAGCCCAAATCCTTTCCTTGCACAGCAAGTCTTCAGGAATCTGAAACGTGGTGGGTAAGTCTAGGCCTTCGTTCTGTCAGGGGCTCCACACAAAGAATGGGCTCGACCTTCTTTTGGCCCATGGTCATGGGCCTGGTGGGCTCGCCAGGCCTTATCTCATATTTTATCCTCTTCAGCTACCCCCTTCACCCCATTTGGTCCGTTGCCTTTGTGCAAACGGTCAATTGGGGTGACGGTCAAAACAAACAATCACGACGGTCCTATATTCATGGGGGCGACGGATAGGCATAAATGAGCGGTAACAAAGAACTAGAACGGTGATCGTAAAGACCGAGTGGTTGGTGACGTAGTCAAAGTGGTGACGGTCAGAACTTAAAAGCAGACGGTCAAAACAATAAAGCTGACGGTCAAAACCTTATGGTTGATGGTGACGAGGGCCCTTGGAGGGGGGTTTACGGAGCATGACGCCGTCAGGCCTATGGAGATCTGACAGGCTGCAGAGGCATTTAAGGCGATGACACGTGTCACTCGTCGAGTGGTTCGTATCTTGGATCGAAGTGCCGCTTCGTCTTCCGTGCACTCCATCTATAAAAACCAGCACCTCTCCTTCATTTCTTTTACTTTACGCAGAAACTACATTGTCAGAGCGAGTCCGTCACCTGTCAGAGCTTACCCGTTCACATCCTTCAGCAACGACTTTTACCCGCTTACTCCTTTCCTCGGTAAGTGATTCTATCCGTTCACTTTGATATACCTTCAGTTTTTATACTTGACATGGTAGAAGCTTTAAATTTCTTGCATCCGTCTCTTCCTTTCTTTTCATTTTAGACCCGTCAGTCTTAGGCTTTGTCGCTCCGTTGTAGGCAATGTCTAGTGCGTCGAGTAACCAGTCATTCGTCCGTGACGGGGCGGGTTACGAGGAATTGTACCCATCGGGTTACAAAGATCCGGACGAACTAAGCGAGAGGACTCTGTCTGCCACTTCACCGTCCTCAACAAATGAGGATATGGAGTTGGCCGAACCAGAGGAAGGTTCTGACGGCGGTGGTGAAGGACCTAAGTCAGTAGTTGGGGCTGACGGACTTAGGGAGTTCGTCATGCTACCCGAGTGGACGGTGAATAACTTCAGGTCCACAATTAAAGAAGTGCACTTTAAAACAATTAGGGCAATTTATCAAATACCTGACCACATCCCAATCTGTCTACCTTACAAATCAGAAAAATGTTATTACAACGGAGTGGACGACCTAGGGGTGTACGAACAAGCACTAAAGGCTGGGCTTAGGTTCCCCCTGAACAGACTAAAACGAGAACTCCTCCAGCACTTGGGTCTGTCCGTCAGCCAGATATCCCCGAATGCCTGGAGGGTTTTCATTGCAATGGAGGTGCTGTACGGAGCCATGTCTAGTGGTTCTAGATCGTTGACCGTACGGGAGTTCCTCCACTGCTACCGTCCAGACGAGATAGACAAGTCAAGGGGAATGTACAGCTTCGTCCCTAGGAAGTCCATCTTGAAGGTCATCTACGAGACCCCGGACTCCAATCGAGATTGGAAGAGCCGTTATTTCTTCCTGGAAGGTGACGGCTGGATGTGTCACCCGGGGGAGACGGACTTCATGCCCGTTGATAGGACATGGGGGATCTTGGACCCGTCTGGTATAATTTCCTCCATCGTGTCGCGAAGGTAATTTTCTTTAACTCTTTAATGACCGTCCTGAGTATTTTGTCTCTTTTATTTTTCAGTGCGACGGCGTCCACAAGTTGATCTAGAGAAGTACAATTTTTTGGAGAGGATTTTTTCAAAGACAAAGCCAGAGGAACGGACGTGGGCGAAGTTGGTTAATCTTAATACCGTCCACTGGTATTGCGACGGACCCGAGCCCACTCCGGCGGCGATAAAGTACGAGGAGCACACCCGTCAGCGTAAGTCTGTCACCTTTTACAACTGTCTTGACCTACTACTTTGAGTTTACCCGTCTATTCTCATTTTCATAGAGATGGACGACGCGAAGAGAAGGGCTGCCATCAGAAGTAAGGCCGCGAAGAACAAGGAGACGGACGGGGGTGCGATGGGGACGGGCTCGAGCAGGCCCATGGCAAAGAGACTGATGCCTAAGGTGGACCGTGCACCCGAGAAACAGAAAGTTTTGAAGGAGCCCGTCATAGGCCTTATGGCGGAGGGTAAGAAGACGGTGACCCCGGCCAAACCTGGGGGTGGCAAAGGCCTGATGGTTCCTCCTCCAAGTAGTCAGAAGAAACCGCCCGTCCTCCGTGAAGACCCAAAGTATGCTTTGGGGAAAATCTCTTCTATCATCGGGAGTGAGGACTACGAGGACCTAGGCAACCACTCGACGGAGGCTATGGGGGAGACGGGCCTCTTCAGCATTACCCAAGTAAGAGTTCGTCGCTATTCCTTTGTTTATTTTTTATTGATATTATCATTTTTTTTAACCAAGTTCCATTTGGTCGTCAGGCCATGCTTATGACGAAGGGCCTGATGGACCGGGCTCTTCACCAGGAGACGGCGCTTGAAAGGGTCCGCGAAAAGGCCAGGCTGGCGGGTGAGGAGCTGCTCGAGCTAAAAAGCTGGAAGGTGGTGACGGAGCAGAAACTCAAACTTGCGGAGCAGACGAGGGATGAGTACCAGAGGATGACGGAGGAGCTCAAGACGGTTTTGGAGGACAAGGAGAACGAGCTCCGTCTAGCCAAAGAGAAGGCCGTCCAAGAGTATCGTGACTCTGACGCTCTCTTGACTGAGCTCGGAACTTCCTACAATGACGGTTTTGACGATGCACTCCGTCAAGCCAAAGCTCTTTATCCCAAGTTTGACTTCTCAGCCGTCAACATCAATGTCGCGGAGGGTATGTCCGTTCAGCCCGAGGCTTCTGATGACACAGCTGAGCTTTTTGCAGAGAGGCCCGTCACCGTCGTCCCCGAGCCTAACGCTGAAGATGAAAAAACCAAAGACCCCGTCGCCCCTGATGTGTAGCCATTTATTGTTATTATTTTTTTTTCAAGTATTTTGAAAACACTTTGGATTTTGCCCGTTGTATGTCGGGCCATTGAGTATCCGTTGTATTTGACATTTAACTCATTTATTTAAATGCTTCTTTTACTGTTGCGTTGATAATTGTGGTGTATGATCCGTCTTGATGCTTTAATACTGGCTTAATTTGATCCGTCCACGTCGTTGACCTTCATAATTTTTGCGACCCTGGTCGGGTCCGTTCATTCCGTGGAATGTGGTCGTGACCCCTGATGGCTGTCCACATTATGGACTTGTACAATTTTATGAACTGGTTGGGTCTGTCCATTATGTGTATCGGGGCCTTGAACGTCTGTAGGGTCCGTCCCCCCCTTCTTTTTTTTTTTTTTTTTTTTTTTTTACATAAGTCTGATCCCTGTTAGATCCGTTCACTTTTCGGATTTGTATAAGTTTGGCTTTGGTTGGGTCCGTCCACTTTGTGGACTTATGAGTTTGACCATTGGTGGGATCCGTCCACTTTGTGGATTTATAAGTTCAACCTTGGTTAGGTCCGTCCACTTTGTGGACTTATGAGTTTGACCCTTGGTGGGATCCGTCCACTTCGTGGATTTGCAAGTTCGACCTTGGTTAGGTCCGTCCACTTTGTGGACTTGTGAGTTTGACCCTTGGTGGGATCCGTCCACTTCGTGGATTTGCAAGTTCAACCTTGGTTAGGTCTGTCCACTTTGTGGACTTGTGAGTTTGACCCTTGGTGGGATCCGTCCACTTCGTGGATTTGCAAGTTCAACCTTGGTTAGGTCCGTCCACTTTGTGGACTTATGAGTTTGACCCTTGGTGGGATCCGTCCACTTCGTGGATTTGCAAGTTCGACCTTGGTTAGGTCCGTCCACTTTGTGGACTTGTGAGTTTAACCCTTGGTGGGATCCGACCACTTCGTGGATTTGCAAGTTCGACCTTGGTTAGGTCCGTCCACTTTGTGGACTTGTGAGTTTAACCCTTGGTGGGATCCGTCCATTTTACGGACTTGTAGGTTTGATCCTGGTTAGGTCCGTCCACTTTGTGGTAATATAACCTTAGTAGTAAGGACATAGCATTGTCTTGAATGTTCCTTCATTAGATTTAAAGCTGTAGAAAAAGATACTAAAAGAGCCATTGTAGCAAAGGGCTTGTTCATACAGAAAACTAGAAACAATTAAAAGACTAGTAAATGCTTCAAGAAACAATTAAAGACTAGTTAAATAGAAATGGGTTGGGGAATAGGGGAGACCGAATGCCATTTCTATTGGTAGTATTTCCGGAGGTGTTCCGTATTCCATGGGTGCTGGAGCTTCCTCCCGTCCATGGTCTCGAGGTGGTATGTGCCCTTCCTGTGCCATGATGTGATTCTATACGGTCCTTCCCAATTGGGTCCGAGTTTCCCTTGTGTAGGGTCTTTAGCAGCGCCCATGACCTTTCGTAGCACCAGGTCGCCAATCCGAAAATCTCTGTGCCTTACCCTGGTGTTGTAGTGCTTAGACATGAGGTTCTGGTATCGCGCCAACCTCTGTTCCGCCACAGATCGGGCCTCGTCCACCAAGTCTAGCTGTAGGCGTATAGCTTCTTCGTTTTTGTCCTTCGTGTAGCTTTGCACGCGATAGCTGGTGAGGCCGATCTCTGCTGGGATGACCGCATCAGCTCCGTATGTAAGTCGAAACGGGGTCTCCCCTGTGGGTGTCCTTGCAGTCGTTCGATACGCCCATAAGACGCTTGGCAGTTCGTCTGGCCAGATACCCTTTGCTGCTTCGAGCCGGGTTTTGATGATTTTCAGCAATGTCCGGTTCGTGACTTCCACCTGTCCGTTTGCCTGCGGGTGTGCTGGTGATGAGTAATGATTCTGAATGCCTAGCTCTGAGCAGAAATTCCTGAACGCGCCGTTGTCGAACTGTTTTCCGTTGTCCGAGACAAGCACCCTCGGAATCCTGTATCTGCATATGATGTTTTTCCATACGAAGGTACGGATGTTCTTCTCTGTGATAGTGGCAAGGGGCTCTGCTTCCACCCATTTGGTGAAGTAGTCGATACCGACTACCAGAAACTTCAGCTGTCTTAAGGCCGTTGGGAAAGGGCCCATGATGTCTAACCCCCATTGCGCGAACGGCCAAGGAGCCGTCATAGGTAAGAGTTCTTCTGATGGTTGCCTGATTAGATTACTGAACCTCTGACACTTATCGCAAGCCTTCACATACGATTGGGCGTCTTTGAGCATAATGGGCCAGTAGTATCCGGCTCGGATCAGTTTGTGCACCAAAGACCGTGCTCTTGAGTGATTTTCGCAAATCCCCTCGTGAACTTCCCTCATCACATACTTTGCTTCGCTGTGGCTTAGACACCTTAGGTAAGGTCGAGAGAACCCTCTTTTGTACAAGACGTCTTTGATTAGCACGAACCGCGACGCCCGGACTTTCAACCTTCTTGCATCGTCCTTCCCGTCTGGCAGAGAGCCCGACTGTAGATATTCTTTTAGAGGCGCGGTCCAATCCTCTTCAACATCTATCTCCTGTATTTGTCTCCCGTCATCAATAAGTGAGCAGGTTTGGACAAAAGATAATACCTGTTTAGGCGCATTCATGAATTCTGCGGAGGCTGCTTTTGCCAAACGGTCGGCGCACTCGTTTTCCTCCCTTGGGATTTGAATGTATTTGACCTCGAGGCCAGCAGTTCGACCCCTCATTTCTTCCAGGTACTTCTTCATCCTCTCGTTCCTACACTCAAAATCGCCATTAATCTGACTAGTTATCACCTGGGAGTCACAATGTATGATCATGTTCCCGGCACCCGCGGCCCTTGCGAGATCCAAACCAGCTACCAAGGCTTCATACTCCGCCTCGTTGTTGGTTGTAGGGAAATCTAGTCTTATCATGCATTCGATCTTATCCCCTTTTGGTGTAAGCATAACTACACCGGCCCCTCCTGAGTGCTGGTTTGATGACCCGTCCGTGTGGATGATCCACGGTTTTTGTCCTTCAACCCCTTCGTCTCCTGGCTAGGTGTACTCGGCTATGAAATCCGCCACTACTTGCCCCTTCATTGCAGTTCGTGGACGGTACCGTACGTCGAATTCGCTTAGCTCAATTGCCCACAAGGCCATTCTCCCTGCCGCCTCTGGGCTGCTCATTGCTTTCTTCAAAGGTTGGTCCGTCAGAACCACGATTATATGAGCTTGGAAATATGGTTTGAGTTTCCGCGCAGCGGTTATGAGGGCAAGAGCCAATTTCTCCATCCGAGGATACCTTTCTTCTGCTCCTCGGAACGCCCTGCTTACGAAATAGACGAGTCGTTGCGAGCGTCCGTCGTTTCGCACTAAGGCCGCGCTAATTGCTACTTGCGAGACCGCTATGTAGAGGTACAGCTCTTCTCCCGGCACCGACGGTCTAAGAAGTGGTGGGGACGATAGGTACTTCTTCAAGTCCTTGAATGCCTTCTGACATTCGTCCGTCCACTCGAATGATTTCTTCAGTACTCGGAAGAAAGGCAAACACTTATCTGTCGCCTTGGAGACGAATCTGTTTAAGGCTGCAACTTTTCCGTTCAAGCTCTGAACCGCCTTCACTGTCCTCGGGGGCTCTAATTCCATTATGGCTCGCACCTTCTCTGGGTTGACCTCTATACCTCTTTGGGACACCATGAAACCCAAGAATTTCCCGGCTGTAACCCCGAACACGCACTTGCTTGGGTTCAGCTTCATGTTGTACGACCGAAGGGTGTCGAATGTCTCCTGAAGGTCGCTCAAGTGGTCGTTCTCGTGCACGCTCTTCACCAACATGTCGTCTACATAGACTTGTACGTTCCTACCAAGCTGGTGCGCGAACATCTTGTTCATTAACCATTGATATGTAGCCCCCGCGTTCTTGAGTCCGAAGGGCATCACCTTGTAGCAGAAAAGTCCCTGGCTGGTTACGAAAAAGGTTTTCTCCTGATCCTCCTCCTTCATTTTAATCTGGTTATAGCCTGAGAAGGCGTCCATGAAGCTCAAGAGTTCGTGTCTGGTCGTTGAGTCCACCAGGGTGTCTATCCTTGGGAGTGGATAGCTGTCTTTTAGGCACGCCCGGTTAAGGTCCGTGAAGTCGACGCACATTCTCCACTTACCGCTATTCTTTCTCACCATGACCACATTTGCTAGCCAGTCGAGGTAGTATACTTCTCGGATGAAACCCACCTCCAGCAGTTTTCTAACCTCTTCTGCCACTGCCTTATCTCGTTCTTGCGCGAACACACGCTTCTTCTGTCGGACTGGCGAAAAGTTCGGGTTAACATTCAGCCTATGGACTATCACTGACGGATCGATTCCTGGCATGTCTTCGTGGCTCCACGCGAATATGTCCTGATTCTTCCTTAGAAAGTTTGCCAGGTCTTGACGTACCGTCGGGCTGGCCAAGGTGCCCATTCTTGTTGTCCGTCCAGGTCTTGATTCATCGAGCATGACTTCTTCCAATTCTTCTACCGACTCTGCGATAGTTCGCTGCTCTCCGATGCACATGGTCTGCTGATGATCCTCCATTTCCAGCATGGCGACGTAGCACTCCCGGGCGGCCACCTGGTCTCCTCGTAACTCTCCAATTTCGTACTCCGTAGGGAACTTAATCATCAGGTGGTATGTTGAGGTTGCTGCTTTCCAGGAGTTCAGTGTGGGTCGCCCTACTATACCGTTGTACGCGGATGAACAGTCGACCACTAAGAAGGTCACGTCCTGAGTGATTTGCTACGGATAGTCACTGATTGTCACTGAGAGTGTGATTGCTCCTAATGGGAGCACCTTCGTTCCTCCAAAGCCGACCAACGAGGCATTTGTTGGTGTTAGTCGTGCTCTACTTATTCCTATCTGCTGGAATGTTGGGTAGTATAGGATGTCTGCCGAGCTGCCATTATCGACCAGCATCCGATGTACATTGTAATCTCCTACCCTTAAACTGACGACAAGGGCGTCATCGTGTGGATGGTAGAGGCGTCTCGCATCCTCCTCTGAGAATCCAATGATCGGACTTTCCCTCCGTGCTATCTTGGGTATAGAACCCGTCGTCTGCACACTTTGGACCATCCTGAGGTAGGTCTTTCGGGCCTTTTTGGACGATCCCGTTGCTGTCGTGCCCCTTATTATCATTCTTATGTCCCCAACCGGGGGTCTCGGATGGTCATTCTCCCGTCGGGGGGCCTGTTCCCGTGCATGAACATCCGTCCTTTCCTTGTTGACGAATTTCTGCAGTTTTCCTTCTCTGATGAGGGCCTCAATTTGCTGTTTCAGATCATAGCAATCCGCCGTATCGTGACCGTGGTCGCGGTGGAAACGGCAATACTTGTTTCTGGATCGCTTGGCTGGATCGCTCTTGAGCTTCCCTGGGAACGTCAAGGATCCCTCGTCTTTGATCTGCATCAGCACTTGGTCTAGTGGAGCGTTCAGGGAGGTGAATCTTGTAAATCTTCCTCTTGGGGGTTTAGAACGCTTCTCCTCGCGTCTGTCTCCCGTCCTTGGTTTCTTCTTTCCATGGTCCTGCCTGGCATCTTCCAGTCTCTCTCTCTTCCTGGGTTTGTCTTCCCTGGCCGATAATGCGTCCTCCACATTCATGTATTTCGTGGCCCTGTAGAGTGCCTCAGACATGGTCTTCGGATCATTTTTGTACAGGGAGAACAGGAATTTTCCCTTCCGTAGGCCATTGGTGAAGGCTGCCACCAAAATCTTGTCGTCGGCCTCATCAATGGAAAGTGCTTCTTTGTTGAAGAGAGTTATGTATAATCGCAGCGTCTCGTCCTCCCGCTGCCTGATGCTCATTAAGCATGCTGTAGACTTCTTGTACCTGTGCCCCCCGATGAAGTGCGAGGTGAATTGGGCACTTAGCTCCTTGAAGGTGTTGATCGAATTTGGCGTCAATCTGCTGAACCAAATCCTTGCTGCGCCCCTTAGTGTTGTAGGGAAGGCCCTGCACATGATCTCGTCCGGTACTCCTTGGAGGTGCATCAGGGTCTTGAAGGTTTCAAGATGATCTAACGGGTCCTTGACCCCGTCGTAGCTCTCAACCTGCGGCATCCGGAACTTCTGTGGTAGGGGACAGGAGTTGACTTGCGTAGTGAATGGCGAGTCCGTCCTATTCACTAGATCGTCAAGGCCGCTGGAGATGCGTCCCTTGAGGGCGTTCATCATGACCTCCATTTGCTCCTTCATCGCCTACATCTCTGCGAGGATGGGTGGTGGGGCTGCGTCCGTGAGAGAGAGCATGCTCAGATTCCGCCTTTCCGTTCTACTGGGCTCATTACTGCCCTCTTGCTTCTCAAGCCCTCTTCTTTCGGAGCTGTCCCCCTGGTTTTCCTCCTAGACGTTATGTCCCGGGTCCCTCTGTCGCAATTGTTCCTCCAGATCATGATTCTGTTTCGTAAGGCGCTCTACTGCGGCCGCAAGGGTTTGGACCTGTCTTTCTAGTGCAGTGGGCCTTGGCGGCTCGTCGTTTTGAACGTCGTTGGTGGTGGCCATCGAGCGTGTGAGTACCATGCAACTCTTATGTCCGGGAGGCGACAATGGCTTAAACTGTCACGATCAACCTTTCCCACAGACGGCGCCAACTGATGATTCCGAAAAGTTCACCAGTGAGATGCACGATCCTTGCGCTCACAGCCGTTACCTTCAAAAGAGAACAAAACAAGAACACCTTACAGGAGGCACCGGTGTGGAGCCGGCCAAACACCCTCCGAAGGCTAAGTCAGAAATCTTTTTACAACTCTAGAGTGCTAGAGAGGAATCAGTCACGCGTACCTTTTTGTGAGGAGGATGTTGGAGCTTTTATAGTAGTGAGGTCTTGCCTCCTTTCCTTGCAGAGCAAGTCTTATCCTTGCGGCCCAAGTCCTTTCCTTGCAGAGCAAGTCTTCTCCTTGTAGGACAAGTCTTATCCTTGCAGCCCAAATCCTTTCCTTGCACAGCAAGTCTTCAGGAATCTGAAACGTGGTGGGCAAGTCTGAGCCTTCGTTCTGTCAGGGGCTCCACACAAAGAATGGGCTCGACCTTCTTTTGGCCCATGGTCATGGGCCTGGTGGGCTCGCCAGGCCTTATCTCATATTTTATCCTCTTCAATAGGCTTCAATTTGAAAGACGATAAAGAGAGGGTACCAAAGCCTAGAAATCCTTTAATATTACTAAGCAAAGAATAAAAGTAAGAAGGTTAGGTCTAAAGATTACACAGTCAAAGAAATCTTCAACTGTGGGTTTTGTTTTGCTCATTCGGAATCATTGAGGAGAAGTGTTAGCGACCTCATGCGTTCCGGAAGAGAAGAAATTGAACCCTCTTTGCACAGCTGCTTCAGTAATGAGGAGAGCTTTGCTATTCTGTCAAAGTACCTGCTTCTCTAAAGTTACGGTTGAAAGTAATTTTGCTGAACTTATTAATCTTTTGAATTCTAATAGACTTTGCTCTCTTGAGATTGCTTGGATCTTTGAATACATCACACTAATTAGAGATAGTTTTGATTTTATTTATTTCTTTTTTTAATAGCATACCTTTATGATGTAATCGTGCTGCTCTAGCCTTGGCTAGTGTGCAAAATAGAAAGAAAGGTCATTATTTGGTTAAATGAATATCTCTCTTTTCTCTTCTCCATTGTATAGCATGTTTTTGTATATATAAAGTCTACCATCATTTCATCTTAAAAAAAAAAAAAAAAGAGTTTGACGAGAAAAATATATTGCTTGTAAATTGTATTTTTGAAAATGATTTCCTTTGACCTATGATCTGACTTGAGTAACCTTTTGACAGAAATACAAAAGCTTATTCAGAAGCATAGGCAAAATACCATTGTTTTAAGTAATGTTTAAGGGACCATTCACTACAAAAAAAAGAGTCTACTAACGAGGATAAAATGCCCTCGCAAAAATTCAAATATCGTTGCAAAAGGCTATTAGCGAGGGCATGTGGCCCTCGAAGGCCGTCGTATTTGCTCTTGTTGTTAAAAGAGATTTTGCGACCATGCCTTCGCAAATAGATAATTTACGAGGGCGATTTACTGTCGTTACTAAACAAATTCGCCTTCGCAAATATATTACCAAATGACGAGAAAAGTCGATGACTTATTTTTAGCAAGGGGGAGTAGTCGTCGTTAACAACTATTTGTGAGGGCTTTTATACCCTCGCAATTAGTTATTTGTGAATTTCAAATTAATGACATACTTTTTAGAGACAAATAATGCCATCGCTAAAATTTATTTGTGAGGACTTTTAACACCTCGCAATTAATTAAGAATAATAGTGACGACATTAAACTGTTGCTTAAAATGTTTTTGCAAAGGGTTAAGTGGCATCGCTATTCTATAAATTACGAGGGACTTTGTCATCACTATAAAATTATTTATGACCAAATTTTTATGTCATCGATGATAATATTTTATATAATTTTTGAGATATTTCATTATTAATTTATTTTTAATTTTTTTATATCATTTTTTTTAACTATCATGTTACGATAGTACAATAATTACTAAAAATTGATCAATTGAAAGATAAAAATTCACATAAGTTCAAACTTTAAAATATAGAATATACAAAGAAATTCTGAAATTAAATCTTGTTTTAAACTTAAACAACTAGAATTATGACAAAATCTATACTAGTCTTCCTCTGAGTTACCCTCCAAGCTGTTTTCAACCTCCCTCATGTTATTGATTGAGTTGTCTCTTCATCTCTACTAGTACCATCCTTAAAAAAGAAAACAAAAACAAAACAAAAAACAAAATGGATCTCCAAGAACTGCAAAATGGAATTGGGGAACTAAAATTCTGAAAGTATTTAAGATGCAGTAGATTGCTTCAAATATGAAATGAGGTCAGCCCAATCCTGTGGCTTCTTCAGCCCGGGGAATACCATCTTAGTCCCAGGAATGTACTGCACAAATAAAAACAAAAAACAAAAAACAAAAGAATTAGGCCATGTTTGGTTTATCAAAGTTACAACAAAACACTTTAATGCATATACTCACACCAAAAGAATTTATCACACACAAATGCATATACTTGCACCAATGAAAATCCGCTCTCTAAAACATGCAAGGCGATATTCCCAAAGTAAGATAAACTATCTTCAGTTTACTCTCTCTATTGCATACACACACATGCAAGGTGATCATTGCATTTTCTAACATTATGGCAGTGTCTTTTATATTGAGTTGATTCATACCTTTTTGCGGTTCAGCAAGTAATCATACAATGTCTTTTCTTCCCAATTGATAGCTATGTTCTTGTTAGCAGCTGAATAGGAGTACCCAAAGTTGTACCAAAATGCCTTCCGAACAATCCATTCAAATTGGGACCTGAAAATTTAGAATAGTTTTATACACATCTCCAAAACTTTCAAGAGAGTAGCGATCACAACAGCTTTCAAAAAGAAGCAAGCACAAAAAATTCTAAAGCATATTTACAAAACTTATTAATAAACTAACAAGTGCATCTACATGAAGTTATATCCATAAGACATGTTACTTTTCTCAGAGCATTCATTGAAAGAAAGAAAAAGCCAAAGATAGTTTGTTTTTTGTACAATTTAAATCAGTGCCCAACCTAGTAATGAAATCCATGAAATAGAAAAATATTGTGAATTTTAGCAAACTTGAAACATGTTCTCCACAACACCCATCACAACGTCCAATAATGCAATGTCCAACAATCTTAGCTCGGACAAGAAATTTCTCATTAAACAACAAATTAGAGAACAACTTAAAAATCCAAATAACATACAAAATAGTTTCATAATTCATTTCTACTTATAAATAAAAACAAATATGGAAAACAGTCCATATCTTTTAAAATCAGCTTCTAAAGTCTTACACACCAGCCAACGAGTAAGTTTTACAGATAAGAATCACTCCAAATCTAAAGTCTTACACATCCATAAAGTGACTTATACTTAAGTTATAACATAAAATATGTATAACAACAAAACACAATGAGTTTAATCATTAATCTCATGCCCAAAGATCAATAAACATCCCGCAACAACAAGCAAAAGTGGCCACCTTTAAGCTACCTATTTTTGTTGGGTCTTCATAATATACACAATAATCCTTTCTCATGTTACAAAAAATCAATCTTACTTTTTTTTTTTCAAAATTATATTTTATTTCTCCAACTCTTTCAAAATTATATTTTTAAGACTGCTTGACAATTCCCATATCACTAAACAGCCTTCAAAATTAAATTCCAGCTCAAAAAACTGTTTCTATTAAGAGAATAACATAACAGAAATAAAAATTTCTTCTTTTCTATTTTATTTCTTCTTTTTACTGTTAAGTTGAACTGTTGCAAACGCACTAGTGAGTCTAGAATACACGACCTCACCCTCCTCCTAGCTCTTACGAGGGAAGCCCGTGCCATTTTAGCTCCTTTTGTATGTTCCAAAAAAAAAAAAAAAAACACTACAGAATTTGCTTTCACACTTTGTTAAAGATTTGGGTGCATACCAAATTTACACAAGGGGTTCCTGTTAATTAATTGCAAACTTCCCCAACAATTTGTTACCCAAGACAAGAAACCCAACAAAACAACATAAGCAAAAACTTGCAATGCAGCTAACGAAACTAAAAGACATTCTTCAGTTCTACTTGGAGAAGAATATGGATAAACCCAGAAACATAAACAACATAACTCTTTTCAAGGTAACCAAAATCACAACTTCAGTAGCATCCATTATCAAAATTCAAAATTTGCAATGAATTTTGGGCGGCTGAGAGAGGGGAAGAATCCGGGGATGGCCGCGATGGCTGTGGTAGAGGTTGTTGGTGTCGGCGGCAGAGGGTAGGACCGATTATATCGGCCCGATTCCCAGTGGAGATGAAGGACGGCGGCGGCGAGATGGACGGTGTAAAGCCTTAGATCGGAGGAGTGATGGACAGCGATTCGAAGGTAGGTTGATCGGCAAGGGAGAGAGAGGGAGAGTTAGAAAGAGTGAGCTCTGATTTTTTTTTTTTTTTGGTGACTGAGACGGATGAGAGTGAGAGTGAGAGAGAGAGTGTGTGTTTTGTTTAAGTGTGCACAAGTGGGAGACCAAAAGTTAATTTAGTGGGAACCCTGAATTTTCTTTGGCGGCAATCATGACTCTGTATTCAAAAGATTTTTTTTTTTTTTTTTTATAAGACTGTATTCAAAAGAATTGATAAATGGCTTTGATTTTAGGGGGGTGAAATATCCTCACTTTAAATTATTTATAAAAAAAAAAACCCATGGCTAGCGATGGTTAGTATTGAGATAAAATAAAAATCTCAATGTTTTCCTTATCTCAATCACGTTTTAAGGTGGGGGAGTCGTAATCATCACAATGGGGTTTTTGAAAAAATAGAAAACCTTTTCATTGAGTTTAAAAAAAAAAAAAAAAATTGAAGGAAGTGCTTTGGGTTAACTCCCCTATCACTCTCATATTTTGAAAACTCAACTGTTGGATTACATGTTCTATATGATCTTAACGTATATGCCAATTTTCATGTCAATCAGATGTAATTTACTATTTGATTTATAAACTAATCTTCTATGCATTATTTTAAACTACAAAAACTTAAATTTAAATAATTGATTGATGACATGACTATTAATCTTTGATCACATTGAAACTTTGTAAGCATGAAGAACATATGAAGATAATGTAATCTAATGATAGATTTGTCAAAATTCACTTTGAATTAAGAAATATAGGATTGGGTTCAAGTTACACCTAACGTAACTTTAAAAAATGTTACACCACTCAATAACTTATTATTGAATTCATATTTTGAAAATCCAACTGTTGGATTACATGTTCTATATGGTCTTAACATGCATACCAATTTTCATGCCAATCGGATGTAATGTACCATTTGATCTTTAAAATCATCTTTTATGCAATATTTTAAATTACAAAAACTTGAATTTAAACAATTGATTGATGACGTGGCTATTAATCTTTGATCACCATGAAATTTTGTAAGTATGAAAAATATATGAAGATAACGTAATCTAACAGTAAATTTGTCAAAATTCACATCGAATTAAAAAATATAGATTTTGGTTCAAGTTACACCAGATGTAACTCAAAAATATGTTACACCACCCAATAACTTATTATTGAATTCATATTTTGAAAATCTAACCGTTGGATTACATGTTCTATATAGTCTTAACATGCATGCCAATTTTCATGCTAATCGGAGGTAATTTACCATTATATCAATAAACTTATCTTTTATGCATTATTTAAAATTTAAAAATAAAATAAAATAAAATAAAAAACATAAATTTAGACAATTGATTGATGACATGCCTATTAATTTTTTATCACCTTAAAATATTGTAACTATGAAGAATGTGTGAAGATAATGTAATCTAACGGTAGATTTGTCAAAATTCACATCAAATTGAGAAATATAGGGTTGGGTTTAAGTTACGCCATATGTAACTCAAAAAATGTTACACCACCCAATAACTTATTATTGAATTCATGTTCTATATGGTCTTAACATGCATATCAATTTTCGTATCAATTGGATGTAATTTACTATTTGATTTAGAAACTCATCTTTTATGCATTATTTAAAACTACTAAAACTTAAATCTAGACAATTGATTGATGACATACCTATTAACCTTTAATCACCTTGAAATTTTGTAACCATGAAAAATATATAAAGATAATGTAATCTAACAGTACATTTGTCAAAATTTACTTCGAATTAAGAAATATAGGGTTGGGTTCAAGTTACACCTGATGTAACTTTAAAAAATGTTACACCATCTAATAACTTATTATTGAATTTATATTTTGAAAATTCAACCGTTAGATTACATATTCTATATGGCTTTAACATGCATTCCAATTTTCATGTCAATCGGATGTAATTTACCATTAGATCTATAAACTCATCTTTTATTCATTATTTAAAACTTCAAGAACTTTAATTTAGACAATTGATTGATGACATGCCTATTAATCTTTGATCACCTTGAAATTTTGTAAGTATGAAAAATATATGAAGATAATGTAATCTAACGGTAAATTTGTCAAAATTCACATCAAATTAAGAAATTTAGGCTTAAGTTCAAGTTATACCAGATGTAACTCTAAAAAATATTACACCACCCAATAACTTATTATTGAATTCATATTTTGAAAATCCAACTGTTGGATTACATGTTCTATATTATCTTAATGTGCATGCCAATTTTCATGCCAATCAGATGTAATTTACCATTTGATTTATAAACTCATCTTCTATACATTATTTTAAACTACAAAAACTTGAATTTAAACAATTGATTGTTGACATGACTGATGATACTAGAAAAAGTCCAACTCCAGACTCGTCCATGATGGGTCGTCCTGATCAATGACGTCAACCTGTGAAAGTCAGGACAAGGAAATCTCGTCCTGAGCGAAACAGTTAGGACGAGATTTGAGATAATCTCGTCCTGAGCTAACTGTACAATCAACATTACTATTTCGACATAGGGCAACACACCTCGCTCCGTAATTGACAAAATTGATGGGAACCGTTGCCAACGACGGTTAGATCAATCAGGCCAAACGATACGGTATCAAAAACAGTTATAACAGTTACTTCCGAAACCGTCGACTTACATGAAGGGAGATGACTATTCCTTGGGTGTGCTATAAAAGCACTGATCTACGAAAAGGTAGACATTTAGACACTTCCTTTACATTCAAATCACAAAAATACTAACTTTGCCATCGGAGTATTCTTGGCCAGCCTCCACCAATCTCCTCTGACTTTACTGTTCATCTTTCAGGATTCACTAGCGACCCTTTGATTGATAATATCGAAGACAATTTAGCCCACTGATAAGTGAAGCATCATCAATTGGCACCGTCTGTGGGGAAAATAGTTAGAATTTTGAGAATTTCATTTTTCTTGAGTTCTGCAATTCCTTTCACCGACAAAGGGCTGAAATGGTTCGGACAAGATCAAGGGTTACTAGTCCAGGCCCTCAAGAGAGTAGGGACGCATCCAGTAATCCTCGCCGCGACCGTTAATCGACACCCACCATGCAGCCATCTTCTGTCCAACATGTGCAGTCCATGGCTGCCGCTATAGCGGAGTTAACCCGTCAGAATCAGGAACTTACTAGAGAACTCAATTCAAAGAGACAGCATCACGACGGAAATACTGAAAGGCATACCCAAAGTCAAGAAGACACAAGAAATGTCGAACCTGAGAGCCAGTCAAGGGGTACCACTTCATGAAGGGTCCCACATCTGGAAAAGGAGATGGACCAGATGAGAAGAGTCATGGATGAGATGAGAGAAAATATGAGAAGGGCAAACCCAGTGGAGGATTTAGTTCATAGGACTGACTTCCCTTTCACTGCGCTCATCAACGGTCACCCCCTCCCTCCGAAGTTCAAGATGCCCTCCTTAGATTCATATGACGGGACGCATGACCCCTTTAACCATATTGCTACTTTCAAGACTACAATGCACCTTCAAGGGGTTCCAGACGAGATAATGTGTAGAGCCTTCCCAACCACTCTCAAGGGGCTCGCGCGAGTGTGGTTTAGTAAAATACCCCCCAATTCAGTAAGTTCCTTTGAAGAGTTGAGCAAGTTGTTTGTTAACAACTTTATTGGGGGACAGAGACATAAGCGTTCCTCGTCCAGCCTGTTGGTCATAGAACAAGGAGAAAATGAAAGCCTGCGGTCCTTTATCACTCATTTCAACCAAGAAGCTCTAATAGTGGATGAAGTGGATGATAAGTTGCTACTAGCGGCATTCCACAATGGGGTTAATTCCGATCTCTTCATCCACAAACTTTACGAAAAAGAGCCCTAGTCCATGGCAGAACTCATCCATTCGGCTCAGAACTTCATGAATGCAGAAGATGCGATCATAGCCAAGAAGAGAAAGAGAGCTGAAAGAACGAAGGCGAATCCTGTACACCATGCCGATCAAGGACCTCGTCCAAAAAAGGGACGTGCGGAAGAAAAGAAAGACCGAGACAATAAGAAAGCAGGCCTTTCAGCACGAAATCAGCAGTACACCATTGAACGTCCCACTTAAGCAAGTTCTCATGCAAATCAAGGACGATCCTTCTTTAAAGTGGCCAGAGAAAATGAAGGGAGACCCCAATAAGCGCAATCGGAATAAGTATTGTTGCTTCAATAGAGATCACGGGCATGACACCGATGAATCTTTTGACCTCAAGTAGCAGATTGAAAATCTCATTAGACAAGGGAAATTGAGGAATTTCCTTGGACGAGACTACAAGGATGAGAAGCTGAAGGCGAAAGTAGAGGAGTCGTCACGACCTCCGCTTGGAGAAATCAGAATGATTGTTGGGGGAAGTTTAACAGGTCAGTCGTCCAGGTCAAAAAAGACGAACCTAAATGTAGTACAGAACGTCCAACTTTCAGGATGATCTCCCAAGACGAGGACTCCAGACGAGCAAGCCATCACTTTCACGGACGAGGATGCCACAAGGATACATCATCCTCATGACGATGCCATTGTTATCACCTTGCTTATCGCTGATTATTCAACTAGAAGGGTGTTGGTAGATAATGGGAGCTCGGCAGATATCTTGTATTATCCTGCCTTTCAACAAATGAACCTCGGACGAGAGTAACTTCGTCCAGTGCACTCACCCTTGGTTGGTTTTGGTGGAATGAAAGTGCAACCTGTCGGTACTATCTCCTTACCTGTGGTAGTAGGGGCGTATCCACAACAGGTAACAAGAAATGTGAACTTCCTCGTAGTTGATTGTTCATCATCCTACAATGCTATAATTGGGAGGCCAACCCTAAATAGTTGGAAGGCAGTCACATCCACTTATCATCTGTCAGTTAAGTTTCCTACTGAGTATGGGATAGGAGAAGTGCAAGGAGATCAACTGGCAGCTAGAGAGTGTTATCAAGCCATGCTGGCCATGGACGAACAAACCCAGATGATGAACATAGAGGAAAGAAGAATCGTGGTAGAGCCCACCGAAGCATTGGAAGATATTCTTCTGAACAAGGATGATCCCGGAAAAAGTACCAGAATAGGGGCAGATTTGGAAGAAAAGATTAAGAAGGATCTCATTCGTTTCCTAAGGAAAAATATTGACATGTTCGCTTGGAGTCATGAGGACATGCCAAGTATAGACCCAAGTGTCATTACCCACCGTCTGAATGTACATCCTTCCTCCAGGCCTGTGCGACAGAAAAAGAGGGTATTTGCTCCGGAGAGAGACAATGCTATTAAAGAAGAAGTACAGAAGTTGACACTGGCGAAGTTCATTCGGGAAGTTTATTATCCAGATTGGCTGGCCAATGTAGTAATGGTCAAGAAGGCAAACAGGAAATGGAGAATGTGTGTGGATTTCACCGATTTAAACAAGGCTTGCCTTAAAAACAGTTACCCATTGCCCCGCATCGACCAGTTGGTGGATTCTACGGCGGGTCATAGGCTACTTAGCTTTATGGACGCCTTTTCCGGATACAATCAGATAAGGATGGATGAGACAGATCAAGAAAAAACATCATTTGTTACCAGTCAAGGCTTATTTTGTTACAAAGTGATGCCTTTTGGGTTGAAGAATGCAGGGGCAACGTATCAAACGCTGGTCAACCACATGTTTCGTCCCCAGATTGGGCGGAATGTAGAAGTCTATGTAGACGATATGCTGGTGAAAATTCAGGACGAGGAAATTCATCTAGACGACCTACAGGAAACATTTGATACACTCCGGCAGTACAACATGAAGTTGAATCCCAGCAAGTGTGCTTTCAGAGTATCATCGGGAAAATTCCTGGGCTTTATGGTTTCACACAGGGAATTGAAGCTAATCCTGATAAAATCCAAGCAATACTGGATATGAAGCCTCCACAAAATGTTAAAGAAGTCCAGTCACTCACCGGACGAGTAGCGGCCCTTAACAGGTTTGTTCTCAAAGCCACTGATAAATGTTTACCATTTTTCAGGGTTCTCAAAAAGGCATTTGAATGGATGGATGACTGCCAAAGAGCCTTCGAAGACCTGAAAGCATACCTTACAACTGCCCCACTATTGAGTCCATCCGTGTTGGGAGAAGAGTTATATCTATATTTAGCTGTTACCCCGCATGTTGTAAGTTCAGCGTTGATTAGAGAAGAAGGAAGAGTGCAGAAACCGGTCTATTACACCAGTCGAGCACTTAGAGAAGCAGAAGCACGATACCCACAGATAGAGAAGTTGGCTTTTGCATTGATCACAACATCTAGGAAACTGAGGAACTACTTCCAAGCTCACGTTATCAACGTCATGACGGACCACCCGCTGAAGAAAGCAATGACCAAGTTAGAAGCTGCGGGACGATTGATCCAGTGGGCTGTCGAGCTCAATGAGTTTGACATCAAGTACCTGCCGAGGCATGCAATAAAAGCTCAAGCTCTAGCAGATTTTATTGTAGAGTTTACTCCGAGTCATAATGATTCGGAAGTGGTGGAAGACAAAAAATGGATCATTCACATGAATGGCTCGTCCACACAGCATGCAGGAGGAATAGGAGTTGTGTTGCAATCCCCAGAGGGAGATAAGTTGATGTACAAGGTACGCCTGCAATATCAAACAACCAATAATGAAGCTGAGTACGAAGCCCTTCTAAAAGGATTAGAGCTGGCCAAGTCCATAGAGGCTGAATCAATACTTATTCTGGGAGATTCGCAGTTAGTCATAGGTCAGGTAAATGGGACATGTGAAGCCAAGGAAGAGCGAATGAAGAAATATCTTAAGAAAGTACTGCAGTTAGTAAAGAAATTCAAAGAAGCTAACTTTGTTCAAATCCCGAGGGAAGAGAACATGGAAGCAGACGCCTTAGTAAAGGAAGCCTCAGCAAATCAACCTGTGGACGAGTTTGATGAAGTCCAATATCTTCCAAGTGTAGACATCCCGGAAGTACTGCAGGTACAGAATGAAGGAAGTTGGATGGCCCCAATAATATCATATTTGAAAGACGGAATTCTCTTGGAAGGGAAGGACAAGGCTAGGAGACTTAGAGTCTAGTTAGCCAGATATGTCCTTCTAAATGATGCACTATATAAAAGAGGTTTTTCACAACCTTATCTCAAGTGTTTTTCACCGGACGAGACCAACTATGTGTTGAGGGAAGTCCACGAAGGAGCTTGCGGAAACCACTCAGGAGCCAGATCACTTATTCACAAGGTCGTCCGTGCAAGATATTACTAGCCAACCATCCAGGCAGATGCTAAGGCTTATGTCAAAGTTTGTGATCAATGTCAACGATTCAGTAATATCCCCAGACAGCCGTCGGAGTACCTCACCCCTATGATGGCCCCATGGTCGTTCGCTCAATGGGGTCTAGATATCTTGGGTCCTTTTCCAATTGGAACCAGGCAGATGAAGTTATTGGTGGTAGGGATAGACTATTTCACTAAGTGGGTAGAAGCAGAGCCCCTAGCGAGCATCACACAATAGAATGTGAAGAACTTCGTCTGGAAAAGTATTCTGTGCAGGTTTGGGCTGCCCCGAGTGTTAGTGCCCAACAATGGACGACAATTTGACAATGCACTTTTCAAAGATTTTTGTGAACACTTTGGAATTCAAAATCATTATTCTTCACCAGCTCATCCTCAAGCAAATGGTCAAGCTGAAGTTGCAAACCGATCCTTGTTAAAAATCATCAAGACTCGTCTTGAGGGGGCGAAGGGAGTATGGCCGGATGAGCTGCCAGGTGTGTTATGGGCATACAGAACGACTGTCAGAACCCCTACAGGGGAAACCCCTTTCAAGCTAACCTATGGAAGCGAGGCAGTTATACCTGCAGAGGTGCACATGGCCAACCACAGGGTAATGATGTATCAGGACAAGGATAATGAGGAACAACTCCATTTAAACCTCGATCTTATAGAGGAGGTAAGGACGGACGCAGAGGAAAGAACGACAAGGTACAAAAATCTCATAGCTAGGCAACATGATGCGATGGTGAAGCCGAGGCGATTCAACATTGGAGACCTCGTCTTGAAGAAAGTTTCTTTGGCAACCAAGAAACCAGCTCATGGAAAGTTGGGGCCTAATTGGGAAGGACCTTATAGAATTATCAACTGTAAAAAGCAAGGGTCGTACTACTTGGAAGCCCTGGACAGGAGGAAATTAGAGCATCCTTGAAATATTGAACACCTGAGAAGGTATTATCAGTAGAATGCCAGTCTAAATGAGAGTTCTCTTGTACGAGCCTATATAAAGTTTGTTTATATATGTAATTTTAGTTTATTCTACAGTATTATCTTATTGTTATTATGATGTGATTATGGACAAAGTGATGGATTTGCTTGTATGTACTTAACTCTTTACAAGGCACTAACTCATGAGTATGCGCCCCATCTGTGAACAATATTTATGTTATGTACATAATGTTGTGTGAATCCCTAATTTCCATGTTACTTTTGTTCAAATCAACCAGTTAAAGAAAAAAAAGAAGAGAGAAGGGCTAAAGTCCATGGACGAGAAAATTCTCTAGACGCGGAAATGTAACGTCAGTATGCTCTTCAAAACAAGGCAAACTCGTCCAAAGAGATGACGAGGTAAAAACCTTGGATAAAACTAAATGAGGTTTTGTTCACGTCCAATCTATGGACGAATAAATATTCCACATGTCCAACCCATGGACGAATAAATATTCTATACGTCCAACCCATGGACGAGCAAATGCCTACGCAAGTTTAAATTTGCTAAACAAGACTCGTCCAACCCATGGACGAGGAAGTGCATCAGTATAAACTAATTAAGACACCAAAACAATCCAACCTATGGACGAGTTAATGGTGTTAATGGTGAAATTCAGCAAGTTTGAACTCGAGTAATGAAGAATCACTATCTCATCACGATTTCACAAAGACAAGTTGAAATTTTAAAGTGATGAAAGCGTGTTTTCTAATAAGAAAATTACTCCTATGGACGAGCATGAACTTCAATATTTAATAAAAGAAACTCTCGTTCATACAAACAACATGAAAAGTTGATCAAATTATTTAAGGGCGGACTACTAAACGTCCAAACACCCTGATGATTTGTTCAAAGTCTCGTACTAAAACCATGGATGAGACTAATGTACTTGAATTACATTTCTTTAAAAAAACAAAACAAAAAAAAACATTAAAATACAAAATCTTCTTCATGCGGGAGGGGCGTCGTCCTTAGCATCTGCAAGACGAGGAAGGGTGCTAGCATCGTCCTCAATATTGACGTCCTCTGAGCTTGTTTGGAGGAGAGAGCTTGTAGCAGCACCAAGGTTGAGCTTTATAGCACTGAAGTCAAGGTTGGGGAAGTTCTCAGCAGCGTCCAGCCTGAAGTCCTCGAACCCATCTGCATAGTTCTTATCCAGCAGATCAGTAAACTGCTTGGACGCTTGAAACTCTGCAACTGCGTCCCCCTTAGCCTTTTCAAGAAGGGCGCTCAACTCGTTGTTCTTCTTTTGAAGATGGTCAAGACGAGTATCCTTTTCAAGGACGTCCATCTTGAGCTCTTCATTGAGGTTCCTTAGCTCCTTCGCCTCTTCTCTGGCCTTAGGAGCCACTTCAGCCCACACCTTGCTCTCCTCCTTCACCTCCTTTATCCTCTTCTCCAGTAGGATCCTCGTCTTGTCCAGTTCAGTGGCCTACCTGGATGCAGCGATGAACTTAGACATGGCCTGCACATCAAAATTTTATTTAGTACATGTCTGCGTCATTGGTTAAGGACGAGATATATATATATATATATATATAAAAAATAAAAAAAATAAAAAAACCTTACTTTGAAGAGATCATGAACACCAGAGTGCTCAAAATCTTTCAAAGACATGTTGTAGCAGGCACCCACGTCCACGTCCGTCACTGCCGTCGAGAACCTCTCCCAGGCCAAGTCCTCATTTCCTAAAAGGTGTTGAGGAACTTCCTTGGAAGGGGTAGACGGTGTGGGTGCATGGACTATAGACGAGATCTTCTTAGACGGAGGATCCTTAGGCTCAGAATCAAGAGTAAGGATTTGTACTGGGGACTCTTGATTAAAGGCACGGGGAGATTTGACGTCTTGAGGCTTGGAGGACTTGTGCTTCTTCTCCCTACCACGTCTGCTTGGGAGGTCACCCAAGTCCACTCTCGACGAAATGTTCTTTCTTTTTTCACCTGTGGGAGGACGAGGTTGGGATTTAACTCCCTCGTCCATAACCTCATTGCCTTTATTCTCCTTCATCGTCGCCATTCCTAAAAGGAAAGACGTCAATTTCAAAAATAGAAAAAATAATAATAATAAAAATAAAAATAAAAATAAATAAAAATAACTCACATCTACGAGTGGTGATCTCGTGTGCAAGGGCTTCAGCAGAGGGTACAGGACCTAAACCCCAAGCAACAAGACGCTGAAGACTTACTAATGAATGAAACATCCTATCAGTGTATAGACAAGCCTTTTGGATGCGTTCAACGTAAAATCTATCCAAGTGAGGTTGTCTAGCACCTGAAACAAAAAGAAGGACGAAGAAACAAGAGTTAGGATTTTTAAATTACAAATAAAAATGAAAATTAAATAGTAGGGTTGGGACAAACATACGTTCAGGACGAAGGTTTCCCAATTCCCCAGTGTATGGAGGAAATGGGTCCCTGTCAACCTCAATGGGGCGTCCAGCCCAGAAACCTGAGACGAAGAAGAACTCCGTCTTCCAGTTCCTATCTGAGGTGACTAAGGATTTGATTAGTCTATAATCTTTCCCCCTGGCTGTAAATTGATAAAAGCCAAGGGATTGGTTAATCTTAGAGGGCTTGTAACAATAGAGGAACTCGTCCACAGTAAAAGGACGGTTCCCCTCAAACACCTCCCTCCACAGAACTTGCATAGAGACAACTAACCTCCATGCATTGGGATTAAACTGACAAACTCCTAAACCTAACCTAGTTAGCAACTCCCTAGCAAAACTGTTTAGAGGTAATCTGAGTCCTCCCAAAAGATAAGCCTCGTAGATACCTATCCCAAAACGAGGCTGACAACACCATTCTCCACGGACGGCTAACCTAAGGTTAAGCTCGTCTGGGATTTGATACCATGTTTTAAGCAATTCTATCTTCCTATCGTCTGTCTTCGAATCTACACCTATAGCACAACTATATACAACCTCCTCCTCCTCGTCCTGAACTGTGGACGAGGGAGCACTAGTTCCGACTTTTGACCTGGACTCAAACCTCGTCTTAAGCCCTTCCTGAAGAACCTCTAAAGGAACCCCAGGAACACCAGACGTATACTCATCCATAGTATGTCCCTCACTACTACTACCACAGCTACTACTGTTGCTATCACTAGACCCACTAAAACTACTACGATTAGTATACTTGTCTATAGTCTTATCTACACTGTCGCTAGACGAGGAAAGAACAATTTCTGACATTTTTATGGAAAGCTTAAAAGAAAACTAAGGACGAAGATAGGAGTATACCTGGATCTAGGACGAGGGAAAGCTATGGACGCAGGATACTTCTAGACGAGGATCTAAGACGAGAGTGATTGAAGAAGGAAATTTCAGAAATGAAGAGGGTAACGATGGAAATCAACTATTTATAAGCAATGGGCCCTGACATCTAAAACGACACAAACAAATGAATAAGAGACACGTGGCATGTTCCTCGGTCAGGTAAATCGACGTGATTTCCTGCCAATAAGGCCATGACACGTGGCACCAATTCATTGGCAGAACGTCCAGAAAAACTCACATTTCTATGGACGACCCATGGACAAGGGGGCAACTGATGATACTAGAAAAAGTCCAACTCTAGACTTGTCCATGATGGGTCATCCTGATCAATGACGTCAGCCCGTGAAAGTCGGGACGAGGAAATCTCGTCCTGAGTGAAACAGGTAGGACGAGATTTGAGATAATCTCGTCCTGAGCAGAACCTCGTCCTGAGCTAACTGTACTGTCAACATTACTATTTCGACATAGGGCATCACACCTCGCTCCGTAATCGACAAAATTGATGGGAACCGTTGCCAACGACGGTTAGATCAATCAGGCCAAACGATACGGTATCAAAAACAGTTATAACGATTACTTCCGAAACCGTCGACTTACATGAAGGGAGATGACTGTTCCATGGGTGTGCTATAAAAGCACTGATCTACGAAAAGGAAGACATTTAGACACTTCCTTTACATTCAAATCACAAAAATACTAACTTTGCCATCGGAGGATTCTTGGCCGGCCTCCACCGGTCTCCTCTGACTTTACTGTTCATCTTTCAGGATTCACTAGCGACCCTTTGATTAATAACATCGAAGACAGTTCAGCCTACTGATAAGTGAAGCATCATTAATGACTATTAATTTTTTATCACCATGAAATTTTGTAAGCATGAAAAATATAGGAAGATAATGTAATCTAATGGTAGATTTGTCAAAATTCATATTGAATTAAGAAATATAGAATAGGGTTCGAATTACACCTAACGTAACTCTTAAAAATGTTATACTACCCAATAACTTAATATTGAATTGATATTTTGAAAATCCAACTGTTGGATTACATGTTTTATATGTTCTTAAGATGCATTCCAATTTTCATGCCAGTCAAGTGTAATTTACCATTTGATCTTTAAAATCATCTTTTATGCAATATTTTAAACTACAAAAACTTGAATTTAAACAATTGATTGTTGACGTGGCTATTAATTTTTGATCACCATGAAATTTTGTAAACATGAAAAATATATGAAGATAATGTAATCTAATAGTAAATTTGTCAAAATTCACATCGAAATAAGAAATATAGGGTTGGGTTCAAGTTACACCAGATGTAACTCAAAAATATGTTACACCACCCAATAACTTATTATTGAATTCATATTTTGAAAATCCAACCGTTGGATTACATATTCTATATGGTCTTAACATGCATGCCAATTTTCATGCCAATTGGATGTAATTTACAATTTGATCCATAAACTCATCTTTTATGTATTATTTAAAATTACAAAAACTTGAATTTAGACAATTGATTGATGACATGTCTATTAATCTTTGATCACCTTGAAATTTTGAAAAATGAAGAATGTATAATGATAATGTAATCTAATAGTAAATTTGTCAAAATTCACATCAAATTAAGAAATATAGGGTTAGGTTCAAGTTACACCTAACGTAACTCTAAAAAATGTTACACCACTCAATAACTTATTATTGAATTTATATTTTGAAAATTCAACCGTTGAATTACATGCTCTATATGGTCTTAACATGCATACTAATTTTCATGTCAATCGGATGTAATATACCATTTGATCTTTAAAATCATCTTTTATGCAATATTTTAAACTACAAAAACTTGAATTTAAACAATTGATTGATGACGTGGCTATTAATCTTTGATCACCATGAAATTTTGTAAGTATGAAAAATATATGAAGATAATGTAATATAACAGTAAATTTGTCAAAATTCACATCGAATTAAGAAATATAGATTTGGGTTCAAGTTACACCAGATATAACTCAAAAATATGTTACACCACCCAATAACTTATTATTGAATTCATATTTTGAAAATCCGACCGTTGGATTACATGTTCTATATAGTCTTAACATGCATGCCAATTTTCATGCTAATCGAATGTAATTTACCATTATATCTATAAACTTATCTTTTATGCATTATTTAAAATTTAAAAAAAGAAAAACTTAAATTTAGACAATTAATTGATGACATGCCTATTATTTTTTATCACCTTGAAATTTTGTAACTATGAAGAATGTGTGAAGATAATGTAATCTCACGGTAGATTTGTCAAAATTCACATCAAATTGAGAAATATAGGGTTGAGTTCAAGTTAAACCAGATGTAACTCAAAAAAATGTTACACCACCCAATAACTTATTATTGAATTCATATTTTGAAAATTCAACCGTTGGATTACATATTCTATATGGTCATAACATGCATACCAATTTTCATGCCAATCGGATGTAATTTACTATTTGATTTAGAAACTCATCTTTTATGCATTATTTAAAAGTACTAAAACTTAAATTTAGACAACTGATTGATGACATGCCTATTAATTTTTTATCACCTTGAAATTTTGTAACTATGAAAAATATATGAAGATAATGTAATCTAATGATAAATTTGTCAAAATTCACGTCAAATTAAGAAATATAGGCTTAAGTTCAAGTTATACCAGATGTAACTCTAAAAAATGTTACACCACCCAATAACTTATTATTGAATTCATATTTTGAAAATCTAACTGTTGGATTACATGTTCTATATTATCTTAATGTGCATGCCAATTTTCATGCCAATCAGATGTAATTTACCATTTGACTTATAAACTCATCTTCTATACATTATTTTGAACTACAAAAACTTAAATTTAAACAGTTGATTGTTGACATGACTATTAATTTTTTATCACCTGAAAATTTTGTAAGCATGAAAAATATAGGAAGATAATGTAATCTAACAGTAGATTTGTCAAAATTCATATTGAATTAAGAAATATAGAGTTGGGTTCGAATTACACCTAACGTAACTCTTAAAAATGTTATACTACCCAATAACTTATTATTGAATTGATATTTTGAAAATCTAACCGTTGGATTACATGTTTTATATGTTCTTAAGATGCATTCCAATTTTCATGCCAATCAAGTGTAATTTACCATTTGATCTTTAAAATCATCTTTTATGCAATATTTTAAACTACAAAAACTTGAATTTAAACAATTGATTGTTGACGTGGCTATTAATCTTTGATCATCATGAAATTTTGTAAGCATGAAAAATATATGAAGATAATGTAATCTAACAGTAAATTTGTCAAAATTCACATTGAAATAAGAAATATAGGGTTGGGTTCAAGTTACACCAGATGTAACTCAAAAAAATGTTACACCACCCAATAACTTATTATTGAATTCATATTTTAAAAATCCAACCGTTGGATTACATGTTCTATATGGTCTTAACATGCATGCCAATTTTCATGCCAATTTGGATGTAATTTACCATTTGATCTATAAACTCATCTTTTATACATTATTTTAATGGAAAGAAATTTTTATTCACTATTGAGAGAGAGAGAGAGAGAGAGAGAGAGAGAGAGAGTACAAAAGACTGAAATTCTTGAATTTTAGGCCACCATTTTGAAGTTGAAAGTACTATCATTTTTTTATGGGTACAATTGTTTAGAAAATAAGGACAGGCCTTTCTTATATAGGATGCATATAAAAGGTTTTTTTTTTTTTACTGTAAACAAAAGGTTCATCTAAAGAATACAAAGTGCTATATGTTTGTAAATTTCTTTTTATTTTTCTTTGAATTTTAGAATAACTTTTATCTCCAATAATAATAATAATATTTTAATGATGTTTTGTGAGGGTCAATGGTGGCTCTCGCAAATAATTTAGTGTTAGCAAGGGCATATTTTTATCCCACACAAAAAATAAACTTTTTGCAAGAGATTTTTATTGTCCCTCGGAAATAATTTGGTGGGAACATTTCCCTCCAAAAATTTTGACATTTTAATGATTATTTGTGAAGGTCGATCCTAGCCCTCGCAAATAATTTAGTATTAGTGACAGCTTTTTTTTAATCGTCACAAATAATGCACTTTTTGCGAGAAATTTTTAATTGTCCCTTGCAAATAATATGGAGGGAAAATTTCCCTCCAAAATATTTGTATTTGTGAAGGCTATAACACATAATTGTGACAACTTTTCTTGTTGGTCACAAATATTTCACATTTTACCAAGTATTTGCGAGGACTTTATTTTGTCATCACAAATAAGATTTTTTGAGAGGGATTTTTGGGTCCGTCAAAAATTGTTGGTCGCTAATAGGCATTTTTATTGTAGTGATTTCTTTAAGCCTACTAGAAGGGAACATTAATGTCTTGTGTATGCTAACATTGTTCCGTTCGGAGAATATTGCTAATTATATATATATATATCCAATAACCCTTAGAAATCAAAGATATATTAAGTGTTTTAAAAAAATACTAATAAGAAGGTATCACCTGTTAAAAGGCCATAAGATATATCCAAATTGTTTAAAAATCTCCAATAAGACTTTGGGGGCTAGAGGTTTAAGGTTTCATCCCTTGCACACCCCTTTTTATAACTTTTGCCAATAAAAAAATGCAAAAATCCAAAACTAACCCTCTAACTTTCAGACTTTTTCATTTCTGTCCTCTAAATTTTAGTTTTTTCATTTCAGTCCTCTAGCTTTCAGTTGTTGTCAATTCGGTACTCCGTTAAACTCCAGTTATGTTTTGCCGTTAATTGAGCCAAAACAACATCGTTTTGGCTTTTTTTTTTTTTTTTTAATAAATTTCATAATCAAAAGAAAATTTATTAAAAAAAAAAAAACGCACACACACACACACATTTAGGAAAAGAGCTAAATGGGCAATTGTACCTGAAGGTCAGCTAGAAGAAGAGCTAAAGATAAAGCCTTGGAGAGAGAGGAGCGGTCATCAGGAGCGAGCGGCAAGGTGTGGAAGATTGGGAGAGAGAGCTTGAGAGAATTGAACAATATGTTAGGGGAGCTGCTCAACTGTACTTTCTTTGTCCTCTCCGTCAGCTCGTTGAAAGCTTTGACTAGCTCCACCACCATCTTACCTCCAGTCTACTCCACCAATGTCATTGCAGTCGCTACCTCTGCTCTCACCAACCACCCACTACGGCGGCTGCTACACCGTCGACCACCAAGACCACTCACTCTTGGATTAATCTGAGGGAATATGCAGGTACAAGTGTGATGATTTGGTAAAGGTATTGTCTTGGAGGTTGGGTCTTGCGAGTAAAAGAGCTCCATTGATGACAGCAAATCAGCAACAACAATAACAATGTCGTCCACTCACTACTTGCTACCCTTCAGCTATGTCGTCATCCACTCATTAGTTTTTTTTTTTTTTTTTAATTTCGAAATTTTTTTAAAAACGGCGTCATTTTGGCTCAATTAACGGCAGGACATAACTGGGGTTTAATAGAATACCGAATTAACAACAATTGACAGTTAGAGGAAGGAAATGACAAAATTGAAATTTAGAGGACTTAAATGAAAAATGCTGAAAGTTAGAGAGCCAGTTTTGGATTTTTGTCATAAAAAAACATTTCTCTAACTTTGTCTAACTACAAATAGTTCAGAGGTTCAAAGGTTCAACTGACGGTTCATAATATTTAGAATTCCCATTTCAAGATTTTAAAAACCAGCCCGATTGTTAGTTCCTATTTAATGCAATCAAACCAAATTGTCTAATCTAGTCAGATTTAAAAAATTATGTTTTCAACAATGGTCTTCCTCTTATGAAATTAGGGTTGAAGTAAGGGTTTTATATAGGTAGGATTTGGGATAGAGATGATTACACAACTAACTCTTGAAGAAAATCTTGGAATTTTCGTAATATAGTTCAATTGATCGTTTTTGTTTGATCTTGCAATATCATGCCTTCAATTTCACACAACCAAGTTTGTCTTCTTGCACAATGACCAGAAGCTTCAACCTTTCAGGTTTCAGCCTTCATTACCACTGTTTACATTATAATATCAAAACCCAAAAATTAGGACAAAATTGGCCTTTGCCCTTTTTAAAAAAACAATCCACATTTTACCCCATTTCCCAAACTAATTAGGAAAATGCCCTTCTTTTGAAACTCGATTTTCTCAAAATCAAGTTATAAATAAAATAAAATAAAATAAAAAATTCTAGAGCCCTATAGTAGCATTTTAAGAAGCTTATAGTGACGTTTTAAGGACCTATAGTGGCGTTTTGTAACTCGATCTCCATGAGGTCAAGTTACATGCAATTTTTTTTTCTTTTTTTTTACCTATAACTCGACTTCATGGAGATCGAGTTACAAAACGCCACTTTTGGTCCTTAAAACATCACTATTGGCTCCTTAAAAACACCACTATAGGGCTTAACTCGATTTAAAGAAAATCGAGTTTCAAAAGAGAGGCATTTCCCTAATTAGTTTCGGAAAGAGGGAAAAATGCTGTATTGTTTTTTAAAAAGGGCAAAGGCCAATTTTTCCCCAAAAATTACAATAACTTTGTCATGAAATTAGCCAAGACTTAAAAATCTTAACAAAATACATAATAATTAACATAAAATCCGGTGGTCTACATTAGGCCTACATGACACATAGTAGATGCTCTCGTCTTTCTTTCGTTTTCTTTTTTTCTCTTTTTGAAGGAGAAATTATGAGATTGACTAAAGTTCCAAGATGTGAATTACACAACAGCATCCTTATCTCTACAAAGAGAGCAGTTGAGTTTGCGTTAGAAGCGGGGATCCATCAGGTAAGAGCATTAGCATCCAAAGATGCAAAAAGGTTCTATTCAATTCTCTCTCTTCTCTTCTCTCTCTCTCTCTCTTTCCTTTCTCTTTGTTTCTCCGACAAACCCACACACCCAAAATTCCACCAAAACTCAGCCATAAACACCAATTCTTCACCACCAAAATTACCCCCAAAAAATTGACACCACCACCCACCATTACCACAATCAATACCCATCCCAAAATCAAACCCATTTTACCCCCAAAAAAAAAAAAAAAAAAACCTCAACCACCATCCCCATAGCCCACCACCACCACCACCATCAACAAAAAAACTCAACCACCTAGCCACCACCAAAGCAACAATCTGACCCAAACCAATAAGCACCGATCCAAATTCCCAAGCAATCACTAAAACCCATCACCAAAACCAGCAAGCATCGACCCAAACTTTGAAAACTAGCAAGTAATCACCATAACGCACCACCAAAACCAGCAAACACCACCCAAATACCAACCCCAATGACCAATCCAAACCCCACCAAACAACTGACCCAAACTCCAACCACAACCACTATCGACCCAAACTCCAATCTATGCCATCACCGAAACCCACTGCTTAAAATCGTAAGGATCATGAGGTAGAGTTATGAGAGAAGAGAATTTCGAAGATTGAGAGAGAATAAGGGAGAAGTGTAGAGAGTTTAGAGAGAAGAAAGTTTAGAGACTTGAGGGAGAAGTGCAAAGGATCAGAGAGAGAGAGAGAAAGAGAGAGAGAGAGAATAAATTAATTTTATTTGTGTTTACAAACTCATGAACAGTGGGTTGTAAATATAAGTACCTATTGTTCACAGGTTCTAAAATTTTTAAGATTTACATACTGGGTTGGAACACTTTTTTGGGTTCTCAGTTGCTAAAATAGCAACTGGGAGGTGTCTACACCCCCCAATACTAGGGGGAAATTGGGCTTTTGCCCTTGTTTTGCAAAAACTCTAACAATATGTCCCTGCTTTGAAACTATTTACGTCTATGTCCCTGTTTTAGTACTTGATTATATAAAAGTTAGCTTCTATACAATACTCGATCATACTTAAGTGAATATACATGACACTTTCTAGGGAATTTTTGCTTTGCAATAAGTGACAATTTTTAAGGTGAAGCTATTATTCATGTGACCTTAATATCTGTTGACACCCCATTTTGCAACAAACATTTAACCAAAATTTTGCCTTGGAAATATGCATCTTGATTCTGGTCACTAGATCCTTAATCTCATTTCACCAAAATAATCTTGATGTTATAACAGTCAAATCGACTAGTCATAAGCCCTAATTGGACCATCATATTGAAAGTTATCATCAAATCAAGTTTTAATGGCCGAGATGCACTATCACAAATTGAGTCCAACTATATGTAATTATGAACAGTTGATTCCAATTGGTTATAATTATAATCAATTTGAGATTAATGATGTGTCATAATTTGATTGGTTAGGACTACATTTTATGGCAAGATTGCACACACCTAATTAATTAGATAGTTAATTAATTAGATAGTTAAACATTAATTATTCAATAAGTAATTTGTGAAATTATCTTTTAATTAGGGTAAATTTGGAGCTAATTAAGTCTGAAATGGGAATGATTGGAGCCTATTAATGTTAATTGGGAACTAATTTGGGACCTATTAATGTTAATTGTGCTAAAATTATTTTCTAACAAATGACATCTGCTCACCATTTCCTTGATATCTCTCAAACTATTTTGAATCTGTGAATGAGGTTAATTTTCCCAGAAAGTAAACATCTGAGGCTTCAATTTGAGCATAAGAACGGACAATTCCAATCAGAATTGAGTAAGATATGATTTTTTGAAGTTGGTTCTATAGGTTGTTACAGTAGCTGCGGGAAAACCGAATTTTGCTTACTCCTCACTCCCACCAATCTCTACATTTAATGCACCAAATTTCCTCAAAGGCTAAAATAATGTCTAGGTTCATAATTCTTTGTCAATCTTTATTAAATGACCTTTTATTCATATTTTTTTTCCACCACTACTATATAAACCCCTTTTCTCCTTCATTCCAAAGCACACAAAAGCCCCTCTCTCTTCTCCTTTCTTGAGTTCTAGTGAGGTAGAGTAGTCTTGTCATATCTTGATCTTCCTAAGACTCAAGGTATTGAGTGAGACTCACTCTCCCTCTCCTATCTCGTCTTTTCCTCCACCCTTAAGACCTCCACCAAGAGTCTCCTTATCCACCATATGGATCTTGCATGAAGGTATAATCCCTCTCCCTAACTTGTTTTTATGTTGCCATGATAAGAATTTAAGATTAAAGCATGATAGTAATTATTAAATTCCCTTGAATATGTTTGAATGTTCTTAAATGTTCTTATGTGTTGTTCACATGTTCTTGATTGTTCATCACATGTTCATGCATAACACTATCTTTGATCTTAAATCTATATCAAAAATATGAAAAAAGATGTTTGTTTCATAATTCTTTTAAATCCTTGAATCTAGGATATCACAATCCACACACATTCACTAGAATTTATTTTTCAATCCAAATGCAATGCTTAATAAATTGAATTAGGGTTTATCACATGCACACACATTAAATTCAACATGCAAATTGATTTATAACATATTAGATGATGTGATATGAATGTTGGCCATCATAGTCTAGAAGACCGGTTTCACCTGGTAAGGTGGGTGCCTAACACCTTCCCATTTTGTAACATAGCCTCCGAGTTTAGATCAAGGGTTGATAGATTAATGCTTATCCTTGTAATTTTCAATTTTTAGATTGTAACTAGGAAACAAAACTATGTACTTTATCTTAGATTGTATCTAGGGCCAAAGTCATATAATTTCCTATGATCAATGTAAATTCAATTTCAAATTAATAAAATAATGAATTTTTCAATTATGGTTTTCTTATTTTTTCCAATAATTAAATAAGTGGCTACTCTACTGTAAAACCATTAATCTAAAGGGAAAAATATAATCAGTAGAACCTTCATTTTGAAAGGCAATAACACGACTTCACCCATTCACATGGGTTTGGCCCAACACCTCAAAAAGGGGGCCGGGGGCGCTGTCTCTCACAATATCTAAAATCATGAGAAAATAGGAGCATTGCCAAGTGATGTAGCATTCATACAGTGAAGAACTAAGTTGTATAATGGAGAATGCAAGACTAACAAACTCATGGAGAAAAACTCTTAGAGTTTAATATCTCACTAATACGTAATCAATTAGAAATCATCAAAAACTATTTACAAGGCTAGGCCATTTAAACTCTTACTATTTATAGTAACAAATCATGGTAGTAATTAACTATAAAAAGCAACAAACAGCCAACGGCTAACAAACTAATTGAATTAACTAATGTATCAGCTAATTGAATTTATACATATGTGGCAAGGCTATTCTAAAGTAGATTACAAATTGTTCAAGAGTAATACAATTACGAACTATTTTTCTATTTTCAATTTATGTGATATTTGAATTTTGTAATACATATTTTTAGCAGCTTGGAAACATTACAATATGCATATTCACTAACAGATGCTTTAATTAAATTATGGGGAAAAAAATGTACCTATTAGCGAAGGGACCTGCCTGCACCGGCTATTATGGTGGCCTCGTAATAAGGCATATCTATGGGAACCTCAAATACACCCACAGCTGCACCAACATCATTGCTCCTCCAATCTGCATCGCCTTTTTGTCTGATGCCTTACATAGGTGCCTGTACAACCAGGCTAATGCTGCACTACCCCAACTATACTTCTTCGCATTACTTATTAGGTTCAAGAACTGTAGAGGCATCATTGAGACCCCTCTGCCAACTTGTCCATAAATAGTACAGACCCCAACCAAACCAGTATGTGATAGCGGACAAGTTGTTGCACTACAGCAACACTAGCATCTGTAGCTAGGGGATCCCCAAACTATGCCTCAAGCCAGTTGACTTTTATCCTTTCCCAGCAAGGATAGACTTGTTTTCATTGGGATGCAGTATCAGGTCTAGAGGTTGATGACCTAGCAACTCAGTGCACACGTCCTTCCATTTCAAGTTTTTCTTCCCAACCATGAGCAACCCATCCACGGGAACCCTCAACATCACCCCAATATCTTGTAAGGTGATACCCATCTCTCTGTGAAGTAAGTGGCATGTGTGCATCTCCAGATGCCAATGCTCAACCAATGTTGTGATCAACACGTGATCAACTTCCAATTATGGAACCTTAAACAATCCTTCCAAACCTAACTCATTTATGTAACAGGTGATTCGTGGGTCTAGCCCACCCTAGGGTAATGAATAAGATCAGCGTCAACACTTTAGCTCGCCTAGCACTACCTACACACGGAAGAGTGTTGTGTTAGGATAGTGCACATGAAATAACTATAAAAATACTAAATAATAATAATATGCAAGAAACAATCACTACTCCATTTACATAAAGATATGTTTCCTACCATAAGTTTTCGACCATCTTGTATGAAGAATGACAATTTCACCCACCATAAGTTTTCGACTATATTTTCTCTCCGCTCATTCATGCTAAATTAAACCTATGCAAATTTTAATTTGGATTAAATAATTTTCCTCATGGGTAGTTTACTAATGGGTAGTTTAACTATTTTTGTCCTAAAGGGTGAAACATTGTATAGGTAGTTTAAAAACTCCAAGTACAAAAATTCTTTTCCCCGCTCCAAGGATGAATAACGTTTTGCCCAAATCAAAAGAGAAAATGAAAGACATGAACATACAATGACCAAACATAATCAACATCTATTTACAAATAATATGAATAAAGAACCCCACATATAGAGAAAGATACCATTTCCAAATTCCCTGAGTTTAGTACAACTACGTACTTGACCAGCGGTGGGCCTCCCCCATAGCAAAGTGGATCGATGATCTAGCTAACACCTCAACTGTGTAGCATCATTGGGTCTAGGATCTACGTCTAATAATGGCTGCATATCTGACACGCTTGCAATCATGTTAATAAATCATTGATCTCAAGAAAACATTAACAAAATGACACTTAACTATCACAAAATGACACACATGCAATCATGTTAATAAACCTTAAGCTTAAAGTTTAAATTTTTGGAACAAATGGCAGTTTATCTCACATCAGAAAAACTAAAACCACAATCAAAGCCCACCAATGGTGTCAGATTACACTGAGATTTGTTCATGATTAGTTACAAGTGAGTTTAGGAGAGTGATTGCATTTAAACTGGAGCACACATGCATATTTTGTGGCCTCCGATATCTTAATCAAGAAAAGAACAAGTGCAACTAAAGTATTAAGGCTTTTGTTCCTACCCTGAGATAGAAATTAGAATAGCGCTTTCTATAACATAGTTTGGATGTACTACTATTATAAACTTAAAAGAGAATAAAATGCAAAGGACAAAGACCTAACATTACTTGATGTTGGAGAACAAATTGGCACAAAAACTTAAGCTAGTAAGACATGAGCCAACTGTGTATATGAGGCTTCACACACATTAACACCTATATCATTATGTACTGTAAAATAATCTGATTCCACATACTCAAATATACAAAGATTTTCTTGCATTTTTATTTTTTCTCTTAACTACCAACTATGATCACAAGCTATGTTTGGCCTAAACAAAATAGAAATATCTTAAGAGATTGCGGCCCTTTGGGACTAGCTGCAACCTAAGTTTCTTCAAAATAATAAGTTTCTAAATTCCTAGGTGAATTCAAAGGAGCTGAGGATAGAAATAAATATCAAATGTCTTCCCATAAACTTTTAAAATTAAAAAAAAATTAAAAAAAAAAAAAAAAGAACTATGAACTTATTTTTATAAATAAATTTCCGTAAAAATTTTGAATTCTAATATCTTAAAGAGCAAATCACCACCACATGGACTATAATCATTCAACTAGAAAGAATATGCTAATAGGCCTACTTAGCCCCTTCCTATTGACATGCTTTGCATAAGAGAAAGAGACATAGAGATGCTTAGAGTAAGCACACATGAATTCTGTGGAAGGGAAGTTACCCTAGACTTTGATGGTTTTTATGCATCTCTCCTAATAGTTTTTAATTGTTTTGCAATTGCCAAATTTAGCTACATTTCACAACATTGTTATCTCACTAGTCACTATTATAGTTAAATTACCAAAGCTAAACCAATAGACCGAACACAAGCAGCAATCCTACAATCAAAGGCTATCAAACTATGAGAATGGTCTCACTGAACATTCTAGGACCTTTTATCTTCCAAATCTGAGATTGCTCCAATCACTGCATTTTTCATAAATAGTCTCATTGACCAAGAGTCACTTTTTAAACTTAGATTATCAGAGTTTACATACAAAGCAAATGCAAATACATTTTTGGACATCATCTTTATCTTTATAATCATTATGATAAGCTAACACAAGGAAAAATCTAACACTAGAGTATGAAAAAGATACATATTGAACCAGTGAACTTGAGCACCAAACAGATAAAAGCTAAAATGGAGTTCTTTCTTGGTGTCAGATTACACTGAGATTTGCTCATGATTGGTTACAAGTGAGTTTAGGAGAGTGATTGCATTTAATTTGGCTCCTAATCATGAGCAAATCTTACAAATGTAGGATTCCAATGAATTGCTTCATTTATCAACTTAGGGTAATCTGACACCATAGCCTCTTTATTAATAGCTAAACCAAAGCCCACAATCTATAGAAACAATCCTGCTCGAATTGCTCCACCTAACAAATGTTCCACTTTTTTTCACAAGTAAATCTTCCTTTAAGTCAGATTAAACAACAACTACGATTAAATACAAAATAAATTATGATTAACAACAACAACAACTCAGATTTTAGAAATTACCTTAATGCAGTTCTAATCCTTTAACTCTAATTTTCTAAGCTTGATGGTGAGAGTTGCAATTGAGGGTTATGGTGAGAGTTGTAGGTGAGGGTTAGGTTAGCATTTGGGTTGCGTTTCGATCTACTAGTAGAAAGAAGAGAACTTGGAGAGGAAGTGCACTTGGAGAGGAGGCGCTTTGGAGAGGATTTTGGTGTACTAATCTGACTGAGGGAGACAGAGGAAGCTATTAGGCTACTGATTAGACTGAGGGAGAGGAAGTGCTTTGGAGACATTACATTCAAAATTTTCTTTTATTCTACATAGAACTTGATATTCCCATTACTAAGTTTTAAACTGTCCAGTTGGAATATCTTATTAGGGAAAAGCCACGGTGGCAATCCAACGTGGCAAAAACATGAAACAAACTCGATCATCGTAAAATCGAGTTACAATGGAACCCGATTTTAGTATGATCGAGTTTCATGTAGAAGCAGACTTTTATATAATCGAGTAATAAAACAGGGATACGGGCCTAAATAGTTTCAAAACATGGACATATGGCTGGATTTTTTGCAAAATAAGGGCAAAAACCCAATTCCCCCCGCAAAAAAAAAAACAACGTCCATGTCTATAGGCAAGTTAGCCTACTAACAACTCATGATCTTGCTGGTTGGTGAATTGTTTCAGTAAAATAATAAAATAATAAAGCTATTTGATGATTTTCATAAATAAATTTCTGTAGAGTATACCATATATATCTTGCGATATGCACCTTCTAGAATTCTTGACTAAACTTAAGAAGCACATTTAAAGTTTTTAAATTTTAGCCCCACAATTTTGAGTTTACAAACTTTTTTCCTTGAATAAGAGATTTTTTCCTTTTCTTTTTTTTTTTCTTGAGAAGAAAGACTTGAATTTCATTAAGTTTGAAAGGCCAAATTGGTCTGAACAACATCAGCAGTATTTGGTGGCAGAGAAAAGTGATTGAGGGATAGGAATACATTGGAACTAAGAAGCTAAACATTTTACATAAAAGATCGTATTAGCATGTAATGCCAAAGACGGATAAGGACTGATTAGATCTCTAATGACAATCTTAGAATCTCCCTCTACTGTTAGAGCACTAGTGTTGGGGGAAAAATTGGCTTTTGCCCTTATTTTTTAAAATATCTAACAAATTGTCCCTATTTTGAAATTATGAAGCACCATGTCCCTATTTTGAAACTTGATTTTCTAAAAATCAAGTTTCAATGTAACTGGATTTTATGATTATTGAGTTTTAGGTAAGTTTGTCCTGAAACTTGATTTCAGTAAAATCGAGTTTCAATTGGAATTTTTAGATTGGGAAAAGCCATGGGTGCTCCTCCAACACTGCAAAAACTTACCTAGAACTCGATAATCATAAAATCGAGTTCTATCGGAAACTCGATTTTCTAAAAAACGAGTTTCAAAATAGGGACATGGTGCTTAATAGTTTCAAAACAAAGACATTGTGCTAGATATTTTAAAATATAAGAGCAAAAGCCCATTTTCCTCGTTTATGTCCACTAACAACATTTTTAATTACATTCCTCTCTTATAAGATTTGAGATAATGACACTCCACCTCCAACTTTAAAGAGAAAAACACTCATCTCCCTTAAAAATAACCGATAAATTTAGAATAAAATGCAAAATTTATCAAGCACTTAATATTTTAAAATATGTTTTAATTAAAATTTTAAAACAATAAATTTTAATTATGAAATGAAATATTTTTGGAAATGTGCCCTTAAGTAAAGGACAGGTTAGTACAAAATATTTTTAATATTTCTACAAAAAAGAAAAAAAATTATTTTTAATATTAATTTAACAATCTTTGGTCAATCAGATGTTAAGGGGGAAAAGTTTTTTTTTTTTTTTTCCCTTTAAGTTTGGAGTGGAGTGTCATTTTCCTAAAAGTTTAAAATAAAAATACAATATTTATCAAGCACTAAAACATTGGCAACGGCAAATCTCTCCATAACTCGTTGAGGAAAAAAATTAAAATGTCATATTTAAGAATTTAAAAATACACTCTAATTAAATTTTTAAACGATGGATTTTAATTTTGAAATGGAAGATAATTTTGGAAACTTTCCCATAGGTAAAGGGTAAGTTAGTGCACAACATTTTTAATATTAATTTAACAAAATTTGGTCAAACGAATATTAAAGGGGGAATTTTTTTTCCGTCAAGTTTTAGATGAAGTGTAATCTCCCCAAACTTCAAGGGAGAGGAGTGTAATGACCCCTATAATATGTATAACATGAAAGATTTTACTTTTTGTCAACGTTTTCTAATATGTTGCCACAAACTTTTGAAAACTCACATTTTTCTACATTGTTATTGTAATATATATCTTTTGATTGATTTTAAATTATATGGGAATTTCCTATAAAACTTCATATTTTTATAACTTTCATGACATAGGTATAAAGCCAAAAGAAATATAACGCATTTACTTCTAAAAGAGAAACTTGAATCTACAAGGAGAGAGACTGGAATCCACCAAAATAAAATTAAAGAAAACTTTGAAATTTTATTGATTTAAAAACTGAATTTCTTTGGAGGTTACAATCTGTTTAGATAGAAATTCAGTCCTAAGACTGCTAGAAGATGTAAAGAAAATACTAAATCACTCTCAAGGCAACTATAGGAAAACGCTCTAAAACCCTAATTTGTGTTAAGCATGAAATTAGCCAACAAAGTTCTTTATAAAAATTAAATAAATAAACCAAAATGGGAAAATTTGAGATAATTGCGAAATCAAATCATATTGTCTCTACAAAACGTCCCAGAATACACAGGACATTATTCTTATTTTTAAATTAAAAGTTATAACATAAATAAAAATTATTAAAAATAACAAAAACAAAGATTTCAAGGCCTAAACAAAAGAATTTGTCCGAAAAGTGGCTTTGATTGTGGCCAAAGCCCAAAGGCAACAAGTTTTGCTCCCACTGTCATTTCTCTTCTCATTGTGAATTTGGAAATTCATCACTGTCACCGATGATTTCTATTGTTCCATAGACTTTTGACGTTTTTTCTGCTCTAGAAAAGTCTACTGCTGTTCTACTATTCTATGTCACATCATTAGAATCTTGTTATCAATTTTTTTTTTTTAAAGGAGAATAGATAATTTAATAAAACTAAAAGTTGAACTCTAAATCCTGTCTTTAAATAACTCTGTTCAAAAAAATATATATACGTTAATGGTTGACTGAACACGAATAAAACTCCCCATGAAAGGGGTGGGGAGGGTGGAGTGATGGAGAAAACCTGTCCAAAAGGCGTACACGTTAACGCAAAGGAGACTGGGATCTTAATTATAATTGCAGATTATTCACAGCTGGCAAGCATTTGATGCATTTGATGCAATTTTTTTTTTTTTTCATATATATATATATATATATATATATATATATATATATATATATATATATATATAAATAGGGTTGAATTCAAGTTACACCTGATATAACTCTAAGTAATGTTACACTACATAATAACTTGTTATTAAATTCATATTTTGAAAATCCAATCATTGAATTACATGTTCTATATGTTCTTAACATGCATACCAATTTTTATGCTAATCGGATGTAATTTACCATTCAATCCATAAACTCATTTTTATGCATTATTTTAAATTACAAAAACTTGAATTTAAACAATCGATTGATGATATAGCTATTGATCTTTGACTATCTTTAAATTTTGTAAGCATAGAGAATATGCGAAGATAATATAATCCAACGGTGTATTTATCAAAATTCATATCTGATTAAAAAATATTAGGTGATGTAATATTGCTTAAAGTTATATTAGGTGTAATTTAAACTCAACCCATATATATATATATGAAAAAAAAAAAATGTATAGTTCTTGCCTTTCTGACAGTGGCTGGCTACTACATAGTATGTATATATGCTTGAGAGAGGGATTGAGATCCCGTGCAATACCTAGGGTATTGCATGGTTTGCAATAGTTTCAATCTCAACTGTTTATTTAATCCAATGCATGGAAAACTGACACCAAATAAGGACAAGTCAACAATTCGCATGACACCCACCTTTTGCCCTTTCTTTGCTCTTTTCTCTCTGCCTTTTAGCTACCCGAAAAAACAAAAAACTGTTCCTTTCTTTAGATCATTCTCTACCCAAAATTTAAAAACTCTCTCACACCATTGCTCAATCTCCATGTCTACAACTAGCAACCACCATGTCCCACACCTCCACTACCGGCAATAGTTCTGGTACATTCCTATCTCTCTCCTTCGGTCATTGGAGGTGCTATCGCCAGTGCCACCACCACTGGTGGCTGCCGGGTCCTCCTCTCTTTCTCTTTATTGTCTTTTCTCTTTTCTTTTTCTTTTTGTTTCTCTTTTTATTTGCCTTTTAGAAGTGAGTGAATCCCTTAGAGTTTTGTTTAGTGACTGGGTTTCCTTTTTGAGTATAAAGCCTGATGATTTGCTTGGGTTTGAAAATTTAGAGCTTTTGGGTACAGTCGAATATGTTTTGATTAAGTATCTGCCTGTAGTTGTTGTGTGGTGTTGTCTTTGACATCAATCTAGAAATATGTTGGTTGGTCATGAACTCATGATGTATGCTAAAAAATCATTATGAAATTTTTTTTCCCCTAATTTTTTTTTAGTTATCTATTCCATTTCTAAATTTGGATTGACTATGGAGATGGGTATTTTGCTAATGAACTACAAGATCCACTAGCAAAATACCCATCTCCATAGTCATCCAAATTTAGAAAAGGAACGGATACCTAAAAAAAATTAGGGAAAAAAAAAATTTTCATAATGAATTTTAAGCATACATCATGAGTTCATGACCAACCAACATATTTCTAGACTGATGTCAAAGACAAAACCATACAACTTAATCAAAACACATTCGACTGTACCCAAAAGCCCCAATTTTTCAAACCCAAGCAAATCATCAAGCTTTATTCTCAAAAAGGAAACCCAGTCACTAAACAAAACTCTAAATGATTCAGTTACTTCTAAAAGGCAAATAAAAAGAGAAACAAAAAGAAAAATAAAAGAGAAAATACAATAAAGAGAAAGAGAGGAGGACCCGGCAGCCACCAGTGGTGGTGGCACTGGCAATAGCACCTCCAACGACCGAAGGAGAGAGATAGGAATGTACCAGAACTATCGCAGGTAGTGGAGGTGTGGGACACGGTGGTTGCTAGTTGTAGACATGGCGATTGAGCAATGGTGTGAGAGAGTTTTTAAATTTTGGGTAGAGAATGATCTGAAGAAAGGAACAGTTTTTTGTTTTTTCGGGTAGCTAAAAGGCAGAGAGAAAATAGCAAGAAAGGGCAAAAGGTGGGTGTCACACGAATTGTTGACCTGTCCTTATTTGGTGTCAGTTTTCCATGCATTGGATTAAATAAACAGTTGAGATTGAAACTGTTGCAAACCATGCAATACCCTAGGTATTGCACGAGATCTCAATCCCTTGAGAGAGAGAGAAAGTGTAGTAGTTATCTTATCCATAGGTATATATCGGGATACTATGACAAAATTTAGTTACAAAATTTGTTGTAGTTTAAAGTTACAAACTTACTCAATATCTTTTTATTGGTCATGAATTTTGACAAATCCACGATTAGATTATGTTTGTTTTTAGACCCCTTAAAACACAACCAGATTAACCTAGTTTGATTAGCCAAGTGATTACTTAGTCAAATTATCAAATCTAGGTTAACACAAATATATCATATCATTGTAAAGTGTGGAAAATAAAGAACACAACAATATGATAACTCAGGAAAACCAAACCGATAAAAAACCTGGAGATGATTTAACCTAGCTATCCTCAAGGTAAAACTGAATCCACTATGAAAGAATTGAAATTTACATAATAGCGACTTAGACCACTAACATCCTATTGCTACCTCAAGTAAGAAACTTACTGTCACGACCACGTGACAGCAACGAGTCCACGAACTACTTCTTTCTTGAATTCCCAGCAAGTACAAGCACACCCACTTGTGTATCTTTAAACTCTTAATGCAGCAACTGAATTGATCACCAAATTCTTGACATAATCTTGAATCCTTGAAACCCTAAGTATGTGTGAAGGCAACCACCTCTTGATCTCATAAAAGATTCATACACACAGCATAAGGAGCAACCTAAAACATGACTAGGGTTTTCCCTTTTATACTTGAGGTAAAACATAAAACCCTACATGTCCAACAGGCTTGGGCTGAGTTGGAAAATTCTACAAAAAAACAATTTGCACAAGCTTCAATCGATCGAGTCTAATTTTCAATCGATCGAGCTAGGCAGATTTACACAGTAAATCCTATAGAACACTCAATTCCAACTTTACATAAAAACACACTTTGAGCAAGTCTAAAACAAAGACTAAAACATTTTGATCATGGTTTGCCAACATTACAAATTGAAGTTCTAATACATTTAAACGTAAAGTCTTAGAACCCAACAAACTCCCCCTTTGGCAATCCATGACAAAACATAAACTTAACAAAATGCTCAAAGTTTACAAAAAAACAACCCATTACAAAAATATTGCCCAACACAACAAATTCAACCTAACTACTATCTATCAGTTGTAAGTGTAGACAGCAACACGACTGAATCAACCTGTATATTTCTTGAAACACTCAACAAACACATAAACACATGTGTGGAAAATACAAGTAAAACAAAAATAACTTCTTGATTTCACATAACACAAAATAAAGACATATAACATGAATAACCTCATAAATATAAATCAATAAGCAATGTGAAACAAGAAACATATACAAATCAATGTATCCCCCCTTATCATGGATAACCCAAACAAAAACAAAAATACATCATAAGCCAAAAATGTAAATACATAATGAAGCACCTATATACAATCTAATAGCTCCACAAATACAAAAATCTACCCTTAACTACAAAATCTCCTCTACATATGTACTCCCCCTTTTTATAACGGAATGCCAAAGGGCAATCACACATCATCAAAAGGAGGTGGCGGAGGCGACTGTCTAAGATGCTCCAAATCTGCTTACAAGGCACGAAACTAATCAAGCATGTCCACCAATATCTGACCATGAGTCGCCTGAACGGTCATGACAGTCTCCAGCATACGTCAAATGTCTGAATCATCCAAGGTAAAAGGTGGAGGAACAGCAGGAACAGCAGGATCAACAAACTCCTCAGGCGTAGCATCACCTGTAGAAGAGGAAGGAGGAGGTGCGACACCAGAAGACTCAACCCTAGGACGTTTAGAGCTATCTCTCATCTGAGTAGCCCTCTGCCTAAGAAAGGTGGCACCTATGGGAGCGATAATATGGAAAAGCTTAGAAGTGGGAAACTCATCTAATCCTAGATGCAAAAGAATTCGATGAATGAAAACGGGGAAGAAGAGAGCATGAGCAGTAGAACTACTCCTATGAACCTTAATCAATGAACGAATGAAAAGATAAGGAAAACTCATAAGAGCATCAGCGACAAGCGCATACAAAAATGCACATCTCTCTATAGGAATGGTATACAAATGAGAAATGGGCCAGATGGAATGGCAAGAGATTCGGAAAAAGAGATAATGAGTCTCGATCACCTCGTGAGAGATGATCCGATGATCGGAACCCCACTAGATAGTAGTACCAGTAGTAAATGACATAATGTCATCAAGGGGCGGAGACTCATCGTACGGAAAGACAGGATTCTGGACCAATGGCACCTCAAGAGCATTAGTCACTACCGAAGGGGTAATGGTGTACCCAACACCCCATAACAACTCCTCACTAGAGTGTTGGCATCATAGGAATGGACAGAGAGGTTCGAATAGAACTCTCTGGTCAAGGTAGCTAGAGGGGGATGAGAAATGTCCAGCAGAGGAAGCCAACCCCTATGCTCAAAGTTTCTCCTAATCTTACCATCTAGCTCGTCTAACAAAACTCTCCTCTCAGCCCAAATGTTCCTACGAAGGTTAAGCTTCTCAAAAGCTTCCTACTTTTTCTCACTCAGAAACCCCTCACGATCAAAGGTGGGGGAAGGAGAAGTAGAGGTCCTATTAGCTCTAGTCTTCCTAGGCATGATACTAAAGATCAAAAGGATAGATACAAAAGAGACGGGGAGGAAAAAAACATAAAAACCAAGGGCAGACTGCAAGTTAACATAGAAAATATAGAAATAACAATTCTATATGATGCATGAACAAGATAAGCAAATGATGCATGCTCTAATGTAGTGAGAATAAGTTCAATTTAACTTTAAATTCACAAAATTTGCTTGAGCATAGAGTTTTCACCAAGAATAATCCCAAATTTGAAAAACCATTTTCAGAAATCCAACAAATTGACCAAATTGATCATTATACATGATAGATAACAGTTTTTAATGACCAAATCAATCAATCAAACCAGCCAATTTCATAAATTAAAGCTCAATTGAACAAAAGCCCCAAATTGAGTACTTTCAAGCCCTAGAAAATTAAAATTTTCCCAATTCATCAAATTGATCAAATTAAACACCAAGGAACAGTTTAATATCATCCCACAACAAAAACCCATTGATCAATTGTGTAAGAAAAAATCAAAAACCCCAAATTTTCTTAGGTTCGAAAATCACCCTTAAATGCATGAAAAAATGCATGATGAATGAAAACAAATGAAAAAGGAGGGGAATAAAGGTCTTACCAGTGTATGAAGACAAAAACTTTTGAAGAAATTTGGTCGAAAACAACAAAAATCTTGCTTTGACCCTTAGACCGATGGAATAGAGAGAGAGTGTGTTTTGAAAAAGGTTTGAATAGTGAAGAACGCATGAGAAACAAAGGTTTTAAAAAACTCTCTATACGATTTTCAATTGATCGAAAATTAGATTCGATCGATCGAAAATACCTTCGATTGATCCAATAGCAATCGAGCACCGATCGAAACACACAGAGCCAAACCAAAACTTTAATCACAATTTCGATCAATCGAGAAACAGGTTCGATCAATTGAAATTGTAGAAAAACCAACTTTTTGAAAAACAAAGCAATTTTATGCCAAAACTTCTCAAAGCATAGTATTTTATGAATAAAATGCATGAGTATGAGATGAAATGCTTTTCAAAAACACTTGTTTTGAACCCAGTTTTCCCAAAATTAAGATTTTCAAACAAATCTTCTTAAACTCTCAAGCTTCAAACACATTTTGCATAAAAATCAAGGAATTTTCAAACTTGGTTAGTCAAACCAAAATCACACACAATAACATGTACAAAGTTTAGCAAAGAGTAACTTATGTAGTGTGTGCAACTAGCAAAAACTTGAGATACATGTGAGATGATATGTAAATAGAAATCAATCACAATTTCTACAAAATTCATCACATAATTTTAAAAGAGACTATCACCTATAGAGCTACATCGTATGACTCCCACATCTCCTAGAATAAAAGCTTGCAATCATGAAAGTTTCTTGATTTATCTCATAATTTACACACCAATTTTATTTGATGAGAAACTTATTGAAATAGCCAAGATAATGTATACACCAATTTTATTTGATTGAATTTTATTATAAGCCAAGGCTACACCTTATGTTCTTTTTGTGCATGTGCTACACTTTCTAGAATACAAAATCTTATGATATGCATTAAGGTGTTCATGATTGGCTAATAAACAGTGGTGAGATAGTTATTTATGCCTTTCTCAATAAGTTCAAGTCTGACAATCAAAGGCATGTGACTTCAAGATCAAGATCATGTGATCAAAAACTATAAACATCTTCCCACACAACATGCACTACAAAGCTTCAACTAGTAAAGTGCAATAAGTAAGCTCATCCAAGCTAAACAAGGTACATAAACATGTTATGTAAAAATAAATTGGCCAACCTTGAATTCAAATCCAAGAAAAATAATGCAAAACACATTTTGCTTCCTTTTTCCTTTTTTTTTTTTTTAATGTTTTTTTAATATGAAAAGAAGAAACAAAAACAATCCTAGAATGAAATGCATGAATGTTATACAATGAAAGTCCTAGAAACAAAAACAAGGAAAACAAAAATAACAATGAAGAATGGTCACCAAGAGTAAAGCAATGAAGCACAAGGACCATGTCAGAAAGACTCAATTAGATTGAGCCTTTTGCATCCAAAACTTTTTAGATGCACCTCGAGCAATGGAGTTCTTGTTCACATTAGAATGATTTCCAACTCCAGGATTGAAATAAAGGTTTAAAGCCTTTACCAATTCACCAATAAGTACCGTAGAATCTTGTGCTTGAGGCACAGGTACTTTTGGCTTATTTGCTCTCTTAACAGCTTGAAACTTTAAACAATTTGGACGAATGTACCCAGACATTTTACAAAAATGACAAACCCATGTAGGTTTATCATGCAACTTACCCTTAAGAGGGTTAGGAGCCTTAGGTTTAGACTCTTGAAGATCAACCCTAATCTTCCTAGGAGGTGTAACTTCTATAGATTTAACAACCTCACTTACAGAGGGTTTTACAACCTCACTCACAAGGGGTTCAAAAGAAGAAGAAGGGACAAAGTTTGTGGAATAGGGTGCAGCACAAAGATGCCTTCTACAAAACCTAAGCCAGTATTGTCAGAGGGAGACTTTTGAACACTCAGCATGTGATCAAGTTTGGAGCTTACAGACCTATTAGTTTGTTCTTTAGCAATAGATAATTCAAGTTCCAAATTCTGAACTTTATCAAGCAAAGCATGTTCTCAGTCTTCACATTATTCAACAATTCATTAGCATCAAACAGTTTCACAAGCAAATTTTTCTTTTCAAGTTCAAGAGATGCAATTTTCTTGAAGCCTAAATCAATACTCATAGCATCCTTTGCAGCAACTTTGCAAAGTTTATTGTAGTCTTCTTATAAATCTACATCCTCAAAGAGTTCCTCGTCAAAAGGGTTCTCCTCAACAGCAACACTTTCATCAACTACAACAATAGCAGTGAAAGCAATGAAGTTTCCATCCTCATTACTACCAGATTCATTGTCAGAAACTTCATCATTACTAAGGCTTACAGCCATAGCCTTACCCTTAGACCTCAAGAATGTTGGACATTCAAATTTCACACAACCATACCCTTGACACCCAAAACATTATTGACCCATAGAATTATTAGAAGGTTGAACTACTTTTTCTTTAGGTTTTTCAATGTTATTAACCTTAGTGGGATCATTCCTCCTAAAATTTTTTGGTTCAGCAGTGTTCTTACCTCTTGCCCTTCTGTTATTGTTCTTAAGAAAATTTCTAAAGTTCTTGGCAAGATAAGCAATTTCTGTAGCAGAGAGCTCATCATCAAATCCACTCACATCAACATCATCAACAGACTTGAGAGCCAATGATTTGGATTTGCTGGTCTTAGGTAGATGCAACTCATAGGGCTGAAGAGATCCTACAAGTTCATCAACAGGGATGGAGTCCACATCCTTACTTTTAGTGATGGCAATCACTTTGGGTCTAAAATTCTCAATTAAAGATCTAAGAATCTTCCTAACAATTTTAGCTTGATCATAGATTTCACCCAAATTATATGCAGAATTAACAATATCATTAAACTTAGCATAGAATTCACCAAAAGATTCATCATCAGACATCCTAATGCTTTCAAATCTAGTAGTTAATTGCTGCAACTTATTGATTTTAACTGCCTTTGTGCCTTCATGCACAATCTAAAGGATATTCCAAGCAGTATGAGCAATCTCAACATTAAAGATTCTCTTAAATTCTTCCATAGAAACAACATTAAAGATAGTATTGATAGCTTTGCTATTAAAAGAGCTACTTCTTTCTGAGAAGTTTGCCACTCACTAACAAGAGTAGTGGGCTTCTCCCATCCGTATTCAACAAAGTTCCAGACTCTCTCATCAATAGATTTCAAGAATGCTTTCATCCTTACTTTCCAATAAGCATAGTTATTCCCATCAAAGTGAGGTGAGTTATTCCCACTTGTTTGTTTTTAGACCCCTTAAACCACAACCAGATTAACCTAGTTAATTAGCTAAGTGATTACTTAGTCAAATTATCAAATCTAGGTTAATACAAATATATCATATCATTGTAAAGTGCGGAAAATGAAGAACAATTTGGTCTAATATGACCAACAACACTACAAAGGTGACAGGTAGACACAAAAACATATTTATTATGCTTTCTAACAGTAAGTTTAGACATAGGTTTAGAAACATCAATGTCTACATCAGAACTTTTACATTTGTCTAACCTAGCAAAATAAGCTTTTTCTTTATTATTCCTCTTGAAAGGAGGGATATAAACTTTCTCAGTTTTAGACTTAAGAGAAACAAAAACACTTCTATTATCAACAGCAAGCTTGGTACTAGTCAAATTTTCAATTTTACCTTTAGATTCAACTAACTCTTGTTCCAAGCTTTTCATCTTCTCATCTTGAGAGGAAATTTGATTTCTCAAAAATTTATTCTTTTTATTAGATTCATCTAATCTAACAACCAATCACTCTTTTTCAAGATTAGCCAATTTTAACTCCTCCTTGAATTTCTTAGCAATTTTCATAGATTTCAATAATTCCTTATGGAGAGTTTCACAAGCATCAATAAGATCAATAGAAACATGAGCAGAAACATGATCAGAAAGACACTTCAAATTATCCATGACAACAGGGATCAAGGATCAGCTCTTAGATCAAAAGATCTAAAACAAAAGAGTTATCCGCTCTGATACCACTTGTTTGTTTTTAAACCCCTTAAAACACAACCAGATTAACCTAATTAATTAGCCAAGTGATTACTTAGTCAAATTATCAAATCTAGGTTAACACAAATATATCATATCATTGTAAAGTGCGGAAAATAAAGAACACAACAATATGATAACCCGAGAAAACCAAACCGGTAAAAAACCTGAGGAGGATTTAACCGAACTATCCTCACGGTAAAACTGAATCCACTATGAAAGAATTGAAGTTTACACAATAGCAACTTAGACCACTAACATCCTATTGCTACCTCGAGTAGAAAACTTACTACCACGACCACGTGACAGCTCCGAGTCCACGAACTACTTCTTTCTTGAATTCCCAACAAGTACAAGCACACCCACTTGTGTATCTTTAAACTCTTAATACAACAACTGAATTGATCACCAGGTTCTTGACATAATCTTGAATCTTGGAAACCCTAAGTATGTGTGAAGGCAACCACCTTTTGATCTTACAAAAGAGTCACACACACAGCATAAGGAGCAACCTAAAACACAACTAGAGTTTTCCCTTTTATACTTAAGGTAAAACATAAAACCCTATACGTCAAACGGGCTTGGGTTGAGTTGGAAAATTCTGCAAAAAAAAATCTGCACGAGCTTCGATCGATCAAGTCTAATTTTTTATCAATCGAGCTAGGCAAATTTACATAGTAAATCCTGCAGAACACTCGATTCCAACTTTACATAAAAACACACTTTGAGCAAGTCTAAAACAAAGAATAAAACATTTTGATTATGGTTTGCCAACATTACAAATTAAAGTTCTAATACATTTAAACCTAAAGTCTTAGAACCCAATTGATTACATCGCCTTCTTATATCCTCCATGCTTGCAAAATTTCTAGAAAATTAAATATCAATAACTATGTCATCAAAAAATTGTTTAAATTGCAAGTTTTTGTAATTTACAATTATGCATAAAATATAAACTTATAGATCATATAGTAAATAATATCCGATTGATATAAAATTTAACATGTGTATTAAAAGCATAGAGAATATGTAATTCAACGGTTAGATTTTTAAAATATGTAATAATATTTTTAAAATATTTAAGGTTATAGTCCTAGGCTACAACTAGTTTTATAGCTAAACTTTGTCCGATACTATATATATATATATATATATATATATATATGCCTTTAGATTTTAGCTAATGCCTATAGCTAGCCTACGGGTCCTATAGAATTGGCTTGTGCTGGAAATTGAAAATGCCTTAATTAATTATAATAATTAAGAGTTGAGTTTGGAAAATAAAATTAATGCGCTGCGCAAAACTCTACTGCTACTTTTTAATAATTGTTCAGCCTACGACCAAATCATGAACCTGCTATTTTCAACCATGCATGTCTCAATTGTCAAATGTAAATTTGAACATTAACAACTAACCTTCTAGGCTTTCACCTCTGAACTCAATGCATATGTTCTAGATTTAAAGTTTTAAAAAAATAATAATAATAATAATCAAAACCAAGTTCATCTTATGAGTGCATATTTGGTGGCATATGTTTATATATAACTAGTCGCAAACCCGTGCGATGCATAGGATAGTTTTAAATCAAATGTTAACACGTTCAGATTTAAACATCTCTCTAATTTCAATTACTAAAAGCTAAATTGACTCTAATATAAGATGAAACATGTAATATTATGAAGTAATATAAAAAATGAGATAAATACAAATCTTATGAAGTAATATATTACAACAATCATAATGTGCTCTTACATTTGGTTTAATAATTATTACAAAAGAAAATCGCACGTTAATGCTACTAATTTTTTTAATTCAAAATAAATTAAAATAATACCCATAATAGAAGGACTTGAAATATCATTACTGTCGCAAAAGACGACACATAGACCCAGTGGTGAAGCCAAGATTTTGGTTCAGAGGGGGCAAAGTTAAAAGACAACATTTAAAGTGAAATTAATCTAAAAAATATTAATCGATAATAATAACAAAATAAATAAACAAAAACAACCAATTCATAGGTACTACAACAAAAAGCTTACAAACTGATATGGTAAAAATGTTATTAGTGTTATTTAAACAATATAATGAATAGATGTTTGTGATTATTTTTTGTGATTGGTGACATACCAATTTGTAAGATATAAAGAGTAAAATTTGTAATATCTCTCTTCCCTTATCTTTGCCTTTTATTTTTTGCTATGGATGTGATTTTAAATTGGCTTAGATTGTTTATCAATTCTGTATATAGCTTGTGTTCATTTTCCGCACACTTTGTGTTTTTCATATAGCTTGAATTGGTCATTTTAATTTGGGGGTCTAAACGTTCATAGTGTATTTTACACTATTTGAACTTTCAATTGGTATCAAAGCAGGTGCACTATTTGTGGTTTAAACACCTTAGTGCGATCCTTGACCCCGTATTGAGATGGACCGGTCTCAATCTTTGAATGTTCCACCATTTTTTGATGGAAACAATTATGCCTTTTGGAAAGTCCGGATGAGGGCATTCTTGTGTTCAATTGATGATATTGTTTAGGATGCCGTAGAAGCGAGTTGGACTAGGTCGGAGGCTACTAAATCCACTTGGGATAAAGCGGCCCTTGCGGCAGCTAATGCTAACCGTAAAGCCTTGAATGCAATTTTCTGTGGTGTTTCTCCAAATGAGTTTCGCAAGATTCTACACATTACCGTTGCCAAAGAAGCATGGGAGATATTGGAAACCACCTATGAAGGAACGAAGAAAGTGAAAAACACCAAGTTGCAAATGCTGACCACTCGGTTCGAGGAGCTCAAAATGAGTGAGGATGAGTAATTTGACTCTTTCTATAGCAAGCTGAATAAAGTACTTGTCAGCAAATTCAATTTGGGGGAGAAATCGGAGGATTCTAAAATAGTAAGGAAGATCCTTCGGTCATTGCCGGAAAGCTTTCGTGCCAAGGTGACAGTGATTGAAGAGAGCAAGGACCTTGATGATATCAAAGTCCAAGAGTTGATTGGTTCTCTTCAGACCTACGAATTGCCATTGCCCAATTAAAGAAAGAGCAAATCCCTTAGTCTCAAGACTATAAATGAAAGGGTGGATGTTCATGACTCTTCGGATGATGATGCAATCAAGAAGGACGTTGCCTATCTTGCAAAGAATTTTTGAAAATTTTTGAAATTCAAGAATAGTGGTAAATTTGGTGATAAAGGGAAATTCCAAAGTCCATGAAGGGAGAAAAGGGAATTCAAAAAGAAAGATGGAAAAGAATCCCAATCTATACAAGGTGTCACTTGTTTTGAATGCAACAAGCATGGACACTTTAAGAAAGAATGTCTGAATTATTTGAAATCTAAAGGCAAGGTGTATGCCATAACACTTAGTGACTCGGACTCTTTAAATTCTGATTCTGATGAGAGCTGTGACGGAGAAGAAAATTACTCTGCATTTATGGCTATTGCTCATGTCGAATCTTTGGAGGACTTGAATTTGCTTGTGCAAGAACTTGGGAAACATAGTGATGAAGAATCCATAGGAATTGTGGAAGAGTCGGACGTTGAAGAAGATGAGAATGCAGCCTGTCTTCAAGAGAATTATAATTCTCTTCTTGAAAAATCAGGAAAGTATGCACGTGTGACCAAGGTGACTGTGAAGAAGATGAAGAAAGCCGAGGAGGACTATAGGAGTCTTCTAATGCATCATAAGGAAGCTAAGTGTGAGATAGAGAAGCTGAATGGTGAGTTATTAGAAGCTTACGTGAGATTTCTCGAGCAAGAGGTTGGGCAAGCCAATGCCAAGATAGAGAAGGTCTCCATCAAGAAGCTAAATGATGTCATTTCATCTCAAAAACAGTTCTCAGACATGTCCGGGTTAGGATATACCGGAGGAAGTAGTCATCGGGCAGTGTCACCAAAGAAGTGAAGTTTATAAAGGCCAAAGAGCAAATTGAAGTTAGTTCTACTACTGAGAAGCCCAAGATGGAAGAAAAGAGGAATATGGATGACAAGCGGATGTTGAACAACTCTCATAAGTAATCTGTGGGCAGGTCTGAATCCCGAGCCAAGTCTCGTCCTCGATCACAAAGGGGTCCTAGATCAAACTATGTGTGTCACCACTGCAGACCTCAAGGGCATACTCGACCAAATTGTCAAAAGCTGAGAGCAATGAATAATGCAAGTGCTCCAAGGTCTCGAGGACCTAGAAATGATAGGGGAAATTAGGCTGAAGAACCATCAAGAGGTCGAAATGGTGATCCCGGAATGATGGACGTGATGAAGATGATTGGTGCATTCACCAACTGCTTGGAAAGCTTCACATGAAGGTTTGAAAGCCCTAACTCCCGTACCTAATCCTATAAGGATATCACCCCAAATGCAAGTGACGTGTGGGTGAAAAAGGGTACTCATGTATAAGCAGTACAACATGTTCATGCATCAATACTTCCTATGCTTTATGACTTTGTTTGGTTGTTTGCTTATTGATTATGTGATTTGAAATTTGTTTGTTCGTTTTTGCATTCTTTCATACAAATTGTTTTCACTGTTGCTTTTGATCAATCTTTTCATTCGTATGTGTCAAAAATCCAAAAACCACATAAAAAGTAGAAAATCAAAAGTTTGATTGACATTGTTGAGTTGTTGTCTCACAACTTCTTTTGCCTTGTACCTTTGTGCTAATGGCTTTGCACATTTATGAGCGTAGCTTGTTCCTTTGCACTCTTATCACTATGGAAGAACTCTTGAAATCTATGTGACTGTTGTAAATAGATCTTCAAACTTGTCATGAATGATTAGTGAATAGTTTTGTTGATCTTGAGACATGCATAGACTTATGCCTATATATCTTCCCACTCTTTATTTTTTTGGTTTTGCTAAAAAGAGCTCTCCAAAATGTAAATCTCCAAATGAAGAGAGATTTTGAGTTGCAAAAGCCTGTCGCACATACCAGTATTCGACTAGGAAAAAGGAAATGCGACCAACAAAAATAAAGTGTATGATTCTTCAAAAGGCCAAAGGCTATCCCATCAAGGAGAAATATCAAAAGTCATTCTCACAATGAGATTTAATTGTTCCAAAAAGATTAAAAAGATCTAATGTTATGACAAAAAGTATATGGAGTCAAATGTAAAACTCCAAGCTATGCTATCAAGTCTTGTGGGAGGTCATATATGCATACTTCTATAATTGAGATAGGTCACATGATCTAGTGCTAATTATGTATGCCTTGATTGAATTGATCATTGAAGTTTCACATTAGACTAAGGACTATCTCATTGTTGATATCCACACACAACACACAAGTTTATGTTCAATGAATACCATATTCATTTGTGTGATTGTACTTGTTAAAATGTGTTTTCACATGCTCAATCTTTGTTGATTTAAACACAAAAATATTTTTGAGTGTTTTAGGTGTTTTTGGAAAGTACTTTGTTTTTACAAAAACTGAAAAATTTCAAAAAACAGTGTTGCCCTGTTTTGGCGACTTAGTCGCGAGTCATCCAAGTCGCATGCTACAGCCGCGAGCTCGCGTGTTGTTTTTGGCGACTTGTTCGCAAGTGAAAGGTCCAGTCACGAGGGGTACACAGAGATTTTTGCGACTTAGCTTACGACTCCATCGCGGGTAGACCTTCCAGTCGCGAAAAACACTTAGAAAATTTTTCACAATTTTTACTTTGAGTGTTTTGGCGGCTTGCCCTGGCAACTTGTTTTAGTCACGAAAGATGCGTGTTTTGCATTTCAAAGACAGTTTCTTTAAATTTTTTCAGTTTTTCCCTCTACTTTTTGTGATTATTCATTGTCTTCCCCATTTCCTTCTTAACTGAAACTGACCCAAACACTCCTCAAACTCCATTTCTGCATCATTTCTTCTCCAATCTTCAAGAAAAATGTATGGGTTTTCTCTGTCTCACTCCATTTTCCATGGTTTGAGTCTGCTTTTCTTGTTTCTGTGAGTGTATTGTTGTCATTATGTTTTTTGAAAAGTGTCATGCTCGTTTAAGGGTTTGCTTTATCTTGGTGATTGTTCATTGTTTGAGAGTTAGTGTTTTTGACTTTATTACTGGTGTTTATATGAAGTCTGGGGTCTGTGCACTGTTTCATGATAGTGGTTGTTTCATTCATATCATGTTTATGGTATTCTGTCACATTATTTGTCATTTGAATCCTTGTAATGTTCAGTGCCCACTTGATTCTGAGCTATTAATGTTCATCTCCATATTTGATTGCCTATTCCACTTATTATGTCCATGTTGCTTATGATTACTTGTCTTTAACTTGATTCTTGTTTTTGTGATTGAGTGAAATCTCCCTGTTTCACATTCTTATACCTGAATCTAATCAAACTGATGTGTGTACCTTATGGTATTGCATTTGGCTCTTTGTTGTGTGACTGGTCTCTTGCAGATGACTCGTCATTCTCCTAAAGGCAAAAACATCGTAACTAGTAATCAATCAACTCCGATTGCTAAACGAACTCAACTATTATCTCAATCATCTAAAGACTCCAATTGTGAAAGGTTTAGAACTCCTCTTAACTCACACATTTACTCAAGCATCTTTGACATGGCATCTCCTATAGTGGAACGTGTGGTTGAGTTTAACACTTTGAAGACCACTTTTGTCCCTCAGATCTTTGAATCAAGAGATTGGGCAGCCTTATTCGAGAATTTTGAAGACCCAATGGATGAACTGGTCAGAGAATGCTACTCCAATATTAGTGACCTTGGAGTTGAACTGATTTGCTGGGTGAGAGGAAAGGAATTTATCATCAACCCGAACTCCATAGCCGATATTCTCCACATCACAAGACCTCAGAATGTGAATCTAACTCCTTATGATGATAGAACTCTAGAGATTCAAGACATTCTACAAGTTCTTGGACCTGACCATGAAGTCTCTAGTAAAGGCACATCCATTAGTACTGCCAAGTTTGCACCTGAACTGACTACTTTGAAGCTGATCATGTTTTCCAATCTTTATCTGCTGTCCAACATGACTTTCATCAATCTTGGAAGAGCTCAATTCCTATGTGACCTTATTACAAGAAAGTCCATTGATATCTGTGCCCACATCTTTCAAATCATAAGGAAGACCGCGGCTCGATCAGCAACATAAGGATGTATTCCATTTTGCAGTGTCATTATGAAGTTCATTCTTCGTGAAGGTATTAATCCTCCCTCAGATGGAAAAATGATGACTCATCCACATCCAATTTCTACGATCACTCTCCAAGCAAGCAAGAGTCATTCTTCTAGAACTCCTAAGAGTGAGCCATCCACCTATGAAACTCCACATGTTCATGCTCCAGTTACACCTGCCCAATCAGCTGGCACTTCATCCGTTCCCCCTAGGTTTCAAACAGCCAAGCAAAGCCACTTGATTACGAATGTGGCTCATCAGATGTCCGAGTTAGAATGGCTTCTTCACTCCTTTCACAATCAAACTCAAATGAATCTCACAACTATTGAGACACAACTGGATGCTATTCAATAGAAACTAGAAGAAAGTCTTTAGCTATTCATGCCAAAAAGGGGGAGAGCAGTAACACAAGAATGAGAAGGAGTGTGTATATTGAAAGGGGGAGTTGTGCGCTCACATATATTTATACTAGTCTTTATTTTTATTTTTATTTTGTTTATGGTTATAGTTTTGTGTTTTGGATAATTTTTGTTATTATGGGATGAGTTTGATACACTGTGGTTACGATTAATGTTTATTTTAAACTCATAACTCATGGATGGTTTTTGAAACTTTGGCATAGTTTATATATTGATGATGTTTTTAAGTATATAATGCGGTTTGTACCCATATTGCTTTTGTAAGCTTTTAGGGTTTTGTTTTATGCATAGTTTGTAGGCTTTATGGTTTGTATCATGCTTTAAGCAGCCTTTATGCATTGTTTATTCAGTACTTCTAACTAAATGTCATGCATTTTCCTTTTAAGTACTGTCACTCTTGTGCCCTTGTAGGATTGTTCCTAGATGCATATACTTAGTGTATTATGCATTGGTTGAGTGTTAGGCATGCAAGTGATTTGCATTAAGCTTATTAGCTTGTATGTCCAAGTGTTCATTCCAAGTGTGAATGAGCATTGTGGTCACTACCTTGTAGTAATTTCTTGTTTGATCAAGCCATGATTTGTTTCTTAACTCCATCTTTGCTTGATCACATCATGCTTGCTTCATATGCATTTCATGTTTTTCTGCATACAATGATCATGGTGTATTGTTGTGTTTCAGGAGATTCATGTTCATATGTTTCAAGAGCTTCACAGTTTCTAGAATTAGGTGTGAGTGAGTTATGTTCAACTGTTTCCAACTCACATGTTAAGACTAGAGTCTGTTTTAGGGTTTTGTCACAGAATAGCCAAATGGGGAGATTGTAAGGTTGAATTTAATCAACCATCTTGTTGGCTTTATTCCGTGCCAAATTTGCTTGTATTTTAGCAATTAGTAACCTTGTATTTAGGTGGGAATCATGTAAGGGTAGTGTGTGAGAGAGTATGAAGAATTGCTCAAGTTTGTGCAAAGAAGCAGGGACTCGCGGCTGGATCTCACGGGTGGCTCGCAACTGCAAGTCGCCAAAATGATGCACACATGCTAAGCATGCCAGAAGCTGAAGTGTCGCGCCAGCTGTTGCACTACAGGACAAAAGTCCCAGGCTGGCCAGGTCGTTTGCTCGGCTTAACCTCGCGACTCAACCCAGTCACGAGGTCAAGTCGCCAGAACACCCTATTTGGGAAAATCTAACTTTTCACATTCCTTCTCACCCTACTATATATATACCCTTATACACACAATTTAGAGAGAGCTTCCAGAGAGAATTTTTTGAGAGAGAAACCCTAGAGAAAACAAGATTGACTCATCCACAATCTTTATCTAAAAAACTCTTCAAATTCCTCTACTCTCTTCCTCTCCATTGTCAAATCCTTGAGAGGCACATTACCAAAACATTTTTCTCACCATATCTATTTCTGTGAGAGGGCTATGTTGGTGCTTTAGGAAGCAGTTAGAAAGGAACCAATTTCACATTGGTTGATGCTATGGTCAAGTAGCGGAATCCGGGAAGCTAGAAAAGAAATAGGTTCAGCTCAACTTCGTTGGAGCAAGAAGCTTGGAGGGCTTAGGTACATTGGATAGATTAGGCTTGGAAGGTCTATTGCTGTTAATGTATCCCAACTACATTTTCTAGTAGATTACTTACCGCTTGGAGGGCGGCGGAGAGGTTTTATGTCGAGGGCTTCGGTTTCCTCTTCGATAACACATCGTTGTGTTGTCCTTGTGTTTGCCTCTCTCTTCCCTTATCTTTGCCTTTTATTTTTTGCTATGGATGTGATTTTAAATTGGTTTAGATTGTTTATCAATTCTGTTTATAGCTTGTGTTTATTTTCCGCACACTTTGTGTTTGTCATATAGCTTGAATTGGTAATTTTAATTTGGGGGTCTAAACGTTCATAGTGCATTTTACACTATTTGAACTTTCACATTAAAACCAAATTGTGTATAGAAAATCTTAGAGATTGAAAGACAATTTTAAAGTGTTTTTTGTATCTTCTTCCTTTGTTGCTTTGTAGTAGTCCCTGAATATGCCCTTTTGTTTTCCTAGAGTACAGATGTTGGTGTGAGTTGCACATTGCTTTGAACATCAAGTTTTTGAAATTTTGTACAATCACCATCTTCTTCAGTTGATAAGTTGTTGCTACATTCATTTGAAGTATCACTGATGTAAGCCTGGCAATAGAACAGGTTGAGGAATGTATTACAACATATACATCTTAAATATCATATTTTTAATTTTGCTAAATTAAAGAATACATACTTCTATCATTTTATCAAGCTAAATTGCTTTGTTTGTTTCTTCAAAAGAGTCAAAAAGTTTCTTGACGGTGTAGAATTCCCATCCATACTTGAGATTATAGTCATTTAGTTGTATTTTTTTTCTTAATTGAAGAAAAATATAGCATTCACATACTAACTTCAGAACTCTAAAAAAAAAATTAAAAAAACATGATTATTTGATAAAATAAAAATTGTACATAGAAGTAATTAAAACAATGGAAATCTTGAGATGAAAAAATTAAACCAAACATAAAACCAAGTTTGAGATAACCAAGAAACTTAAATATGCAATCATATAAGGGTGTGCAGAAAACCCTCCGACCCGCCAAACCTGACCCGACCCAACTTGACGAGTCGGGTTGGGTCAGTTTTTAAGGCTTGGTGGGTTGGGTTGGGTTACAAAAAAAAAATTTATAGTGGGTCGGGTTGGGTTTGGGTTATAAAATTACAAACCCGCCAAACCCGACCCGACCCACCCATATTTAATATATATTTAATAAACTTTTTTTTTAAATTAGCTATGGGGTACTTATATATATATATATATATATATATATATATATATATTTTTTTTTTTTTTTTTTTTTTATTTAAATATATATTTAATAATTTAAAAAAAAAAATCCCAGCTGTAAAGTAGCACTTCCTCGGTTTCTCCTACTGATACTAATTTAATATATATATATATATATATATATATATATATATATTATATAATTAATAAATTTTTTAAAATAACCAGTTCTTCCTATCCTATATAAAAACCAATTAGTTCACACAAATCCTAATAAATTACTATTGTTGTTTAGTCATTAGTGTTGTTTGCCTTTAAGGAGTTACATTAATACTAATCTTTAGGTTTTTTTTAATATATTAATATTTATATTTTTTTCTACTCAATTTAATAATAATAAAAAAATTGTCAAACCCATGGGTTCAACCTGACCCAACCTGACCCATGTGGGTTGGGTTGGACTTATGTGATGAGTTGGGTTGGGTTGAATTTTTTTTGACCCACCATGGTGGGTTGGGTCAAAAAATCCCCTCAACCCTACCCAACCCGACCCATGCACACCCCTACAATCATATTCCAATTTCAAATTCTTTTTACAAACATATTACCAATAAATATGCAATAAACAGTATAGAATAAAGGAAAGATTGGTAAATACCTGACTTTCCTCGTCTTGTAGTTGTATTACCAAATAAGCCAGATATCAAAATGCTAAATCCCTACCTGCAAAACAGTAAGAATCCAATTTTCAACCAAGAAACATTAATAGAAGAGAAATAGTGCAGTGTAGAAAGTTTGAAACAGCGCAGTGTAGTGCAGAAACTCTTCCTATATATGTTATTTTCTTCAAGAATTAAATAGATTAGCATAAAAATTTCAATGATTCTATCCAATGAAAAAACAATCACCTACATCACCATAGTTGCTGTTGTTAGCTAACTTTAACTCATTTTTTCCATAGTGACTAGTAATTTATAAAGGCAAAGGAACCCAGATATTAAAAGCAAAAGCCTAAACTAAATCCTCTAATTGATTTAAGAATTCCATTTTGTTTTATGCAATTACTTTCAGTTATAGTCTTGCAGCCTTGCAAGTATTTGAATGTATCTTATCTAATAATGTATCTTATCTAATCAATGTGTCAACTGCGTCATACCTTGCATGTCCATACGTTCATGTGTTTGAAGACAAAAATAATTTTGTTGAGCGACACAATATTCAAATCTGAAAAACTGAACAACACCGAAAAACTAACCTCAACGTACTCCACACCAATTTTGCTAAGATTAATAGGAATGTTGTGTAATGAAAGCAAGCTGATAACTCCACCTCACTTAATTTCCACTAAAAAAATTCAAACCAATAGCTCAATTTCCACACAAAAAAATTCAAATTGATTATCACCATTTTAATATCTATTTAAAATATTGAAGATGTAACTCACTTCAAAAAAATATTATCGTCAAAACACACTACTAACTCAGTTACAAAGTTCCAAACCTAAGACTTATCTAAGTGTGTGCACAAACTCAATTACAGATACAAAAGAAACACAGCTAAAACAGCACATACTAAAATAATAAGCCAACAGTAAACTGTTGAAATTACAAAAACCAATAACTGTCACATAAACAGCTTAATAAATCTCTCTAGAATTACAAAATAGCTAAGTTTACCATCTGCTACAAATGCAATTCACAAAGTTCCATCTTTGGGATAGCCCAAGACAACAAAGCCCCACATTCTAATACTAGTTATAATGTATCACACCACTTAATTCCAAGATACATCTTTCAATTTATGATATAGAAAAGAAAATAAAGCTCAATACAGAAAATTTTATCAATATATACTCAAAAACATTTTGCAAAAAATAGTAAATTGACCCAAAACCACCTACTCAAATCAATAATGCATTCACAAAAGAAAACTCCCAAGTATATGTATAACGGTGTTTTTGTTAAGGAGTGAAAAGAAGTGGAGCAACTATTATGACAAAGAATTCCATTAGCGTAATCATATTTATAATGAAAGTGGCAAAACACGAAGTGCTTTAGAAAATACCAGGTATTGACACATAGGTGGCTAAGAAAGTGAGTCCACTTAGAAGCCCTCAGCTTCATGGAATGGGATATTCTCCAATTACTAATTCTTATGGCCCTTCAAACCACCCATGGAACAATGAATTTTAGACTTGAATTGGAAACATCAGAAGAAGTAAATTGTTGGGTTCTAAGAATTTAGGTTTAAATGTATTAGAACTTCAATTTGTAACGTTGGCAAACCATGATCAAAACGTCTAGTCTTGTTTTAGACTTGCTCAAAGTGTGTTTAAGTGTAAAGTTGGAATCGAGTGTTCTGCAGGATTTACTGTGTAAATCTACCTGGCTCGATCGATCGAGAATTAGATTCAATCGATCGAAGTTCGTGCAGATTGTTTTTCTGCAAAATTTTCCAACTCAACCCAAGCTCGTTTGTCATGTATGGTTTTATGTTTTGTTTTAAGTATAAAAGGGAAAACCCTAGCCACGTTTAGAGATTGCTCTTTATGTTTGTGTGTGAATCTCTTATGAGATCTAGAGGTGTTTGCTTTCATACATACTTAGGGTTTCCAATCTCAAGATTGATGTCGAGAGCTTGGTGATCAATTCAATTGCTGCTTCAAGAGCTTAAAGATATACAAGCGGGAGTGCTTGTACTTGCTATGAATCCAAGAGAAAAGTAGTCCATGGACTCAAAGCTGTCACATGGTCGTGGTAGTAAGTTTCCTACTTGAGGTGACAATAGGATGTTAGTGGTCTAAGTCACTATTGTGTAAACTTCAATTCTCTATAGTGGATTTGTTTACCTTGAGAATAGCTAGGTTAAATCCTCCTCAGGTTTTTTACCAGTTTGGTTTTCCTGAGTTATCATATCATTGTGTTCTTTATTTTCCGCATTTGTCAATGATATGATTTATATGTGTTAACCTAAATCTGCTTAATTTACCTAAGTTAATCACTTGGCTAAATAACTAGGCTAATCTGGTTGTGTTTAAAGGATCTAAAAATGTACATAAAGGGAAATCCATAAAGCTGGATTGTTGGGGTCATCAATAGTTCTTTTCGAAGTAAATTAATTTGAAGTAAACAAAAGCAGATCAAATCCTAAGTCATAATTCTAACATCAAATTGATTGAAAGCAAGCATAAATGCAGACCAACCATAGACTACCACTAAACAAATTCAAACCCATAGCTCAGTTCCCACACACACACACACAAAAAAAAAATCAAAATCAAAATAGCCTTAATTATAAGGTTTGCAAATGCATAACAAAGAAGAGATTGTTTCATTGGGGTTTGAGATGGCATTATCACAAGCTTTTCTAATTGCTTTCTTCATCTCTGGCTCTGCTATTGTATTTGATAAGATTAATGTAGTCGATGCCAATATTGTCCAGAGCATGTACATCAACAGGAGAAATAATGAGGCAGCTATTGTGGGCAGCGATGATCTTCAACTCGCATTGGATCAAACCTCGGTAAAAATTATCCCTTTCTTTTTTCCATCCACCTACTACAGAATTAATTTTCATTTTTAACTTCAAATTTCATTTTGAATCGAATTCTTTTTATCAGAGATTACAATTTAACTTTTCCTTTTTAGTCAAAGTTAGAAAAGATAAAATATAGTAGCTAGCTTAATTTGATACGATAATAAAATTAAAGGTAAGAAAATAAAATAATATGATGAAGATGAGCAAAAGCAAGATAAAAAGAGGGAACGTGATTCAATTTGATTGCCTACATCCATAATAAAAAGCAATTTTGATGGCTCTTATGCTGAATAAATACTTTATTGCTCAACCCAAAACAAGGGAGAAACAAAATAATTGAGCCAAATTTCATCTCTATCCAAAACCTAAAAATTAAAAGAAGGCAAATTTGAGATGGGAACTGGCCCAATCCAGCTTGCAAGAGCTGTCCATTGTACCTAAAAATGAGCAGAGACATTTGCCTACCTACAAACAAAAGAAAATTTTACATTGGTAAAAAGCTTTACAAAACACAAAATGTCATCACATAAAGTTTTAATACTCCAATGGGGATCAACATTTGCATTACGAAGTGACTTAATGACATTCTAAGCATCTCCCTCTAGTATAATATTCTCATAGACTTCACTAGCAACAAGCCTAATGGCACTCCATGCTGCCCTAGCTTCCCCCACCAAAGGACTGCTAGGAATGGTCTGATGATGAGGCCGGAACATGTTGAACTAAATATCCGTCTCTCATTTGCAAACCCACGATCTAGTCTTTCCTTGATATTTGCTAAGCCCTCCCTCTTATTAGACCAAGTATAAGGATTTCCCAAAAATAAAGATCAATAAGACCATTTTTATCAATTACAGCATTGGAACCTCCACTGGATGAAGTTGCAACCGGCATATCTCCCTTTTTATCTACTTGAGAAAAGACATGATTAAAATCCCCAAGACACAGCCATCCCCCATTAAAGGCTTCTACCTTTTCCACATCATCACAAAATGGCCCTCTATTATTTCTATTAGGAGGGCCATACACCAATGATATCATCCATGGTTCATTTACTGGATTAGAGAAAACCAAGCCATAAATCATGTTATTGCACTTTGAAGTGATTTCCAGATCAACTCCAATTTTTCACCCAACTATAAGCCCAGCTTTCTTTCCTCTAGGATTAACAAAATCTAAGTTATAAAATCCCAGGGATCACAAGAACTTCCTTACTCTATCTATGGGAATCTTAGTTTCAAATAAAAATACTATATCTGGACCAATATCTCCTATTAAAGCTCTCGTTGCCGCAGCCCAAGCCAAGCCACGGCAATTCCAGGATAGGATAATCATGACTGGGTTGGGGGCATGGTAAAGCTCGCCTACTCAACCTTTTTGGATGTAAGGGAAGGATCATTGAAGGGAGATTGAAACTTTCAGAGCTTACCTCTTGTGGAGAGTTACAAGTTTGCAAATAAGAATGTTCCCTAGCCAATCTTTCATCTTCTTTATGCGGATGGGGCTGCAATTACTGGTATTTTTCTGTTGGGCTAAGTTAGTCTGGCTGGTGGGTTGATGAGCTATTTTAAGCAAACCTGAGCCCACTTTTGTAAGCTTAATAGCCCTTTTGCTAGGTAGCCAATCAACTTCTAATTTCCTTTTTTAACTCCCAGCTTGTAGGGTGTGTTCTCCTGACTTTCACTACTGCCTTGTTGACTAGGCCCTGTTGATTGGATCTTACTAAATTAGGCCCTACTGCAAACTTTCACTATTATTATTTTTTAATGATGTATTACAATGAACCCTTGATGGAGATCTTTAGTATATCTAACTCTTGACTAAACATGTATTAAATTAGGGTTACAACATGCATTTGCAGTATAAGTAGGATTGTAATTTCTTTGCTTGCCTACCAAATAAGATTGGACTTGGGTCTTGATTGGGATTGGACTTTGATATCTTTAATAGTTTTGAATATGATAAGCTAAAACGTTTAAACATACTGCATATAATCAAACTTGTCGCAATGTACAAGTCAAAATAAAAACCAAAGATACATTGCTACATATCAGAAATGGACAAATCAGATTAGTTTATTTATAAGTTATTACTGCAAATTATAGGCTTCAGATCAGTCTACAGTCCATGATGGAGACTGGCTATATATATATATATATATATGAAACAGACATATATACAATGTCATTCACGTCTCTAACTGCTTTGGTTGTAGGCTCTGGCTCAGTGTCGAAGAGAACATTCTTATTTGGAAGCTTTGAAATGCTCATTAAATTGGTACCCGGGAACTCAGCTGGAACAATAACAGCCTACTATGTAAGTTTTACTGACTTGAGCAAAGCACAAGGTTTCATAAAACGACGAGATAGACTTTGAGTTCATAAACTTAGAATCAAATAAGCTAATCTAATCTATATCTATATCTATATCTATAATAGCAGAAGCTGAGAGAAAGTGGATTCCTACAATTAAGGAGGTGCTACCTAATAGGATAACTGCCTATCTAAAATTCAGACACGTTTCACTTAAAAAGCGATAAATTACATTGTTTTACGAGCGTAACACCGTTTGGTAGTCTTTGTGTGTGTGTATATATATATATATAATAAATAATAATAATAATAAAAAACAGTTAAGCTAAAATAGAAAAAAATGATTGCAACTAAAAAAACCCTAGCAATACAGAGAAGCCTGGGACACGGAGAGAAATAGAGAAAGAGGCGATGAGGAAAAAACATAAAAACCCAAAATACAGTTTAGAGAGACATACGTTGCAGAAAGGGAGAACCAAGAAAGAGAACGATAGAGAGCAATTCACTCTGTCATTGATGGTGGAGAGAAAAATCTGGAAAGACAGTCAGGCCTTTGTCAACATCAGACCACCGTACCCTCCACCGGTATGATCTCTATTTTTTTGTACCGAAGGTCAACATACTCCTTTCCTTTCCAAATACTGTTTTTGTTGTTTGAAAGACTAAAACTTTGATTGATGTATATCCACAATTTGCAGTAAAAAAAACAAATGTTCTATCAAGGGTCTCTCTTCTTCTCAAAAACCCTTCGTTCCAGGAAAAAAAATGCTAAGGAAGGAAGATGAGTCCCTTTGCCTATTAACAATGCCTCCGACAAGCTTCCTATCCATTCTCTAACTTTTTTTTCTTTCTAATTTGTGGTATGTTTCAAACTTTTACAAATATTTTTGGGTTTGGTTCTAGAAATTAGGGTTAAGGAAATTGAAATTCTGATATGTCACTATCTTTATTAAATATTTTCTGTAATGGGTTTGTTTGAATTTTTCTCTTTCGGATTTAAATCATTCAATTTCTTTCTCTGCAGAGATGAAGTGGAATCTTTGTTCAATCTAGAGTATCTAAATTCATCAAAGCAAAGGTACCAATTTCTTTTCCTAATATTCTCTTCCCTTTGCCTCTCTATTTGTTTAATTTAGGGAAAACCTCCACAAAATGAGATCCTTCTAATTCTTTAAACTAAATCATTTCACTTTAATTTCCAGGTTTTGTTTGGGATTGGAATTGTGGGATTTCGAAATCTAAAAATATAATGCTATTTTATTTATACATTGTTGATTTTAGTCGATAGTCTTTTTAAAAGATACTTTTAAGTCATGATTTTATTATTTTTTATGGTGGGTTTTTTTTGGGTTCTACATGTTATAATTTGTGAAAACTGAAAGTATAATGTTCTTTGTACCAAATTGATTACTTTGTATGTTATGGTAGAGAATAATCCTATATTAAAAAAATTTACCTTATCAGTAGACATTACCCATCTAAAGCAAGGGATGCCAAGTGCTATGCCCAAAATTTTAGCCTCTTTTATCATGCATGAAAACTTGGACCCCATATTTCTTCGTAGAGAGGTAAGTTAGGTAACATTTTGTAAGTTTCTATCAACTTGAGTAACCTGCCTTCATAAACCAAATGAAGTTAGTATGAAGAACTCCCCCCCCCCCCCCAAAAAAAAGTAAACAACGTACAATGATTGCATTTGCACACAAGGTGTTGGTTTTGGTGTTTACAATATTTGGTTTTTTGGGTTTTTCATGTTGTATGCCATTCTTGAAAATTCATTGAGAATCTTTTTAGTACTAAGAAACAAAAGTGAAACAATAGTAAAAGGAATTGTTACCAGTTTTGAAGGTTTTAAATTGTTTAGTTTAAATTAAATTTGTTAGTTTACTTTGCTAATCTGTGAATTGTGGTGATAAGTAGAGAATTGCAACCAGTTATGATATTTAAATACCATGAAATTTCAGCAAGTTGAGATGAATAGTAGAGAATCTATCATGTAGTCACATGAGAAAATTTAATAATTCAAGGCTTTATATAGTACTTAACTCAATTGAGACGATTTCTTTTCAATTTATGAATGATGGAAGTATTTGTTTTGCCTAATTTATAGTGTAATGTACCAAGTTTCTTCAGACAGTTTTCTTAATCCTCTTATACTTTTAAGGTCTATTTTGGAAGATAATTATGGGTAGAAAAGGCTTATAAATAAAGGGATTCATACATTGAAGCAGCCACAATATCTGTTTATATCTTTAGTAAACTATGGTATTTGGTTTTGCTACATTTTGAGAGTACTACAATTTGACAGTGGGCATGATATTTAGTTTTTGTTTCAAACTTTTTAGGTATTTGGGTTACATTAGGTTTTCATTTGATTTTTTTCTCAAATTGGCTCCTTAAACAAAAGATGACAGTGTATTATGGCACAATTTTAAGCCAAAAGAAGAGTTAAACAGACTTGTTCTAATAGATGGGTTTGTGCTCTACACCCATCTCCTTTCTCTACCATCTGTTGTTTGTATTTGTGCTCTTCCCCCATCTCCTCTTTGCAACATATATGGAAGGTTCACATCATCTCATTGTTTCTTCTCCTATTCGAATTAGCATCTTCAATCTTCAATATATCTATGTTTTAACTTAAAATCTTATGCTTATACTTCAATTGTTTTTCTTCTTGAAATACTCTCTATGCAGTTTATGAAATACTCTTTATGTAGTTTAGAGTTTATAAATACAAAAACCCACAGAAAAAGTGTTAGGTTCTAAAGACTTAGGTTTTACGTATTTAGAATCCTAATTTGTATTGTTGGCAAACCATGATCAAAACAATGTATTTAAGATTTTTTTAGAATTGTTCAAAGTTAATTCTTTGTTGAAAAGTTGGAATGAAATACTAAGCTAATTAAAAAACTGTTTCAGTACATTTCGATCGATTGAAGCTTAGGCTCGATCAATCGAAAATCGTACCTGACGTTTTTTAATTAGGTTTTCCAACTCAGCCCTAAAGTGTTTTAATTGGTTTAGGTTTCTAATTTACCCTAGGTATATAAGGGAAACCCTAGCCACGTTTTTGTGTTGCTCATTATTGCGGTTTATGTGAATCTCTTGTGAGATCTTTGAGGAGCTTTCCTTCACATAAACTTAGGGTTTTCAATGAGAAGATTTTTCTACACCTTGATGATCATTCTAGTTGCTGCCATTGAAGCTTAAAGAAAACATAAGCGAATGTGCTTGTATTTGATGGAGAATCTAAGAAAGAAGGAGTCCGTGGATTCGGAGCTTGCACGTGGTCGTGTCAGTAAGTTCTACTGGTGGGTAGCAATAAGAAGTCGAGCGTGGGGGCTTGTAAGTCTTATTGTATGAACTTCAATTCTTTCAAGATAGTGGATTCAAGTTTACCTTGAGGATAACTAGGTTAAATCCTCCCCAAGTTTTTATCGGTTTGGTTTCCTGGGTGATCATATCTTTGTGTTCTTTATATTTCCTCTGCTATACTTGATATGATTATTTAATTGTGTTAACCTAGATCTAATTAATTTGACTAAGTAATAACTTGGCTAAATTCCTAGGTTAATCCAATTGTTTTAAGGGGTCTAAAAACCTACAAGTGGTATCAGAGCGGGTAGCTCTTTTGTTTTTGATCCTTTGATCTTTGAGCTGATCCTTGACCCATGTTGTCATGGAACACAAACACTCTCTAGTTATTCCTCCTCACTTTGATGGGAATAATTATGCTTATTGGAAAGTAAGGATGAAAGCATTCTTGAAATCCATTGATGAGAAAGTCTGGAACTCCGTTGAATACGGATGGGAGAAGCCCACTACTCCTATTAGTGAGTGGCAAACTTCTCAAAAAGAAGCAGCTGCATTTAATAGGAAGGGTATGAATGCTATCTTTAACGTTGTTTCTATGGAGGAATTTAAAAGAATCTCAAATGTTGAGGTTGCTCATACTGCTTGGAATATCCTCCAAACTGTGCATGAAGGCACAAAGGCTATCAAAATCAATAAATTGCAGCAATTAACTTCTAAATTTGAAAGCATTAGGATGTCTGATGATGAATCTTTTGATGAATTCTATGTTAAACTGAATGATATTGTTAATTCTGCTTATAACTTGGGTGAAATTTATGATCAACCAAAAATTGTTAGGAAAATTCTTAGATCCTTAACTGAAAGTAAGGATGTGCACTCCATCCCTATTGATGAACTTGTAGGATCTCTTCAATCTTATGAGTTGGACCTACCCTAAACTAGCAAATCCAAATCAATGGCTCTTAAGTCAGTTGATGATGTTGAAGTTAGTGGATTTGATGATGAGCTCTCTGCTACAGAGATTGCTTACCTTGCCAAGAACTTTAGGAACTTTCTCAGAAATAACAATAGAAAGGCAAGAGGTGTGAACACTGCTGAACTTAGAAATTTTAGGAAGAATGATCTCACTAAGGTTAACAATATTGACAAACCTAGAGAAAAAGTAGGTCAATCTTCTAATAATTCTATGGGTCCTCAGTGTTTTGGATGTTAAGGGTATGGTCACATGAAATCTGAATGTCCTACTTACTTGAAATCTAAGGGTAAGGCTATGGCTGTAACCCTTAGTGATGGTGAAGTTTCTGATGATGAGTCAGAATGTGACGATGATGGAAACTTCATTGCTTTCACAACTACTGCTGTAGTGAGTGAAATCATATCTGTTGAAGAGAACCCTTCTGATGGGGAACTCTCTGAAGATGTAGATCTTCAAGAGGCCTACAATAAACTTTGCAAAGTTGCTGCAAAGGATGCTATGAGTGTTGAACTTGGCATGAAGAAGATTGAATCTCCTGAGCTTGATAAGAAGAATCTGCTTGTTAAACTGTTTGATGCAAATGAACTTTTGAACAATGTGAAAACTGAGAATATGTTATTGTTTGATAAAGTTAAATATTTGGAACTTGATTTATCTGTTGCTAGATCTGCTAGTTCTAAACTTGATCAACTGTTAAGTGTTCAAAAGTCTCCTTCTGAAAAATCTGGTATAGGTTATGTTGAAAGCATCTTTGTGTCTGCTCCCCATTCCACACACTTTGTTCCTTCATCTTCTACTGAACCTTCTGTGGTTGAAACTGTCAAACCCCCTGTTAATGAGGTTGTCATACCCATTGAAGTTTCACCATCTAGGAAGATTAGGGTTGATCTGAAAGAGTCTAAACCTAAGGAGTCTACCCTTTCTAAGGACAAGATGCATGGTAAGCCTGCTTGGGTGTGTCATCATTGTGGGAAGTCTAGACACATTCGTCCAACTGTTACAAGCTGCAATCTGCTAAGAGAGCAAATAAGCCAAAAGTGCCAGTGCCTCAAGCACAAGATCCTATAGCACTTATTGGTGAATTGGTAAAGGCGCTCAACCTTTATTCTAATCTTGGAGTTGGAAATCACTCTAATGTGAATACAAACTCCAATGCTCATGGTGCATCTAAAAAGTTTTGGATGCAAAAAACCCAAACTAACTGAGTCTTTCTAACATGGTCCTTGTGTTTCATTGCTTTTCCTTTGTGACCATTGTTCTTTGTTCTTTGGTTTTTGTGTTTTTCTTTTTTGTCTCTAGGATTTGCATTGCATTACATTCATGCATTTCATTCTAGGTGTTTTTTTATTTTATATATATATATATATATATATATATATATATATATATATAAAAGGGAAAGAAAGGAAGGAAAAAGGAAGCACATTGTTGTTCTTGCACTATTCTCTTTGTTTTTGAAAACAAGGTTGGTCAATTTATTTTCACATGACATGTTTGTTGTACTTTGTTTAGCTTTGATAAGCTTATTTATTGCACTTCACTAGTGGAAGCTTTGTAGAATATGATGTGTGAAAAAGATGTTTATGGTGTTTATCACTTTGTCTTTATCTTGAAGTCATATGTTATTTGACTGTCGGACTTGAACCTTTTGAGAAATGCATAAATAACCATCTCACCACTGTTCACTAGCCAATCATGAACACCTTAGTGCATATCATAAGATTTTGTACTCGAGAAAGTGTAGCACATGCACAAAAAGAACATAAGGTGAAGCCTTGATTTAAATGATAAATATCTTCATTAAAAATTGGTGTGTACTATTAGGCTAAAATGCCAAATCACTTAAATTAAAAATTGGTGTGTATATTATGAGGCAAAATTCAAGAAACTTACATGATTGCAAGCTTATGTTCTAGGAGATGAGGGAGTTATATAATGTAACTCTTTAGGTTCTAAAGACTTAGGTTTTATGTATTTAGAATCCTAATTTGTATTGTTGGCAAACCATGATCAAAACAATGTATTTAAGATGTTTTTAGAATTGCTCAAAGTTGGTTCTTTGTTGTAAAGTTGGAATGAAATACTAAACTGATTAAAAAACTGTTTCAGTACATTTCGATCGATCGAAACTTAGGCTCGATCAATCGAAAATCGTACCTGACGTTTTTTAATTAGGTTTTCCAACTCAGCCCTAAAGTGTTTTAATTGGTTTAGGTTTCTAATTTACCCTAGGTATATAAGGGAAACCCTAGCCACGTTTTTGTGTCGCTCATTATTGCGATTTATGTGAATCTCTTGTGAGATCTTTGAGGAGCTTTCCTTCACATAAACTTAGGGTTTTCAAGGAGAAGATTTTTCTACACCTTGATGATCATTCCAGTTGCTGCCATTGAAGCTTAAAGAAAACACAAGCGGGTGTGCTTGTATTTGGTGGAGAATCCAAGAAAGAAGGAGTCCGTGGATTCAGAGCTTGCACGTGGTCATGTCAGTAAGTTCTACTGGTGGGTAGCAATAAGAAGTCGAGCGTGGGGGCTTGTAAGTCTTATTGTATGAACTTCAATTCTTTCAAGATAGTGGATTCAAGTTTACCTTGAGGATAGCTAGGTTAAATCTTCCCCAGGTTTTTACCAGTTTGGTTTCCTAGGTGATCATATCTTTGTGTTCTTTATATTTCCGCTGCTATACTTGATATGATTATTTAATTGTGTTAACCTAGATTTAATTAATTTGACTAAGTAATAACTTGGCTAAATTCCTAAGTTAATCCAATTTTTTTAAGGGGTCTAAAAACCAACAAAGAGTAATGAGAGAGAGAGAGAGAGAGAGAGAGAGAGAAAGAAAGAGAAATGGTAGTAAGGCACAAAGGGAATGACATAGAGATAAATTTCAAACCACCACCACAGGTGGTCTCCATCCACTGAAAATTGAGCATTAAGTATGATTTATGTTTGGGTATTTGGTTGGATTTAGGCATTTGGGTTAGATTTGGTTTTGATTCAAGTATTTGGGTTAGAAAATTAGAATTTGTTTTATATGAGTTTTCTTTTTCTTTTTTTTTGGATATTAAGAATTGAATTTGCTTTGGGGATGTTCTGTAATTAAGTTTACAATCTGCATAGTGAGGGGACGAAAGAATTCAAAGTGTGGCCAATGTTGCCAATCATATCTTCTTTGCTGAATACCGCTTCTTTGCCTACAACAATTTGTCACTAAACATGCATTTATACTTTTATGTCTTTCTTATAAGAGTTAATCTGTACTTTTTCCTACTTATTTATTGGACATCTATTGGATGTTTCTTTACATATATCTTTTTTCTTTTTCTTTTTTAAATATAATTGCTTAAGTGTATATTGCCATGATCAACACAAAGATTAATTAATCTTTCAGATGACTTGGAAGTAGTGAATCCAACTCTTAAAATTTGTGTTTCTTCTCAAAAACTCTAAACATGTGCACATTCTCAAGGATTGATTCATTTATGTTCAACTTGCCCAATTTTGAAACTCACGGATATATGACAAAAATAAGGATACAGTTGAGTGTTTGGTGATAGATGATTTTATATAGTTCTTGACAATTTTTTTTTAGTTCCATTGACACTTAATAGGATTAAAAATGAAATAGTTCGGTATATTTCTAATCAGTTAGCTATAGGAAAACAATTTTGATTAATTTTTTCCAGTTTAGTGGTATCATCTTAATATCTTTTGGTCAATTTTTTGTTTATAGTTTGTGAACTTTCTTTTGCTAAAGATCTATAAGGTAGTAGTGTGTTTGGTTTATTGCTTTAGTATGAACCTGCAATTCTTTCATATGACTTTTAATTTTACTTCCATTGCTTTAGCATTTCCCTGTAATTAAGGTTGTGATGACACAATAGGAAATTTGCCCACTTAAAAACCTGCCACACTTACAATTTGAAAGTTACAAAATACCGCATGTTGCATCGTTTGAGGCTTTAAATTTTAACTATTTATTGTGCAACCTACACAATTTAAGACAAAAAACACGGTTAGATTAAAAGAGAGAGAGAGAGAGTCTGATAAATAGAAAGAGAGAATGGGTCGATTAGGCACAGAGAATGGAGAGAGAGAGAGAAAAAACTGAGAAATTTGCCCTCAACTGCGTCAAGCAACAGTCCAGGCCTCTGCCATCGTCAAACCCATTCCCTCCACCAATTAGGCTCTATTTTTTGGTGTTTTTTTTTATAAAAAAAAATTAATATTTTTTTAAATTTAGGATCAAATCTGATTTAGGTTTCGGTATTTTGACTGGATTGGATTGCATTAAGTTGTTTGGCTTAGATTTGGTTTTGAATAAGGAATTTGGATTAAGAATGTTTTTAATATCCGTTATTTGTGTTGGATTTGGTTTTCCTTTGGGATATTTGAGTTTAATTTGTTTTGAGTATATCTCTACACTTTAAAGCTTTCATTTTATTTATTCTGCTATAAATTTTTTGTTGAAACATTTTTTTCCCTTTATAATTTCGTTTCCCATGTTTCTTTTCTAGCATTGTTATCAAGTTTTTCCAATATATACTTCTCTGTATTAGATTTTTTCCCCATATAGGTCATATATTATAGTGATTGTGTCAATTTTATTTTTAAATTGTATTTCATTGGTATACACACACTTTGTAATGTAGAATGAGGTTGGCCATATTTGATCAATAGGGCTAAGATTGCATACTTTGCATCTAAATTGGATTTTCGTTCCTATTTATTGATAACAGTTGAAAACAAATACATATAAGATAGCCCTGAAATCCAATTACAGAGGAAACAAGAAGCTGAATATAGTAGAGAAGTACAGACCAATAGGTATGCGTAGAGAAATTCAGAACAACAAGTATGCAAATTGCAAAGAAATACAGACCAACAGGTATGCAGAGAAATACAGACAGTATCAAATATTTTTAGATGTCAAATATTTGAGCTTCAAGTCCCAATATTTAACAATTTTGAATCAATAAAATTTTCAGAAATTGTTGTTTCCTTTGAGACATGAGTTTAATAATATGAACAATTTGAAGAACCCTTTACTCTTTAGCTATGGAATTGTTGTTTTAAATTTTAATGTGTTATCCTTTCTTATTTATCCATTCATATGCATTTAATTTCTTTCTCTTTTCATGTTTGATGCATCTTAATTTGTTATAATATTTTGCTATCTTGGAGGGTTAGTCATGTTGTTCAAGTGTTTTCCACTAGAGTCACTAAGTACATTCGCATGTTTGTAAGATTTCAATTTAACTTTTCAAAGTACAGAATTTTAAAATCTTTCACTGTGTGAATTTCTAAATGCTACTCAATGACATTTTGTGTTTGTAAGGGCATTCAAAAATCAAACAAAGAGGTACTTAAGAAGATTTTTGAAGGCGTGAGAAGGTTTATTTACACCAAGGACCGTGAGCAAGTCCAAGGATGAGGCTTTACACTTAATTTTTTTGGAGTAATGTTTGAATTTCATAATTAATTGTTTTGTGTGGATGCTAAGCAAAAAAGTGAAGTTACCATGTCAGCTCTATTTATATAAATTGACAGTTTTGTTTGATTGGACTTGGATCATTTGAATGTTTTTTTTTTCTTTTTTTGACAATTTTCTTTACTGGAATGTGTTACAATTCAAACTTTAATTTCCCTTTATCTCTGTTTTTACTTTTCACTATTCCAGTGCTGTGTATGTGTTATACTCAATTTTTTTTACTAAATTTGCTGTGAAAAAAAAAATGTTTTTTTAAAAACTTATATTGACATTGACTTGACTTAATTTCAATTCAATTTATTTTCCATTTTTATAATTATTCAATCTTTGCTGTGAAGTGTCATAGTCATTGGGTTCCCCCCCCCCCCCCCCCATTAATTTACATGTAAGGGTTTGCTATGGCAGCCACATTGTTTAAGGAAGTTAAAACACTTTAGTGAGAGTTATGGATTTGTTTATCTGTGTCCGTATGTATGTTTTATTCTTTGGTTGATTTATTAATTATTTCTTGTAATGTGCTATATCATAACAAGTTGGTGGTGGTTGCTTTTTCATCATTATCAGAAGGTGAAGATAGAAATTACCCTCATCAATACCTGCCGTGTCTTCGTTGTTATCACAAGATATAGATAGACTTCTATTTTTTTTCCAAACCTCATCTTGCTTGACAAACCTTATATTTATCCATTTGTACCACATATTTATCTATTGATTTTGTATGTATATAATTTTTATGTTAAGTTGTTCTATACAGCTATTTTAGAATTGTTATGAAATATTGTTTCCGTAATTAAAGTTTAACAGTTTAATGTTGGTTTATTTTAATAATCAGTCAACTTATACAACATGCCCCAAAAGAATTTTAATGTATTTCATTGTCTTCTAATTAGTCACATAACTATTATTGTACAAATTTGTTACAGGCATAACTAGTTTTGTAGAAATTATTGTTCTGCTACTAAAAGATTTCTTAAAAAATTAGTTTACTCAAACATATGAATTTTAGCTGCTGTATAAAATAAATAAAGAAAATTCACAACTCCAAGAAAAACTCAGTGACGACACAATTTTTGCTCTAAGTAAACTCATGTAAGGTTGAATTTAATTAACCATCTTGTTGGCTTTATTCCGTGTCAAATTTTCTTGTATTTTAGCAATTAGTAACCCTGTATTTAGGTGGGATTCATGTAAGGGTAGTGAGTGAGAGAGTGTGAAGAAATGCTCAAGATTGTGCAAAGAAACAGGGACTCGCGACTGGATCTCGCGAGTGGCTCGCGGTTGCAAGCCACCATAGAGACTTTTCAAATTCCTCTACTCTCATCCTCTCCATTGTTACATCCTTAATAGGTTCATTACCAAAACCTTTTCTCACCATACCCACATCTGTGAGAAGGCCATTTGGTGCTTGGGAAGCAGTTAGGAATGGACCAATTTCATATTGGTCGATGCTATGGTTTATAGCGGAATCCGGTAAGCTAAAGAAGAAATAGGTTCGACGCAACCTCGTTGGAGTAAGAGCTTAGAGGACTTAGGTACACTGGGTAGATTAGGTTTGGAGGGTCTTCTGCTATTCATGTATCCCAACTACATTCTTTAGTAGATTATTTACCGCTTGGAGGGCGGTGGAAAGGTTTTACGCCAAGGGCTTCAGTTTCCTCTTCGATAACACATCGTGTGTTGTCCTTGTATTTGCATCTCTCTTCCCTTAATCTTTGACATTTAATTTATGTTGTGGATGTGATTTTATTTGATTTAGATTGTTTACCAATTCTGTGTTAAGCTTATATTCATATTCCACACATTAATTGTTTGATATTAAGTTTGAATTGGTAATTTATTGTTTGGGGATCTAAACATTCATAGTGTTTTATACATTAATTGAACTTTCAACTGAGTCTAACTAAAATTCTACTACTCTACTATTTGAGAATGCTGAAATCAATCTAAACTACTGAAGTAAAAAATAAAAGAAGAGACAAAAGAGGGAAAAGAAAAATTCAAGTGCTCAGACAAATGAGTTCTATTGAAACTCTCTACTACTCTACTAACAAATAGATGAAAAGGAATTAGAATCAATGTGTTTAGAATATGCAACTACAACCAAAAGGCAAACCAGGAAAAAAAAAAAAAAAAAAAAAAAAAAAAAAAAAAAAGACAAATTATTTTAAAAAGGGAGATGTCAATAATGTTTAACATGAATTAAGTAATTACATATTTTGGACCTCAAACACACTAATATGTGTATGTTAGATTACACGTAAATAATATAAACAATGTTTTGAATTATATAAAAACACTTTATAGAAACAATATATTTTCTTTAATATTCTTTATATTAGGCTTTAACTACGAAGATTAATGAAAAGGTTGGGCAATCGAGTTATCATTAGAAAAATCATGTAAATGAGCAGTTTATCTGTATGTTTAGCTATCCGTTTTCATGAAATTTCAAGCCAATTGAGTCACAGGTGAAAGGAAAAGAGTTGAAAATATATATGATAAATTTAAGAAACAAAGAACACAAGAAATAGAAAAATATACCTCTGATTGGAAGAATTTCATCTTTTTGGTTAAAATTAGAGTGACAATTTCTTGAATACAATAATTTTTTTCATAATAGCTACTATTTAAGGATCTATTTTTCATTTTCTCATACATGTGATGTGTATGTGGGAAAAAGGGATTTACTATAACTGTGATATCAAATACTTCAACTTCTTTCTCTTTCAAGTTTGTTTTCTTTTACTAAATTTTTTTCCTTTTTTTTATTTTTTTATTCCATTTTTTTGCCAGCATTGTATGTGATTGTCATTATTAACATGATGAAGCATCATATTGAGGTTATCTAATATATGTGTTAGATGAAAATGGCATTACCACTTTTACATTTGTGGAGCAATCTGTTATATGATTTTATTTTCAGGTCATAATTAAATTTCATACCTTTGATTATTAATAAAATGAAATTTTGGCCAAAAAATATGAAATAAAGGCAAAATAAAGGAAAGTGAAAGAAATTTTAAAAAAAAAAAATAGACAAAATAATAGTTGTTATAGCAATTGCAAAAAAAGATCTTGAGTTACATCACATTTCTATGTCTTGGAAGTATTTTATGTGTCTTGATATTCCTCCTCTAGCAAATGACATTTTAAAGATTACAAGAAATTTTCTCATTAGCAAAATCTATATTATACTTTAGTTATTCACTAGCAAAAAAATTAACATATGATAGGCCACAAATTGAATGACCCCTTGTGATAGAAATTAATTAATTAATTAATTAATTAGCCAAGTTATTAATTAATCAATTTATCATGCAAACGCGTGGTAGCACAAACAAATCACCAATAACCTAATTACGCAGTGGAAAATAAATAACACGGGGATTTGTTTACGAATAGGGAAAAACCTAACGGCAAAAACCCCACCGGGTGATTTTCAGGTCACCACTCCCAAACTCCACTATTATCACAACAAGCGGTTACAAGTAAAGGAATCTCAAGTACCTTACCAACCTACAATTGAACCCTTACCCCAATACCCAATTGGACTTGTTCTATAGTGACGGTTCCCCTTTCTGATGTACGGCTCCCAAGTACGTGACTAACAGTTGCGCGGATCCCAATACACGACTTCAAAACACCAACTGAGAAGATTGTCGACTGCAAAGTTTTTCAGTTCATCCACACGATGAAGATCAAGAAGATGCTTGGTCACAAAACCCTACAGTGGAAATACACAACAACTTCTTCAAGAGAAAGAGATGAACTAGGTCAAGAACCTTGTCTCCGGTCACAATTTGCTTGAACAAAGTTTGCTCAATGCTTGTGCAACTTGTGTACCGTTTTACGGCTCTTAAAACAATCTTTTTATATGTCTAGGGTTAGGAGAAAAGAAGGCCCAAAGACATATTCACGGATCCCAAGAAAATCATAGTTGAATTCTAAAATTCTTAAACCTTGACAGATAGGAGGTGTCGAGAAGCTATCGAGCAAGTATCGAGCTTTAATGAATTTGCACTCTTTGCTTGATTTCTTGAACAGACTTGAAGGCTTCAACACTTGATCTTGAAATGTAGTTTCTTGAAGTATTTAAACACATCCTAAGTCTACCCAAATACAAATAAAGTTCGTTTTGTCAAAGGATAAGCCAATTACATAAAATCATGACATATGTTCTTAACATGTGAGTTAGCTCTCCAATCATGCTCATCTCAAACTTGGCCTGCATGAGTTTTGAAAAACCATGAGCAAGTTCATCCTTAGTTGATCCAAAGATAATGTCATCAACATAGACTTGAGCAACTATCAGCTCGCCATCTTCTCTTTTGATGAAGAGAGTCTGATCAGCCTTTCCTCTTGTAAACCCATGTGACACCAAGTATTGTGTAAGCTGATCATACCAAGCTCTAGGGGCTTGCTTTAACCCATAAAGTGCCTTCTTGAGATACAGTACATGATCCGAAAAGTGTGGATCAATGAATCCTTTTGGTTGAGCCATATAGACATCTTCTTTAAGCAGCCCATTTAAGAAGGCAGTCTTTACATCCATCTGATAAAGCTTGAATTTCAATTGGTAAGCCAAGGCAAGGAGAATTCTGATGGACTCCATATAGGCAACTGGTGCAAATGTTTCATCATAGTCTACTCCTTCCATTTGTGAGTATCCTTGAGCTACAAGCCGAGCCTTGTTGCAGACACATTGCCTTCCTCATCAGTCTTATTGCAGAATATCCACTTTGTACCGATGATGTGTTCACCCTCCGGTCTAGGTACCAAGGTCCAGACATCATTCCTCTAAAACTGAAGCAGTTCATCACGCATTGCTTCAACCCAACCTGCATCCTGAAGAGCTTCTTCAACTTTAGTGGGTTCAACCTATAACAGATAACAAGAATATGACACAAAGTTAGCAACACATTTATCAACTGTACATTTCCTTAATGTGAGTTCATTCAAGTTTCCCACAATCTTCTAGAGGATGATTTAGCTTAATCCTAAAGGAAGGTCCTTTCTCCTCATGGGATTCAGAATCTGGTGAAGTGGTTATATCTGCAGAATATTCCATAACACTAGGAGTACCTGGAGTACTAGGAGATACAAGTTCTTGTTCAACAATTTCTTGAACTACTCTAGGCTCAAGAGGAAGAATTTCTTTAGTTAGTTCCTCAATACCTTTTTCAGAACTGAAATCTAAAGACTCATCGATAACAACATTCACTGTCTCCATTACCTTCATGGTTCTTTTGTTGTATACTCAATAAGCCTTACTTGTAAAGGAATAACCTAGAAATATTCCTTCATCACTTCGAGAATCAAACTTTTCCACATTCTCCCTATCCTATAGAATGAAATGGGTACTTCGAAAGATCCTGAAATACTTCACATTAGGCTTCCTTCCTTTCCATAGTTCATATGAAGTCTTCTTGGCATCGAGTCTAAAATACACCTTATTAACCGTACGACACACAGTGTTAATGGCTTCACCCCACAAGTTTCTAGCCATATCCTTATTGTATAACATGGCTCTGGCCATCTCCTGAATCACCCTGTTATTTCTTTCTACTACACCATTTTGCTGAGGAGTAATAGGAGTAGAGAATTCTTGAGAGATGTCTGATCTTGAGCAAAATGACTCCATATATGAGTTCTCGAATTCTCTACCATGGTCACTTCGAATTCGATCAATTTTCAAACTCTTTTCATTCTACAGTGTTGAACACAAAGTTTCAATGTGCTCAGGAGAATCAGACTTAGATCGTAGAAGAATGACCCAAGTGTACCTAGTAAAGTCATCTACTACGACCATGATGTATCTCTTACCACCAAGAGACTTGATTCTGGTTTGACCTATAAGATCCAAGTGTAGAAGCTCCAATGGTCTAGATGTAGCTGATGTCTAAGTGCCAGGATGCTTAGCTTTTGTTTGTTTTCCTAGCTGGCATGGTCCACATTGCTCATTCTACTAAGTTTTGGTATCCCCAACACTGACTCATGCTTAGATACAATAGAAAGATGTTTGTAGCTAGCATGTTCCATCCGTTAATGCCATAGATCTTCATTTGGCAAACAAATGCTATTACACACAATATCAGCATCAGGAACCAGTCCATAACAATTGTCAAGAGTGCGAACACCATTTATGAGTTTCTTTCTAGACTCATTCATGACAAGACACTTTCCCTTGGAGAATAGCACCATGAAGTCTTGATCACATATCTGACTTATACTCAACAGGTTCACCCTCAGACCTTCTACATATAGAACGTTTACAATGTCCGGCAGTCCAAGTAGAGAGATGATTCTCTTTCCTTTAATCTGTGATTTGCTCCCATCACCAAAAGTGACATTGCCACCCTTTTTAGACTCAAAAACCTTGAAGAGAGATCGGTCTCCAGTCATGTGTCTAGAGCAGCCACTGTCCAGGTACCACAACCACGTGTCCATCACTTTAAATGCAGACTTCATCATAAAACACACTTCGTGCTTGGATGACAGATCAATGGGAATGGTACTTTCTCTCAACTGCCTTATATGAGCTATGCCTTTAACTATCACTCTCCTCAGACGAACTCCTTTGCACATTTTCGTTTTGAGACAGTCTAGTTTCTTCTTAGCCAAACTGAGATCTTTTCCGATTGTCATCAGAAGAGAATTCAAATAACTTTTAAACTTGTATTTTCTGAGACACTCAAACAAATAGAGATTAGGAAAACAAGATGTATTTGAAAGTAAAGATCTCTTCAAGTCGGTTACAGCCATGACAGCAGGGGTCAATGGATCAACACAGCAAAGATTAAATCCTAATCAGAGTGTGCCTGCTCTGATACCACTTGATAGGCCACAAACTGAATGACCCCTCGTGATAGAAATTAATTAATTAATTAGCCAAGTTATTAATTAATCAATTTATCATGCAAACACGTGGTAGCACAAACAAATCACTAATAACCTAATTACGCAGCGAAAAATAAATAATACGGTGATTTGTTTACGAATGGGGAAAAACCTAACGGCAAAAACTCCACCAGGTGATTTTCAGGTTACCACTCCCGAAACTTCACTATTATCACAACAAGCAGTTACAAGTAAAGGAATCTCAGGTACCTTACCAACCTATAGTTGAACCCTTACCCTAATACCCAATTGGACTTGTTCTGTAGTGACAGTTCCCCTTTCTAATGCACGGCTCCCAAGTAAGTGACTAACAGTTGCGCGGATCCCAGTACGCGACTTCAAAACACCAATTGAGAAGATTGTCGGCTGCAAAGTTCTTCAATTCATTCACACAATGAAGATCAAGAAGATGCTTGGTCACAAAACCCTATGGTGGAAATACACAACAACTTCTTCAAGAGAAAGAGATGAACTAGGTCAAGAACCTTGTCTCCGGTCACAATTTGCTTGAACAGAGTTTGCTCAATGCTTGTGCAACTTGTGTACCGTTTTACGGCTCTTAAAACAATCATTTTATATGTCTAGGGTTAGGAGAAAATAAGGCCTAAAGACATATTCACGAATCCCAAGAAAATCAGAGTTGAATTCTGAAATTCTTAAACCTTGACAAATAGGAGGTGTCGAGAAGCTATCAAGCAGGTGTCGAGCTTTAATGAATTTGCACTCTTTTCTTGATTTCTTGAACAGACTTGAAGGCTTCAACACTTGATCTTGAAATGTAGTTTCTTGAAGTATTTAAACACATCCTAAGTCTATCCAAATACAAGTAAAGTGCGTTTTGTCAAATGATAAGCCAATTACATAAAATCATGACATATGTTCTTAACATGTGAAACACATATGTCCTAACAACATATTTAGTGGTAGTTAAACAGTTGTTACAAATCACAAAAAATGTTGGCTAGAGTCAAAAATATGAGGAACCTTTGTTTCAACCGATGTGCATTGATTTGAAGGATAAGACATACTCTTTCAAGTCTATCTTTTTTTTTTCTTTTCTTTTTTGTTCTATACCTTTATGAAATTCTATATCTGGTACTTTATGCTTTTGTTAGTACTATAGGTTAAAAATGTGACAACATGAATGTGTAGAACTTTTGAACATTTGGATTTCTATATTAAAACCATGCAAGTTTAATAAGTATTTGAAATTTATAAGAGACGTGAAATGATTCCTCTTTTTTTCTTTCTACACATTGTATAATACATTTGATTAAATCAAATTTATTATTATTCTCATTTTTCTGTTTTCTTTTTAGGAAAACATTTAAAGATGAAAAGTAACCCAAAAAAAAATTTTGAAAGTGCAATATAAGTTGCTTTGTAAGGAATTTAAAGATAAAACATAACAAATAAATAAAATAAAATATTCCCACGCATTGCGCAGGTTAAAAGCTAGTTGTTCATAAACTTTGTAGCTATCATCCGATGGGAGCAAGCGCGACGAGATAGACTTTGAGTTCCTAGGCAACGTTTCAGGACAACTTTATGTTGTCCACACAAATATCTACACAGAAGGAAATGATAGTAGGGAGCAGCAATTCTATGTCTGGTTTGACCCGACTGCTGATTACCATAACTATAACATATTCCTTTCTACTGTATAATTTGAAGAAAAAAAAAAATACAACTGACTTTATATTATTCCCAAAAAAAAAAAAAAAAATTCTGTGGATTTTTCTATAAAAATAAATATAAAACAAAGAAAAAAACAACCCCAAAAGACTAGTGGCTCTTCAATATGAAATGTCTAATGAGACCATTTGGCTTTAAATTTAAATCTCCAACGATGGTGAACACCTCTAAGAGTTTTATACTTCTAATTAATTAATATTATCGTGGACATGCTAGCTAGACATGAAAACTGCACATCTCATTATCTTTACTAAAAATTTTGTCAACAACAATTAATCATCCCAACCTATCAGACTAAATATATATTTCCTAGACCCTTAATTTGTTACTAAATACACTTTCAGGTGGTACATTGATAGTTTTCCAATTCGTGTTTTCCGGAACTACCAGAACAAGGGGATAACTTATCCCAATGAGCAAGGAATGAGAGTTTATGCCAGCATTTGGGACGGTGACAACTAGGCAACTGAAGGTGGGAGCTAGAATCAAGATCAATTGGGCCAATGCAACTTTCATAGCTAAGTTCGCACAATTTAGGCCAAGGGCTTGCTATTGGAATGGAACTGTTAGTATTAGTCAATGTTCCACCAATTCCAATTCTAACTGGTGGACTTCTCCCATGTACAACAAATTGAATAATACTCAGATGGGTGAGCTGAAGTGGGTCAGAGATAACTACATGATTTATGATTACTGCACAGATACAAAAAGGTTCAATGGACAGATGCCTCCTGAATGTTTTCTGGATGAAACCTGTTGACATGGGGATTGCTACATCTTAGAGATCATTGCTCAGCCTCTCTATAATAAATTCTTTATTGGTTGTGTTTCAGTCATGTTGATTTCATTTGAATTTGAATCATAATAATGGTTTTGTTGTTGCCTTTCAGGATTTTGCCTAAGCTAACTTTGAGCAATCAGGACCCGTTTGGTATATGTGTTTAAAAACTGAAAATTGTTGTTTGAAAACATTTATGGAAATACGTGTGGGCGAAAAAGTGTATGAAAATACATGAAATATTGTTTAAAAACTGAAAATTGTTGTTTGAAAACACAAACCAAACACCCCCTCAATATCCCAAAAAAAAGAAAATCTATGTGCTATATAACACATAATATATGACTAATGCTACTTTTAGAGGCACCATATAAAACCATTTCCTGTTTAGATATCATCTTTGTCTTTCTTTAATTTTCCCCATTCAATGAAGAACATAACTTCCAATTCCATTCCATGATCTTTTCTTAGCAACTAAATAGAAAATCATATCAAAATGGGAATCCAGTCTACTTATAAAAAGAGAAAAATCCAACAAAACATGACAAAATATGAAGAAAAAAATATCTTCACAATTTTAGCCATTGAATGAACAGTAAAGAGACCAAATAACAAAGTTAAACACCCTATGAATGTTAATTAAACAATATATAACTCAGTTCCAATAAGGGACCATATGGGTACTGTTGCCACTTGAACACAGTTTTAAACTATTTTATTTAGTTGAGAAGAAAAATGAAAAGATAGAAAATAGTGTTTATATAAATTTACTTCCATACACCTATTACATATAAATAAATAAATTAGTTAATTAAAAAAAAAGTTTAAACCCAAAAAAAAAGCATTTAAAAAAAATGAATGTTTAAAGCTTGAAAAACAAAACACAAAACACACACATGCGTGCGTGCACGCACACACACACAAATAATAAATAATAATAAATAATAAATAAATAAATAAAGAAGAGAGAGAGAGAGGGAAACCAACTTGAAGAGTGGAGGGGCAAATGGCCAATTTCTCATCTTAAGTCCATTTTATCCCTCATTTGGGGAGAAAAATTTATGTTCACAAAAAATAGACCCGGGGATAAAACAATTCTCCCTCCCAAAATCACTCCCTCCAACCAAATATACACCCTTGCCATTTTCTCTACTATTTTCTCTCCTCCATTTCCCATGCATCTCTCTTACTTTCACTCCAACCAAATAAATTCTTAGGGTTTTGCATTGTGCACACCATATAAGTGAAATATTCTTAAAGGCATACATACATTTACATAGAAAAAATTCAGAGATACAAAGAAACACAGACATAAACATATCCTCTTATCAAGCTCTCCCTTGCCCTAGGGTTGCATTATCTAGCCCTAGGTCTAGGTCATGGACTCGAGGGGCCACCTTTGGGCACTTCACCCATTGCACCTTGTTCTCTTAGCCCATTGGCCAAACCCATTGGATTCATGTGCCAAGAAAAACACTTCAATTAATTAAATTTCTATATGCAACCCTTCGTTTGTGTTTGTTTTCCATGTTTGCTGAAAAATAGACCGCGTGGATATTTATCACTAACAATTCCATCTTGAAGTATCGGTTCAAGTTAGTCTCACTCACCTTATTTAAATTCCATGTTTAAGTTTGAGCATATGCATGATCAGATTTCCTATATTATGTATTATCTATACTATTAATAATAGGATTTTTTGTTTGGGTTTCATCATTTTGCGTACTAAAATATCTCTACATAAATTCTTAAACTCTCTAAAATACCCCTATCTTTTAGTTAAATAATTTTAAATTTAAAAACACAAATTAGTTAAAAGAGTAATTTACTTTCTTTTTTTTTTAATTCCTAAATTTTAGGCTTTTTCTCTTTTCCAATCCAAATTACCAATTTTTATTTTAAATTCAAATTTTTAAACTTTTATCAATTCTCATGTAGAGAAAGATCCTAAAAATTAGGACACTATTTTAACTTACTTTTAAACATTACTAAAAAATACTCAATTATTTTATATATATTTTTAGACAAATAAAAAAAAAAAAAAAAAAAAAAAAAGAAGAGATCTCACCACCCAAGACAACAGTGGCAAAGCCACGTTGGGGCCGAGGGGGGCCTTGCCCCTCTGCCGCCCCCCCCCCCCCCCCTCTTTCAAAGACAGTACCCTTTTGGACCCCCATCCTCTGTTTGCTTTCAGAGAAACTCCTCCGGTTTAACAATTTTCTGAAGAAAGAAAAATAATTTCAAAAAATGCCCTTTCTTGTTTTTTGGAAGGAAAAAAAAACAAAAAAAATCTCTCTAGCTTACTTTGGTATTGACAGTTGAAGGAGCCTGTGTTTCACACAATTTTTTTTTTCTTCATTTTCAAAAAATTACGTCGTTGGTCCACTGCCAGGAGATTTGCAGTTTACGTTCTCTCAGTTTTCTCCTTCGTCTCTATGCCCCATTTTCCTTTTCCTTCTCTTCTTTACTTCAAGTGATTGATTTAGTGCTATACAATTTACAGACTCCAAGACTTCTAAACTAATTTCTCTAATTCCAATACAATAAAGCTATTAAGAAAGGACCACATATATAGTTCAAAAATGAACACGTCGGCATAAAACAAAAAACAAAACAAAACAAAAACAAACAAACTCGTCAAAAGCAAACTTGATATATCACTTTAGTAGTTTAGTTTACTCCCAAGTGTGGTACGGAAGAAATATATTACCACAACTTATTTTACAACTTTTTTCACAACTTTTTTGTTACAAGACGTAGACAAGTGTGATTGGCGAAGAAAAAATAGTGAGTCCATATATAAGTAATAGACAACCACTCACAATCTTTCATGATAAAGTTGTGGCAAAAGATTGTAAAATAATTATGGTCCTAGAACCACTATGACTTGTCTTCATCTATTATTTATTTTTTTAATTGATAAATATATTATATAACATATAAATATAATAACTTATTATTAATTTGATAAAATATATTACTAGCTATTTTGATTCAATTTATTTTTATGCATTTCAATGATTGTTGTCTAATTTTTAGCCATCTTTTAACCTATTAATAATATTCTTTTATCTTAATTATTATAATTAATATGTTGTAATTTAACTTGAAAACCTAGGTCGATAGGCAAATTAAAAACTATATTGAGTTATAAATTAATCCACTTAACTGTATTTATGTATCACACACCAAAAAAAAAAAAAAACATTGTATTGTATATTGAATTCTGTTTATGATACTACTATATATTTTAGATAACTGTACATAGTATTGATATATATTTAAAAAAAAAATGTAATCATCTTATTTATTGCTCAGCCCCCTAACTACAAATTCCTAGTTCCGCCACTTCGTGCATGGGCCCATGGCGAAAGCCTGGTGGTCCATGTGTTTCAGTGTTTGCCCTAACTCCTAAGTGCATGCTCATTCTCATTGTGTTGTATACATGAGTATCCCAATTTGTATCGTATCGCATCAAACCCCCTTTTTTTGTCTCTTCAATGTGTACATTTCAGGCCTGTTTGGATACCGCTTATTGTTGAAAACTGAAAATTGAAAATACTGTAACAAAATAATTTTTAAATATGTGAATAAATATGTGAATAATTTTTAAAGTTAAATTTGCATTTTTCCCAAGTTACGAGTCCCATAAACAATGCCCATGGACCCACTAAAAAAAATGCAATCACTGGGAAACGCGCAAAACCCGCTTCCCAAACTCACACTTCATTTCGCACCTAGTGTATGTTTGAATTGCACTGAAAACAGCAGACGTGCGCATTTGTGTTTTTTTTGTGTAGATCCCGTGCACTATTCATAGGACTTGCAAGTATGGATTTTAGAAAATTTTTCTTTAAAACTAGGTTCCACCGCACTATTTACACATTTAAAAATTATCTTACTACAATATTTTCAATTTTTAGTAATCAACAACAAGCAGTATCCAAACAGACCCCTAATGGAAAATCGGCACTTCATTAATTATAATGAAGTGCAAGACAGACACTGTATCCACTAATGTATAAGAGAAATCGTAAGCCTGGTGGTCCATGTGTTTCAGTGTTTGCCCTAACTCTTAAGTGCATGCTCATTCTCGTTGTGTTGTATACATGAGTGTCCCAATTTGTATCGTATCATATCAAACCCCCTTTTTTTGTCTCTTCAGTGTGTACATTTCAGGCCTGTTTGGATACCGCTTATTGTTGAAAACTGAAAATTGAAAACACTGTAACAAAATAATTTTTAAATATGTGAATAAAGCCGTGAGACCTAGTTTTAAAGTTAAATTTGCATTTTTCCCAAGTTGCAGGTCCCATGAACAATGCCCATGGACCCACTAAAAAAAATGCAACCGCTGGGAAACACGCAAAACCCGCTTACCAAACTCACACTTCATTTCGCACCTAGTGTATGTTTGAATTGCATTGAAAACAGCAGACGTGCGCATTTGCCTTTTTTTGTGTGGGTCCTATGCACTGTTCATAGGACTTGCAAGTATGGATTTTAGAAAATTTTTCTTTAAAACTGGGTCACACAGCACTATTCACACATTTAAAAATTATTTTATTACAATATTTTCAATTTTTAGTAATCAACAATAAGCAGTATCTAAACAGACCCCTAATGAAAAATCGGCACTTCATTAATTATAATGAAGTGCAAGACAGACACCGTATACACTAATGTATAAGAGACCTCATTGGTGTGTCAGTCCATGCACACCATATGCAAAACGCTACTTTACTATATTTCCATCAAGAGAAAATCAAAACAAAAACAAAAAAATTGCAAATTAAAGCCTTATCAGTTTTTCACCTCAGAAATATAAATGGTACTAATATTTATTGCATTCCAAAAAAAGATAGATAAATTGAGGCCATGCCTCCTTTCAAAAAAATAAAATCACTTATTATTATTCCTTAGTTAAAATCTAAAACCAACCCTCTAAATTTCAATTTTTATCATTTCAATTCTCTAAGTTTCAATTTTATAATTCCAATCTTCTAAATTTTAAATTTTGTCCATTAAGTATTCTATTTGGCTCCAGTTAACTCTTTCCGTTTACTAATAATAAAATAAATAAATAAAAGGCATCTAAGGGGAACGACGTTGTTCCCCTGCCCCTAAAAACAAAACAAAAAAATCACGATACCGATTGAGCCCTAACTGAGAAAATTGGGGGAGAAAAAAAGAGGGGGAAAGAGAGAGAGAGTTAGGGATCGGCAGGGGGAAGAGACAGAGATTGCGAGATCGGCGAGGGACCGTGAGATTGAGACCGAGATAAAGAGATATATCGACACCGAGAGAGAAGGAGATGGATTTTGCGGTGGGCTATGGTATACTCCGGTGGGTTATGGGCTAGTATGGCAACTCCAGCTCCGGCCTTTTCAATCTGTGTTTTATCTTCTTTAAGCCAAATGATTCAATCCATGGCACTAACCATTTGATACAACTTATTCTTCAGTTTATTGCAAGATAGTATTATTTTGATCCTAGAAAAAATTAATTTAAAGAAGTTGTACTATGAAAAAGTGCGGTTTGGAAACATGTTATCAAATGGGCACTGAGCCATTGCTAGTCTGAAGTCTGGCCTTGTTTGAATGACATTCTAGCTTGATGGGATTTTTTTTTTTCAATGCATGTTAGGCGGTTAGGATTGCGCATTTGATTATTTCGGTTGGGATTATCCTGACGACAGATAAGATTTTGAAAACGGCGATTGTGGCTGCTTCTATTAGGTTCCCCAGTGCGCTATTTGGCATGTTCTATTTATTCTCCATTCTAGTTATACTTTTTTTTTTCTTTTTTTGAGAATAATTCTAGTTATACTTGATTCCACTGTCCCGGCTGGTGCAACTGGTTTGATGGATTTCTTTGAAACTTCTCTCATTTTCATTCAAAGGTGGTTGTCGTTGTTCTATATTCCTTCTTTGGTTGTACTTGGCTGGAGCCGAAACTGCCGGTGTGATTTTTTTTTTTTTTTTTTTTTTTTTCCAGGGGCAGGGGAACGGCGTCATTCCCCTTAGCTGCCTTTTTTTTAAAAATAATAATAATAATATTTTTTCTTTTTTTAATCACAAAATAAAAAAATTAAATTAAAAATAAAAGCCCAAGACGGCGTCTTTTTGGTTGGTAAATGTAAAAAGCTAATAGAAGCCTAATAAAATATTTAATTGTCAAAATTTGAAACTTAGAAAACTAAAATGACAAGACTGAAAGTTAAAATAATGAAATGAAAAAGGTTAGAACTTAGAGCAGTTTTAGATTTTAGCCTTATTCCTTTCGGTAAATAGATTATTGCTCCTGTTCCATCATGGTATAATGAGTATGAGATCTTGATGATGATATCTTTGGGCACGAGATTCTAATTCCAACCAGCATTACCCTCTAGCTACAATCAACTTTAAATTTCCTCAACCTGGGTGTGAGAGGCCCTTCAATTAATTGATGACCGAAGAAGAGGGCCTGAAGGTAACCAAAAATCATTCCTAATTAATAAGGTGAACCAAGCCGACATTCTTGATGATATCCACTCAAAGGCCCATATTATTAGTGAATGTATCCAACCTTTCTAATTAATGAAGTTAAGCTTGCATTCAAAAAAGTCCTAAGGTAATATGTTTGGTTCTGATAATCCTTTTTGTGATATACATGTGCCGTACTAAGATGAATTTGGCCTTTTGATTTTAATTTAATGGGAATCCAGAACATATGTATTGAGCTGGTTGTGGCTTCTGACCTCCTTCCAGCACCATTCCATCTAGTAGGTTAGTTAATGTCCTGCAGATTCTTTGACTTGTATGCGTGACTGTGACATGGTTGATATAGCATCAGGTTCATGTTTTTGGTCGTAGACTGAAAAAAATAAAAATTATTGATATTAGTAGTTAATACTAATAGGCTGTATGGTTTTGCTTGCGCATATTATTTTCCATCAGCCATTTTAGTCCCACGCACGACAATCCAATTTCTGATTCCCCACCACGTCCCAGCTATAAGCCAAGCTAATACTTTTTTCTTTTTCTTTTTTTTTTTTTTTTTTGAATAAAAAAAATTCTCTAATGTGAACTCATCGATCTTATACCACATGACGACAATAGATAATACCATATGTACCACACGGGCCTTACTGGAGTTATCTCTCGAATCACTCCTCTATGAGTGATGAGATAAGAACTCCTACTATCAAGCCACACCATATGGTAAAGGAAAGCCATGTTATTACCTCTCTCCTCCCCCCACCCCCCCAAAAAAAAAAAAAAAATTACCTCTCTCCTCCCACACCCCCCCCCCAAAAAAAAATCTTGCTCATGTTCCTAAATCCTGACATGGACATTTCTTACCACCTAGTCATGTGCAAATAAATTATCGATTATCAAAATAAACAATAAAATAGTATATAGTTAAAATTATTTTCCCAGTCCTCTAAAATCAGCATTGCTCTCATTGACATCAGATTCAATCAGAGCCGTCAACGTCCATTTCCAAGGGCCCTATTAAATTGTTTATCAAAAAAGGGGCCCTATTAAATCAGAATGATCTTTTTTTTTTCTTTTTTCTTTTTTTGCATGACTAATTTACATATGTAACTTCAACATTATGAAGAATATTGATTCTGAATGAAGCTGGACATTGTATGTAGTGAAGTTTCCCTCCTGAGATACCATGACAAGATGTCAGGGGTCAATATATGCTAGACTGAATAAAGAATCATCAAAGAAAGTTTCAAATTAGCAGGGCACGTTGCCCCTAGGAGCAATATAAAGCCTCAAAGGCCAAAGAAAAAAAAGCATCCCATTCCAACTCCATAGATTGACACAAGCAGTTGATAATTGTTCATTGGAGTTGGAATGGCAAGGTTACGAGCATTGTTAATGGTTGTATTCATCTCTGCAATTGCACTAAATCAAATTTTAGTCAATGCCAAGTTTTCTAAGAGCATGTATTTTGCTTCGGGTGCTAACAATCAGTCTACAATGTTAGGCAATGGTGATAATCTTCAACTCGTCTTGGATAAAACTGCAGGTAAAATAATCTTCTTATCATCCGTCTCATATGCAATTTGACATTTGAATGTTAGCTTTATCTGCTTAATTTTTTGTTGCGAAAAAAAGTACATTGCACTTGATGCATCTCATTACACATATAACAAATACAGACATAATGCAAATCTTGAGCATAAACACAAAATTTTGCATGTGAGCCAAATTATCAGATTACTCCATTAGTTACAAAATCTAAAGGAATCAAATTAATCCATTCCTAGCTTGGCAATTATCAAAACATACACGTTATGTAACCTATGATCAGATCATAGAATCTCATATTAGAAACTGAGAAATGAATATACAAAAGCTCATATAGTAATGATTTCTCTCTGCTTAATTAATCAATCATGCTGCCTTGGCTATTCAGGCACTCGAATTCAATCAAAGCAAGCATTCTTATTTGGAACCATTCAAATGCTCATTAAGTTGGTACCTGGGAACTCCGCTGGAACAGTGACAGCCTACTATGTAAGTTCATTCATTTAAATCATTACTTTGTCTTTGTCAAAAAAGATATATATCATACATCTTTTTATGATAAATACAACACATGCGCACCCCATATGGATTGAACCCATGTCCTCACCTTCCATCCTTGCTTATGGGAGGAAGGAGAAGATATTGGATCACGCATGTCTTTCACAAAACCAATGTGTGGTAAAAAGTGCTAATTCCCCTTTCTCAAATGTCTGCAGCTATCCTCTAGTGGGAGCAACCACGATGAAATAGACTATGAGTTTTTAGGGAATGTTTCTGGACAACCTTACATTATCCACACAAACATCTACACAAAAGGAAATGGAAGCAAGGAACAGCAATTCTACCCTTGGTTTGACCCAACTGATGGTTTCCACAACTACAGCATACACTGGAACCCCACTGAAGTAGTGTAAGTAGACTTACCAGGTTGCCGTTAATCATTTTTCCTGTTGTATAAGACGAAAGACATTTTTTCCAAACGGCAATGGCTTCCCCCAAACAGATGTTTATGACTTTATTCTCTTCCCCTCTTGAAAATTTCAACAAATTTTGTCATTCCCAATCGTTAGAACTTATTTGCCTATATTCTCCCAACAGGTTCATAATTCCTAATAAAAATCCAGGAACCCAAATATTCCTAAACTCTGAATTTGTCACTATATTTTCAGGTGGTATGTCGACAGTATACCAATTCGTGTATTCAGAAACTACGAGAATGAAGGGATTGCTTACCCCAATAAGCAGGGGATGAGGGTCTACTCCAGCCTATGGAATGCAGATAACTGGGCAACAAGAGGAGGACTTGAAAAGATCAACTGGACCTGTTCACCCTTTGTTGCAAAATTCAGTCAATTTAGGCCAAGGGCTTGCCTGTGGCAAGGATCAGCCAGCATCAGCCAATGTGCTTCCAACACCACTGCTGCTAATTGGTATACTTCCCCTGGATACAAACAGTTGAGTTATGCTAAGTTTGGTCAATTAAATTGGGTGAGAGACAACTTTATGATCTACGACTACTGCAAAGATACAAAAAGGTTCAACGGACAGCTACCTCCCGAATGTTTTAAACAAAAATTCTAACACGAGGATCAGCAATCCAGCTAAAATTTTCAATTGTTGTTTGTGTTTCATTCATATTGAATTTATTTTGTTTTTGTTCATGTACCAAATATGGTTTCTTTGTTGCTCTCTGGCTATTTTTATTGAACATGTTATGTTCCTTGTATCAGGTTATTGTCTATGTCAGTTATGAACTATCTAATACATGAAATAATCAGCTTTTTCTCATTTTCTAACCCAGTATGAAACAATGCATCTTATATAGTTAAACATAAAGGCACTGGACTTGGTTTATGTAACCATTATATTGTTTCATCAACCAAATCAATAAAAACCATAAGATCCAGATTTCTATTTCCCTATCCTCAAATTATAAGCTAGGATTCCTCAAAAATAAATTATAAGCTAGTAACTAATTAAAATTACAGACACAAACACATGACAAGGAGGAAAAAAAAAAAAGAAAAAAACCCAACAATGCAAACCCCACATCCACATGAATTTTACATTTTGAAAACCCCAAATAACATTGATCATAAAATTGATAATAAAAAAAAAAAATCCCCTATTGGGGGGGTTACAAAGTCATTGCGTACAAAGCCAAACCCCGAGAACAATGAGGGCCGTACCAAACAAGGCGTGGACCAAGCGGGTCTCTTCCCCTAAAAGCATTCCGAACACGGCAGTCGCAGCAAAAGTGATGGCATTGGTTACGGGCACTGTGAGAGAGATGGGAGTGTGGCTTAGAATAACGAAGAAAGTAGCGGAGGCCGAGAGGTTTATGAAGAAAGGGATGGAGTATTGCCAGATAGAGAGGAGGGTGAACCAGTTTTTGAGGGAAGAGAGCAATTTGTGTTGAGGCGATGGTGTTGGAGTGGATTTGAGAGCTTGGTCCCACAAGAGAGCGCCGCGGCGTATGATGGCGTTGGTGGCGCCCCACACTAGACCCACCGCCACCATCTTCTCTACGTCTCCGATCATCTTGTTTTCACTTATACACACTCTGGTCAGTCTGAATCATATTTCTATTTCACTTGAAACTGAAAGGTCGACTTTGATGAATGTTTTGGGAACGAGATGCCTAGCCCTAGATCAGATGGTTGGTCTGACTCATTTTTAAAAAATATGGAATTTTTTTTTTTTTTTTCATTTTTAATAACTTTTTATCACCGTAACAAGACATTAATCAGTTCTTAAAAAATTATTTTTGAATATATTAATATGTCACAAAAAAATGAACACACAAATACACAATATATTATAATTTTTTTTCTACTAACAAAGAGAAAAAGAAAACTGCAAACTACAAACAAAATCACTATGGAGAGCAAAATTGTTGTGAACAAAGAAAGTACAAATGCTAGCACCACTAAGGAGAGATTACAACCACAATATTTCTCTTGGTTTGTTTTTTAAGGATAAATGAAATTAGAGATTATTTTTAAGTAATAGGTAGAGAGATTTATAAATTTGAATGATTAAAGATTTATATATATATATATATATATTAATAGAGTTTTGTTGAATAATTTGTTCACTTGTTGTTGTTAGGTTTAATCTTAAATTTGTTTAGGTTATTTTTATTGTTATTTGGACTAAAGTTTATTGTGGTTATTTAAGCCCCTTCTTTTGGTTTAAGAGATTAAGGATTATGTTTAGGGAACCAGAATTATATTTGGAGAAATGTTATGTCCCAAATATTTTCACAACAAATCTTATGCGACAAGTTACTATTAATGGGTAAAAAAAACGATATTAGTATTAGACCCAAATTATAATCAGTAACAGCTTACCATATAGGATATGTTGTGAAATTATTATATTAATGTTATGGATGTAGCATTGCTTTTATTTTTGTTGAACCCAAATTATTGTGATTTTGAAGTTATGGTGTTTAATATTTTTATTAGGACGGTCATGACGTCAACACGGAGCCACCAATGAATATATCACCACAAACACTTAAACTCCTTAAAAAACTAATGAAAATTTCAAACAACGATTGAGTGTGAATCAACTCTTCAATTTTAAAATCATGCTACACTTAACTCTTTGTCATTTGTTTTGTTTTATTGTTAATTTTAACGAAAATGTCTTGTAGTGAGGGATAATATGGTCTTTTAATGTTAAATTCTATCAGAGTTAACACAAAAACAAACAATAAGAGAAAATTGAAACACAATTATAATTTTAGGGGGTTAATAGTACATTTCAATAGTTCAAGGAGTTAAATGCAATCATGGTGATAGTTTAAAGTGAAAAAGTGTAATTTTTCAATTTCCAATTTCATGCACTAAAAGGGAGTTAAGTACATGAAGTTTATTTGTTTACATTGAATGGAAATTTGTCGAGAACTTTATTTCATACTAGCCTCATCACATGTGCTCTGCACGTGTGATGAGGTTCTTTTTTAATTTTGAGTTTAATATAATTTTTCAATTTGAATTTATCTATTGTTAGTAAGGTTATACAGTAAGGTATTTTTAAGAAACTAAAATTTAGAATTTAAAATGAAGTAAATTGCTGGGTTTAGTGTAAGCTAGTTTTTAGGGAAAAAAATATATTAGACGTAGATGAGATATATTTAAATAGAGAGTATGCTAATTTTTAGGAAAAAAGTTTCTGGTAGTTTTTTTTATTTTATTTTATTGAATTACAATTTTAACCCTAATTTTTATTTTTTAAGTAAGAATGGTCTAATTTAATTAGGGGTATTTTTTGACATTTTTTGAATTTATAACTAACTTTATGAATTTTCTTAATATATAGAGATTAGATACTAAATTATTTAACTTTCTCAAATATATCAAAAATTACAGGATACAATTTTAATTGGAGATGTTTAGGTTTTTTTTTTTTTTTTTTTTTTTTTTTTTTTTTTTTTTTTTTTTCTCCTTCTTATTTCTGTTTATATCTACCTCGTTTCTACATAATAATTTATTAAATATAGGTAAGAAGTGTATAATATTTTTCCTTATCTTAGCGCATATTTAATTTTGAAAAATATTTTCTAATAGAGCACTGCATCAATCAATGCATAAGAACTTTAAAGGTAAATTTTGCATATTTCAACTTTAAAAATCATCCACAACGGTTCATGTAAATTTAAAATTATGCAAATTTACATTCTAAATAAAGTAGCCATGTAAATATAGATGGGTACTGTTCATGTTCATATCAATATTTTATTCATTCCTCTTGCTTCTTCTCCTTTTCTCTTTTTTTTACCATCTATTTAAATGGTAAAATAATTAAATGGAGAATGAATATTACATTGGAAATGGTAAAATAAATAAATGGAGAATGAATATTACATTGAAATAGAAGATAGAACAAATAATTTGATGCAGGTATGTTTGAAAAATAATTACATTAAAATTTTTTTCACAAACTGATAGGAATGCTCTTATGCATTTTTTGAAATACTTTATTTTGCATGTTGAACTATGGGTAGCATTGATCATGTTCATGTCTTGCAGTATATGGCAAAAAGAAGTGAAATAGCTTTAGCCGTTTTTAATTAAGGTGCAACTTCCATTATGTTTTAATTTTTTTTCTTTTGGGAAAACTACGTATCTAGTCTCTATTCTTTATATTATATTTCAATTTAATCATTAACATTTCAGTGTCGTATCAATTTAATCTCTACTATTATATATTGAATGGAAATTATTGATATCGCAAACAACTAAAATAAAAAATTAATTTATTGTCACATCAATGGAAACAAATTTTTTATTTTAGCCATTAGCCACATTAGCAATTTTTATCTAAGAGATAAAGACATGAACTAAATTGGCACAATACTAAAAAGTTATGGACCAAATTGATATAATTAAAAAGTTAGAAACCAAATATATTATAAAGAATAAGAACCAAATACGTAATTTACTATTTTTCTTTTGATAAAATTTAGACCATCATGTTTCTTTTCTTTTTATATCCCCGTCATAAATATATAAGAAAAAGGTCAAAAAGAAAAAAAAAATACATGAAATAAAACTTTGTCATAATTCATGCGTTTGCAGTTTCGTACAAAATATACATATAAACAAGTACCATTGTGATTTTTTTTATTATTTAAAAAATAAATTTTTTTTTTAGGAAAAAAAAAAAAATATATATATATATATATATATATATATATATAAGAAAAAAGAAAAAAAAGAAAAAAAAAGAAAGAAAGGTAGTGTTTGAAAACGAAGGACCACAATCAAAAAGAAAGAAAAAAGGCATGACAAAAAACCGAGAGCTATCTAGAGAGGAGGAAGCGGAGCTTTCCAGGAGTAAGAAAAAGGTCAAAGAAGGATATCATGCCGATTTTAATGATGGAATTAGTGAGAGTGGGCAATCTCAGGGTGGCCAGAACTCTTGGGGGGCTGCTAAGAAATCTTTCAAAGAAAATTTGGTGGGTGAGTTTCCAGGGGCCTATGCTAAGGCTTTTGAATTCTCGGATATATTAGATTTGGATGCGGATTCAGACGAGGAGGTGGAAGAGCTCCGTGAGGGGTTAGCAGCGATCAAACTTACGAGAGAAACCAAAATCCGAATCAGAAAGCCGTGGTCCAATGCTCTGATCATTAAGCTGTATGGTAGAACAATAGGTTTTAGTTTTCTTCAGAGTAAGCTTAACCTGTTGTGGAAACCTGCTGGGTCGTTGGTTTGTGTGGACCTTGGTAAAGAATTCTACTCAGTCAGGTTCTCTTTGAAAGAAGATATGGATGCTGTCCTTAATAATGGGTCGTGGTTTATTGGGGGGCATTTTTTATCCATTAGGCCTTGGGAGCCATTTTTCAAACCATCAAGTGCAAGTGTTTCGTCTATCGCAGTCTAGGTTAGATTGCATGAGCTTCCCTTGGAATTATATGAGATGGAGGTCCTCAAACAAATTGGAGAAGCTATAGGGAGAGTTCTTCGGATTGATTCGCATACTGCCATAGAGGCCAGAGGCAGGTATGCAAGGTTGTGTATTCAGTTAAATGTCACCAAGCCGCTGATCAATACTATTCTCATTGGGAGGTTTGAACAGCCCGTGGTATATGAAGGGCTACACAAGCTGTGTTTCTCTTGCGGGAGGATTGGGCATAGATTTGAAGCTTGCCCTCTCACTATTAAAAAACCAGAACCTCCGGTGGAGGGCGGTCCGATGAGTGCTGGAGAAGACACGCATGTTGTGCATGACTCATACTGCTCTGGCACACGTAGTGGAACGAAGGACAGTGTAGCTGGCAGAGAAGAGGACGGGTACGGTCCTTGGATGCTTGTGGCACGTAGGAAGCTTGGGCAAAAGAAGACAAATATTGCCGTTACCTCTGGGGCTCAGTCAGTGCATGGTTTGGGCCAGGATGGTCATGGGCTTATGCAAGAGACCAAGGGAGAGAATAGGAATTGGAATACCTTTAACAAGGGAGCTGATTCTATTGGGCTTCTGAGGGTGGGCCGTGAACCAATTTTGGGTGTGAAAAGGGGGGATAAACAAGTGGCAGCCTGGTCCAGCCCTTCAGTTAAGGGTAAAAGAGCTTTAGCTAGGAGCAGAGCTTCCGTGTGGTCATCCAAGGGGGAAATAGGGGCAGTGGGAAATTTTTCTTCGAACACAACAAGGGTGTGGGTTTCTCGGAGTATAAATGGTGATGGTGAGTGTGCCGATGAGCCTTACCAATTTTCAGCAAACGGTGGAGACGATTTGGGTAAGCAGACCCGTCAGCATGAGTATGGAGTCTCTGAATGTGGGTTTGGTGGCGATCAGCACGAAGTCATCGGCCGAGATGCGATGGATCAGAGTAAAGAAATTGTTTGTGACGGAGGCCAGAGTAAGATTGACCTTACTACTAACCACGGGTCCAGGGGTGAAAGTGCTCAAGTTAGCACCATTCTTCAGCATTCAAGCAGTGATGAGGGAGATGAGCTTGGGCGAGTGGGAACTTTTGTTGAAGCCGTGTCAAGGGAAGGGAAGTATAATGGAATTGATGGCATGGTTGGGATGGATTATGAGGAGGGAGGCAGAGATGTTGTCTCCTCCAGTTGAGTTTCCTTTCTTTTTTCCGTTAATAATTATGAATATTATAGTGTGGAATTGTAGAGGCGCTCTGAAGCCCAATTTTCAGAGTCATGTTAGGGATTTGGCTAGGATTCATAATCCTTCCATTTTGGTTGTTATGGAAACAAGGGTTGGGGGAGATAGAGCAAAGGAGATTATTAATCGTCTCCCTTTTGATGGTTTTATTCATACTGACACGTTGGGGTTTGCGAGTGGAATCTGGCTATTATGGAACTCAGATAGAGTGGAGGTGGTGCCTCTTGCGACCACAGAGCAAGAAATTCATGCCGAAGTCAAGGTACTTCCCTCTAACCTTGCTTGGATTTTTACTGCTGTGTATGCTAGTCCTAGAATTGTGGAGAGACGGGTGTTATGGGATAATCTTACTAAGGTTGCTGATCTCCATAGTAAACCTTGGATTATTGCAGGTGATTTTAATGAACCCCTTGTTGGGGATGATAAGTTTGGGGGTAGGCCAGTTAATATAAACAGGGCGCTGATGTTTAAGGACTGTTTGGATAATTGCAATATGGTGGATATGGGGTTTAATGGGCCGAGATATACGTGGACGAATAGAAGGGAAATTCATAGCCTCATCCAAGAGAGAATTGATAGATTCTTTATGAATCCTAGTTGGTGTTTACTCTATCCAGATGCTAAAGTGTCGCACTTAACCAGGTGTCATTCGGACCATTGCCCCGTGTTGATGGAAACCAATCCTAAGAGGCAGTTGCATCTCGCAAGGCCATTTAGATTCCAATCCTTTTGGCTGTCTGATCCCTCTTTTCCGAGTGTGGTTAACAAGGCTTGGCAGCAGCCGATGAGGCTTATGGAAGCAATAGATGATTTTTCCAGGCAGGCCAGTTTATGGAATAAAAATCAGTTCGGTAATATCTTTCAAAAAAAGAAAAGAGTTTTGGCCCGTCTTGATGGGGTGCAAAGGTCTTTGGCCAACCAGCCATCTTCCTTTCTAGTAGCATTGGAGAAATATCTTTGTAAGGAGCTGGATGTTGTTCTGGAGCAAGAGAGGGATCTTTGGGCTCTGAAATCTAGAATAAATTGGATGATCTTGGGAGATAGAAACACTTCTTTTTATCACATTTCAGCTCTAGCTCGTAGGAAGCGTAATTTTATCACTGCAATTAAGAATGATGTGGGGGTCTGGTTGACGGAGGAAAGAGAGGTTGCAAATCACTTCAGAGAAGGTTTTATTAAAATCTATACTACTTCCCAAGTGGTAGCAACTCGTGATTTCAGTTATAATGTGCAGTGGCAGCCTAAGCTTTCATGCGACGAGAAGATTAGCATCAGCCACATGGTGACAGAGGAGGAAATTAGAGCTGCCCTCTGGTCTTTAAAAGCTTTCAAAACCCCTGGTCCGGACGGGCTGCATGCAGGATTTTTTCAAAGATTTTGGCTGGTTGTAGGAAGGTCGGTGAGTGAAGAGGTGCTTGCTATTTTTAGAGAGAAAAAAATTCGGGATTATCTGAATAGTTCGAACATTGTTCTAATCCCTAAGACCCAAGGGCCGGAGTCTATTGGTAGTTACCGCCCCATAAGCCTGTGCAATTTAGTGTATAAGATAGTTTCTAAGATCTTGGTTGGTAGGATTAGGCCCTTTTTGGATCAGCTTGTTTCTCCCTGTCAAGCAGTTTTTGTTCCAGGTAGGAGGGGAGTGGACAATGCTATTGTGGTGTAGGAGATTATCCATACCATGGAGAGAGCTAAGGGGAAAGGTGGTTACATGGCTCTAAAAATTGATTTAGAGAAGGCTTAGGACAAGCTTGAATGGAGCTTCATTAGGGGTATGTTGAGGTGCTACAATTTTCCGGATAATATTATTGATATTATAATGAGCTGCATTTCTTCTGTTTCGACTTCAATTCTATTTAATGGAGGGAGCCTTGATCCGTTCAAGCCATCTAGAGGCATAAGACAGGTAGATCCACTATCCCCGTACATCTTTATCTTGTGTATGGAATTTTTAAATCAGCTCATTTAAGAGAAGTGTGAGGCTAAAGTTTGGTGTCCAATCAAGGCGTCTAGAAGTGGTCCGGCCTTTTCTCATCTTTTCTTTGCGGATGACCTGGTTTTCTTCGCTAAGGCGAATGCCGAAAATTGCAACGCCATTAGGGAGGTCCTTGATACCTTTTATGGGTACTCCGGGCAGACTGTGAGTGAGTCTAAATCCAGGGTTTATTTTTTGCCGAATATAGATCCTGATGATAGGGAGGCTTTGAGTGACATCCTTGGTTTCCGTCAAACAGAGTGTCTAGGGAAATATCTGGGCTTTCCTATCAAACATAAAGGAAATAATAACCAGGATCTTGGTTTTGTTCTGGATAGAGTGAGGTGTAAGCTTGCAGGTTGGAAGGCCAACCTCCTTTCTATGGCCAAGAGAGCAATGTTGATTCAAGCTTCTTCTTCAGCTATTCCAGCTTATATTATGCAGTGCAACTTACTGCCTGGGAAGGTGTTAGATGGTATTGATAGAGTTAACAGAAATTTCCTGTGGGGATCAACTGAAGAGAAGGGGAAAATGCATTGGGTGGGCTGGAAGAAGGTCACAAGAGCTAAAGAAGAAGGGGGATTGGGGCTTCAAATAGCCAAGGGAAGGAATACAGCATTGTTAGCAAAGCTAAATTGGAGATTCCACATTGAAGATAAGGCCCCTTGGGCAAAGGTTCTGAGGATGAAATATTGCAATCCCCAGAGACTTAGTTCGAGAAATGCGAGTAAGTTGCCTAGCTCTAGAATTTGGAAGGGAATGATGTGTGGAGAAGAAATTTTAAAAAAAGGTACCAAGTGGCTTCCGGGTTTTGAAAGTAAGCTAGATTTTTGGAATGATAATTGGACCAATCATGGTCCCCTAAGAAAAATCATTCAGGGGCCTTTGTCTAGAGAGGCCACCAATCTAAAGATAAAGGAGGTGGTGGATTATTCTGGAAGATGGGATTGGTCTTTAATCCAAATGAATTTTCCGGAGGAAGTTTTCAATGATATAAAGGCCATTCCAATCCCCTTTTCTGCCAATTTAGAGGATAGATTGGCCTGGAAGTACTCGGCTAAGGGTGATTTTGAGATTAAGAGTGCTTATGGGTTGGCCACGAACTCCTTGAGGGATGCCCCATTTAATGGGAAGTGGATTTGGAAGCTGAAAATTCTGCCTAAAATTCAAAATTTTGTCTGGAAGTGTATGCACCATAGCATCGGGGTCAATCAGTGTTTAGCGGCTAGAGGTCTGCAAGTTGATGCCAATTGCCCTCGGTGTCATGTTGAGGCAGAATCCATCTTGCACATGCTGCGTGACTGCCCAGTAAGTAAGAATGTGTGGCTGCACTTGGGCGGGCGGGTAGCCAAGCACAACTTCTTTTCTTTGAGCCTTCAGGATTGGCTTATCTCTAATGCCACATCTAACTCTTATTACCATCTGGGTCCTCTGCCTTGGAGTCTTATTTTCTTGTTTGGTATTTGGCTGTTTTGGAAGGATAGGAACCTTTGCATTTTCAATCAAAAAAATCCAAATCCCAGTCTAGGCAAAGAAGTGGTGGACTGTGCTTTGGAGTTCTTTTACTGTGCGAACAACGGCCTGGTTACCAAAAGGACAGTTATAAGGAGCGTCAGATGGGAGAAACCGATGGCTGGCTGGCTCACCTTGAACACTGATGGCTCGGCAACAGGTAACTCCAGTATAGCAGGTGGAGGTGGGCTTATTAGAGATGAAAATGGGGATTGGGTGATAGGTTTTGCAAGGAGAATTGGGAGTACTAATAGTTTATTGGCAGAACTATGGGCGCTTCGCGATGGGCTGCATTTGTGTCTTCAAGCTAATGCGCACTCTGTTATTATTGAGGTAGATGCTAAAGCCATTGTGGATGCTTTTAACTCTCCCACATCTTATGATGCTTTTGTCTCGCCTATCATGGAAGATTGCAGACTTATGGCTAACCGAATTCCTCAGAGAAGATTTAGGCATATCTATAGGGAAGCTAACAAGTGCGCTGATTTTTTGGCTAAATTAGGCCTTCTGCTTGACAGTGAGTTTGTTGTGTTTTCTAGTCCTCCTGTGGACTTATCTAGCTTGTTGGAGGCTGATGCCGTTGGGCTGTTTGTAAATAGGCTCTGTCCTGCCCTGTTGTTGCTGTTTAGTTGTTTATGAATTTTCCCTTCAACCAAAAAAAAAAAAAAAAAAAAAACGAAGGACCACGAGCACGCTTTAATAAATTTCCTGGGGCTTGACAAACTCATATACAAATGCCATGTGGTCCGTAAACGACAGCCACCGTCGTCCTACTCCTAGTGTTCACTACCCAATCATGTTCCGCCACTCACCCTTAATTAAATCAAATCTTAAACCCATGCAAACTCTACTCAAATCTCAAACCCACTAGTTTCTCTCAATTCTTTCTCTCTTCCACTTAAACCTACTATCTCTCATACTTCTCCATGGTTTTGGTCTCCAAGATAAGTTTGCTCCCAACCCTTTCACTCACCTCTACTACAACAACAACAACTCGCTCGCTCTACGGTTCGATGATTCCAGACCTCTTCGAACTCTTCAACCTCAAGTCCCTCTTCTTAGACCACAACTCCTTCTCAAGCTCTTTATTCTCCACCGGCTCCAGGCCCTTAAATCTCTCTCGCATAACAATCTCACCGTCCGACTCCCGGAGTAACCAACTATACGATAAACATTTGAGGGCACACCTATACGTAGAAGGCGAGTGAAATTTTTTTATTATTTTTTATTTAGAAAATTGACTATTTTTGTGACAAATTATTTATATACAGCACATGAAACTCATTTATTGAAGTTGCATATTTTTTGGGATTAAATTTCTTGTTTGTGGTTTAAGTTGTAAAGTCATTAGGATTTGCATTTTTCCCCAATTGGGTCTTGTGTTTTGATTTGTACTTGTACATGTTCGATTTTGTTTGTGTATTACTTAATCTTATCCAACTCTTGCTGATGCACTCTCTATTGCAGCAACTGCGATTTTTTGGTTGTATCAATTTTTAAAAGAGACTATTCATCCAAATGTTTAAGACAAACGTAGCTTGGATGTATTATGGGTGGGTTTCTAACGAGTTCCATGTGCAATTAAATAGTTTGATTGCCATTTGAATTTAAATTCCAGTTCAAGGATTGGCCATGTTTGAGTCCCAATTACCGTTTTACATTGGGTTGGGTAAGTGCCAAATAAAATTGATGGAAGGGAAGTACTATATTTAGGAGTTAACAAAAGGGTTCAAGCCAATAGCGTGATGTCTTATGATGCTGAAAAGCTCATATTTGAAGGTGGCTGAATTGCAGCTGGAAATCAGAGATTCAGATGAAGTCTATCAGCTTGGATAAGTGGGATGAGTGATAGTTTATCAACAAATAAATTGAATTCCTTATTTTAGTTTAGAGATAGAGTATAAAGCCTTCACACCCCTCTCAAGGGTTACCGGCTTTTGTGAGGTGTGAGTTGTGTGATATTATACTCGCGTTGTCCTCCCCAGTAAATGTGTGTGTGAGTTTAAATTTGTGTTTCTCAAAAAAAAGCATGGGAGTAAGTTCTCCCACATCGACCAAGAGTGATTTCGCAATAGAGTATAAAGCCTTCACACCCCTCTCAAGGGTTACCGGCTTTTGTGAGGTGTGAGTTGTGTGATATTATACTCGCGTTGTCCTCCCCAGTAAATGTGTGTGTGAGTTTAAATTTGTGTTTCTCAAAAAAAAGCATGGGAGTAAGTTCTCCCACATCGACCAAGAGTGATTTCGCAATAGAGTATAAAGCCTTCACACCCCTCTCAAGGGTTACCGGCTTTTGTGAGGTGTGAGTTGTGTGATATTATACTCGCGTTGTCCTCCCCAGTAAATGTGTGTGTGAGTTTAAATTTGTGTTTCTCAAAAAAAAGCATGGGAGTAAGTTCTCCCACATCGACCAAGAGTGATTTCGCAATAGAGTATAAAGCCTTCACACCCCTCTCAAGGGTTACCGGCTTTTGTGAGGTGTGAGTTGTGTGATATTATACTCGCGTTGTCCTCCCCAGTAAATGTGTGTGTGAGTTTAAATTTGTGTTTCTCAAAAAAAGTTTAGAGATAGAGTTGTCAAATAAACTTCCTTGAATTGTGGTTAGGAAGGTTGTATTTTAAGGAGTAATCGATGAATGAAAGAGAGATGCTACGTTCACAATATTTTTACAGCATTTTCACAACAAATCATAGGTGGTTAGTTATTACTAGTTCAAATTTGAACCTAATATTAAGATTATTTTTTTACTCCAATAATAACAACTAGTAATAACCTGCCACTTATGATTTGTTGTAAAAATGTTATGAACATATAATTCCTCTGAATAAAAAACCAAGCAATATTAACATTACTTTTTTTTATACAATCACATGTTAATATCATGATCTGTGTATACAAAGCCTGAGTTCCTAAAGATCAACTGGATGCATGTAAATAACTTTCTTGAGCTGTAAATAACTTAGAGTGCAGGACAAATAACTTTCTTGAGCTTGTAAATCAAGCTTACCTAAATCCATACCTTTAATTAGTTGAAGTTTTGACGAACCCTTAGTATAACTTTCTTTTGAACTTGTAAATTAAACTTACCTAACTCCATATCTTTAATTAGTTGATGTTTTGATGAACCCTTAGTTGATTGACAACATGTGTACTATCATCAACATCAATATCTAATTTTTAAGTCAAAACAAATAAGGGAAAGAACCATTTTATATGATTATATGTATTGTTGTGACTGGTCTCTAAGATGTTGATTTGCATTATGAATATACATGCAACTTGTATTTTATTGCTAGCTTGTCTCTCTACATTTAGTAAATGTTCAACACTCAAACACTCGATAATCACATCAACCCTGTATCTCAATTATTGCCTCTTCTCTTCTCCTTTGCTTATCTATTTATTTATTGCCATGCAGAGGTCTTCCCCCCCCCCCCCCCCCCCCCCCCTTTTTTCCTCGAAATTAGTTGAAAAGGAAGATTTCCAACCTTATACATTCACTCAAACTCAAGGAGATGCAAGTGACATGCTTGATGCAATAACAAATCTTGTGAGTTAGGGAGGAAGTTTGCTTCCATTAGCAATTCACCCCATAGTTAGTTTTTACCGTTAACTGATACATCATCATGTTGACATGTTTTATTTTTGCCAAATCAACTCAAAACTACGTAGTTTCAGTAATGACCAAGTTAAATGCTGTCACAATCAAAACTACATTGTTTCATGTCTAATCTTAAAACACAAACCCCTAGCCTAAACGCACCATTGAGGCCAAACTCTAAATCAAAAAAAAAACAAAGAACCACGAAGAAAACCTTCAGCTCACCCATACCCCATGAACCCAAACCTCTCTAATCTAAACCCCTCGACTTGGACTAAACCCAAATAGATCTTCAACACACCTTGTGAACCCAGGCGGCGGCAGCGGTGAAGAACCCAGGCGATGGTGATGGCAGCGAAGAACTAAGACCTCTCTCTTTGCTTTATATCTTGGTTACTGCCAGTGAGGTGTGTAAATATTCACTCATATATGTGTTGATTTTTTCAATGACATTTTGGGCTGTGGTTTTTGGGTTTTTCATGTTGGCTGTTAAAATTGAATTCCTATTATTTGGGAAGATGTTATTTGTATATATGGGTGGTAAATTATTTGAAATTATGAAGTCCCTATGATAGTTTATAATTATGTAAGGTAGGTGTTTGTGAAAATGTGTGTGCCAATTTTGTAGTAGTGACTAAACAGTTGAAGCAGTGAAACTTGAATCACTAATTGTTTAAACAAAAATACGTGCTGCCACCTTTAGTTTATTGCTAAAGAGCTTGAAGAAATAAAGAACATTGAATTTAGAGAATATAAACTAGGAAGCATATTGGTACTCTTTTTACAGCTCTAGTTTATTTTCTGTCAGGTAAATTGTGATACTCTGTTTAGTTCAACAATATTATTAGAATTTGCAACCGCAGCAACACATTATTTTTTAAAGGGATGATGTTTGTTAGGATGTACAGTTCTAGTGAACTGACAACAGAGGTTTTAGGTCCAAGGAAAGGAATTTGTGAAATTATGATATCTTGCCCAGCATTAGCTATTGATATTGCTATTAACCAAAATAGAATAAGAGTTTCTCTAGATATAGTTGAGGATGTACTTGAGATTTGAGAATGTTGGTATGTTGGAATATCGGTTCCTTGTCTTGAATGGGCTAGAAAACAACGAAATTACATGCACAGTGTTAGGGGTTATTACACCATAATTGAGTCTTTGACAAAGATTAGCAATATTAGATCATGTGGGATATTGTGAATACTATGAGGAACAAGAACATGCTTGGTGTTGAGACATTTTGCATTATAATGTGAAATCCTGGGCTTCGAAGGTGGAGGGGCAGTTTGAGTTGAGTATATTATAATGGAAAATACTTTTTGGTTAAAATGTAATGTTTTGAACTGATTTGGCTCTATTGTACTTCTATTTGATGATGCACTAACAATTTTGCATATTTGGCATATAGTAATTATGAGAAAATTTTCATGATACATAATCATATCTTACATTGCTGTGTGACTACTTGTGTTATATCTCATCTTATTTTGCAGTTATATATCTCATCTTTAAGAATTGTAATTGGTTAAAATAAATTTTTTTTGAGGGACCAGAATTTTTTTTGGAGGGAGCAGATTTTATCTAATCTAGATTTAATAACTGCTCTCTGTTTTTTCAAGTCAACCTTGACTGCACTATTTTGTACTAATCCAGAGTTTTTTTGGAGGTAGTTAGCAATCATAAGGTGAAATGTAAATGCAAGTTTCTTGCAGTCGTGAAGATAGAGCAAAGCAAATTAACCCTGGATTATTACAAAAGGCTAACAAGTTGGGAGCTACAATTGTGCTATTAGAGAAGGATAATAATTGTTGAAATTAATTGTGTTCATCAAAGGCAGGAGACGAGACTACTTTTTTGCCTTGCATTAAGTTTATTGTGGTGGTGATTTTAGTGACAGAAAAGGCCAAGGAAAGAACTTCTATTTAGTAGAGGTGAATTGAAGTTTAGTCATTGTGAAAGATTGTAATGACAATCAGTTTGAGAGAGTAGATAGTTTCTTATCTTGTTTAATGTAATGACAATTGTAATAGCCATTGGTTTTATTATGTTGTAATGGAAATTGAAATGCATTTCTTGCTATGGATTTTGGCTTTTAATTTTGTCTATTAATGGAATATTGTTTATTATAATGGAAATTGGTTGAAGTTTATTAAATGTGGCTTTTGCTCCTATTATAGTCAAGGTCAACAATAATCATCCTTACAATTGGTAAAAGCATTGATACACCTTTCATGACCATAGTTGGGACTACCTGTACATAATAAATTCTAGCTCAAACCATACCAAACTTATGCATTGCATGTGCCAGACCCTAAAATGAAGAAAAAACCTCTATGCATGTAAACAGTACCATTTCCTCATGGTGATAGTTGCAGCACATGGAATTTTAAGTTATGCAGAAATATGATTAAGTAATGCAGAAAAATTAAGTTTATCACTTAGCTGCTATTAAGTAACTGATGGACTATACTTGGTATTGAGTAGTTAAATTGGTTCAGGTTCACATGCATAGAGATTTTTCAATACCTAACACTGCCATACTCTTTTTTCTGTTCATGTCTAGAGATTATCATATAAACTAATTGGAAAGCTTTACAAAACAATGACTAACAAATTTTGCCAAACCAAAGGTCCTAATAATAAAAGGTCATAAGACCAATACAAAATAGGTTACTTTTGTCCAGTAACATCATCAAATAAGCTTATAGGCAGCCTTACAAAATAGTAAACACAAAAGATTCTAACAATTAAATGTCCTAATGATAAAAGGTCCTACAAACTACCAACTCCAGATCCACTTCCAATTCCTTTTCCAGCTCTAGTTCTTTTTCCATATCTACGAACTCCACTGCTTCTGGCAACGCTTCTTTAGGATGAAACTTGCAATTTAACAAAAACTCCAGCAAACCCAATCAACAAAAAACCCCAAAAACCAAGATTAGTGACAATAGCGAAATCCAAAAAAGAGAGAGAGGGAGAGAAAGTGAAGAACAACTCATTGTTGGTGTGGTCATCGTCGCCGCCGCCGCCACCTAGAGCCTTCGACAATAGGTTCAGGAGGCAAGTTGATGGCTAAGGTTCAGCCAGGCTGAGGAGATTAGTAAGATCTAGCCGTCGAGTTCATGCAAGCTGGGAGGGAGGGGAGCTGCCCTTCATGGGTTTTGGTTGTGGATTTTAAAAATAGGATGAAACGATGTAGTTTATGATTAGATTTTTTGTGTTTTAGCTACCGTTTATTTTTAATTGAAACTACATAGTTTTGGGTTGATTTGGCAAAAATAAAACATGTTAGCATAGTGATGTGTCAGTTAACAATATAAACTAACCGTGAGGTGTGACTTGCTAACGAAAGCAAACTTCAAAGTGTAAAATCAAGTTTCTGAAATATTGGGGTGTAAAATTTAGTCAACTCCAAACTTCAGGGGTGTAATTTGCAATTTACCCAAACTTTTTTCTTTAAACATGGCCTAGCAACACATAATGGAGGCTGGTCCACAAGCCAGACAGTCTTAGGTGTCAAACACCTTTTCAAGTCGCACCCAAACTTTGGACTCATAATTTGGTATGCGGACCTATGCATGTAAGTGAGTGGCTCAAGGTGGCGACTCCATTTTTCACCCTTCACCCAGTCTATTTCAAGGCCGAGGCGTACTTCCCACGAGGAAACCACTCGTTTGCAGGCACTTACACCCACAAGAAGACCAAGTTTTTGTTGTATGAGTTTCAGATGACTAACCTTAGGCCACCAGAGGTCACACTTACAGAAGGCACTTAGTGGAAACCTCCAGCTCCTCCATGGTATAAACTTAATGTTGATGGAGCCACTTTCGGAGCCACTCAATCTTCTGGGATTGGCGTGGTCATTAGGATCAATGTAGAATGCATAATGATAGTTCTAAGCAAGAAGATTACCTATCCACTGGGGCCATTAGAGATTGAAGCAAAGGTTATGGAGGAAGGGGTGCACTTTGCTTGGGATGTGGGTGTTCGTGAGGTTGTTTTTGAGTGCTACTCCATGATTATTTCAGAGGCATTAAGCAGTCACAATGAACCACCAACAACAATACTGAATATATTTGAGGGGATCCACCACAAGTTACAAGACTACTGAAGGACTCAGATAACTCATACTAGAAGACAAGAAAATTGTCCGGACTCAACATGCCAAGGGTATTGATAATTATATAACTTGGATAAAAAAAAAATCTTATTTTGATTAAGTCAATTTTGAGTCGTGATGTAATGTATTTATCATCTTCTTAATAAAGCTACCATTTTCTTAAAATAATAATAATAATAATAATGATGACAACGACGACGACGACGACACAAATGACAAACCTCCCAAGATTGGCTGGCCACAAGTATTGTTATTACCAAATCCACCTTCAATGGGGCGGCGGCCACAAAAAGGTCACAAATTTCAAATTCCAATTCCAACCCTTTTAATTATTTATTTTTGATAAGCAAACAAACGCAGCTCAATTTGAGTCGTGGTGAAGTCAAACTCTGCCTAACTCACAAAATCCCAAACCTACCCCTCAACTTTCCTTCTTCAGTCCTCGACTACTACTACAATCTACAGCTACAAAAATCACGCTCTCATTTTTTTTTTCTTTCTCCTGTCTGTGTGGCTTCAGTTTTATCTCAGCTAAGCTATTAAAAAAAAAAAAAAAAGTTGTCTCTTCTAGTTCTTCTTCTTTTCGATCCGAAAGTCCAAAACCCTAGCTCCGATAGAAAGAAAGAGGGAGATCGGAATCGTTGAGCATGGAACGAATCGTCGGCGGCAAGTACAAGCTCGGCCGCAAGATCGGCAGTGGATCCTTCGGCGAAATCTTCCTCGGTGAGCTTGTTATTATGTGCTTTTCTTTTTGTTTCAATTCGAAGGTTTTATTTCCAGAATTCTGATAGATCTCTTTCAATTTGAACTCTTTCTCTGCAGCTACTCATGTAGATTCCTTTGAGATCGTCGCCGTTAAGATCGTAAGCTCTCTCTCTCTCTCTCTCTCTCACGCATAATTGTGGATCATGATCTGATTATGCATGCGTATGTGTGTGTTATGATAAGCATGTATGAATAATTTAAGCTTAGGCTTATAATTAATTGATTAAGTAATAATTAAGAAGCAATTGATTGCTAATTTAGTATTAATTTTGCAATAATAACAGTAAGCCTATAACTAACTTCTAAGCTTAAAAATGGATTAATTTTTATGTTTTGGGTTTAATTATAATTGTGTTGTTGTTGTTGTTGTTTTTTATTTTTATTTTTATTTTTTGCAGGAAAATAGTAAAACAAAGCATCCGCAGTTGCTTTACGAGGCCAAGTTATACAACATTCTTCAAGGAGGAAGTACGTCTTCTACAAATATACACACAATTTTACTCTTTAAAGTTGAAAGTTTTAGGCTTTTTACCTAATTGTTTTGTGTTTGTATGTATGTGTGCGTGTGTGTGTTTCATCCTAGGGGGTATTCCTAATATAAGATGGTCTGGGATAGTCGGTGAGGATAATGTACTTGTGCTTGATTTGTTGGGGCCAAGTCTCGAGGACCTGTTGGTGTATTGCGGGAGGAAGTTCTCGTTGAAGACGGTGTTGATGTTGGCTGATCAAATGGTAAACTTAATGTTCCATTGAAATGGGCTTGTTTTATTTTTTTAATTTTTTACTTTGCTGTGTTTTGTGCCCATGTTAGAGATGATAGCCCATATTCTGAACGAGAATGTAATACTTAACTTCAATATAAAGGCCTCATGGGTGGAGCTGAGCATTTTGGGGTTTTGACTGGGGAAGTATTTATATGTTGTAAGCCCTATTCTTTTCTGACAGTGAAGAATTGGCCACCAACCCTGTGAATGTAGAGGCATTGCCAATCTACATAAAATTCTTTGTGATGATTTTCTCATTGAGGGCACCATTTAGAGATTCAAAAGCATACGTGTTACAAGTGCTGATATTTTTAATGTGTTGAGGAGCCGCGGTGCAATGTTGCTTCTAAAGTCATTGTTCTGTCGTTTGCCTATTGCATTTGCTATTTGATAACATCAACTTCCAATACCATGTTAACAAATTTTTGGAGAAAGAATAGTAGCGTGCACTGTAGATGTCTCTAATTCGGAGATTGTTCACTCTAATTCATACTTTGTACTATTTTTTTGAGGAATTGTGTAATTAAATTGTCCATCAGTAAATGTTTTATTATTTTTATTTTATTTTATTTTCAGATTACGAGAATTGAGTATGTCCACTCCAAAGGATTTTTGCATAGAGACATAAAACCTGACAACTTCCTCATGGGTCTTGGTCGGAAAGCAAATCAGGTATTATTTTACTGTCTTTTTGCTTTACTTTCATTTCAGTGCAAATAATTATGTGTTTTTATTGTGCTTATCAGGTCTACATAATTGATTTTGGACTTGCAAAAAGATATCGGGACGCAACAACCAATCGTCATATTCCTTACAGGTACTCTTTTTGTTGTATTCAGTTATGGTTTATTTTGGTTCTTGGACATCTACATCAATTATACTTTTCGGGGGAACATATTTAAGGAATAATAAAAACAAACACATAGAAACCTCATTTTTTATGCAGTGAATAGATGCATATCCCTAGTTTTTGAAACTAACCATTGTCCCATATAGGGAGAATAAAAACTTGACGGGGACTGCGCGTTATGCAAGTTGCAATACTCATCTTGGAATCGGTAAACTAGGAGATGTTATGGCTCCTTTTTATTTTGCCCTTTTTCTTCCTTTTTTATGATATAGGCACTCACGCTTCTCAATTGGTAATTTCCTCATAGAGCAAAGCCGGCGGGATGATTTGGAATCACTTGGATATGTGCTTTTATATTTTTTGAGAGGAAGGTAGAGCAATACTTTTCACTTATTTCGTCTTTGCAAATTAAATTTGGAGCCAAGCCTACGGCATTTAACCACTTTTACATGTATTAATATCAAGGGATTGGGGTACTGGGTCCTAAAGATGTGATTTCTGCATTATTATGCTTTGGTGTATCATTACTCTAATGACTTTGTTTTTGTGTATAGCCTTCCATGGCAGGGTTTAAAAGCTGCCACAAAGAAGCAAAAGTATGACAAAATATGTGAGAAGAAGTTATCGACTCCTATTGAGGTGTGTGCTGACTCTGTTGACCCTTGATATATATGATGAAAGTCACGTGTGTATCTGATGTGACTGTTGTTTTTTGAAGGTTCTCTGCAAATCTCATCCAGTGGAGTTTGCTTCATACTTTCATTATTGTCACTCACTAACATTTGATCAGCGGCCTGATTATGGATTCTTAAAGCGTCTCTTCCATGACTTATTTGATCGGGAGGGTATTGATTTGTAAACTCTAGTTATACATTTTCCTCTCTTTTTGGGTAACTTTCTTTAATGCTGCTGAGATCCTGATTCTCAGTGTGGAAGTAATTTAAGGCCTGGATGGGATTTTCTATTGGGAATTTAAGTGATCTGGTAAAGTGTACACTGTACCTGTTAATTGGACCAGTGGGATTTGGAGTTATATGCCCAAGTGACAATATAATCATGATGTTCCCTGCCCCTGTTCAGACCCTTTCCAATCTCTGCAGCTTCACCACAAAGTTAATATAAATTAAGAGATAAAAGATTAAAAGATAGCCTTCAGCCTGTTGTCCCAATGCATCTCTGGGCAATTTTCCCGTGTGAGATGGGAGTTTGAGAGTCATACCCATTGACACATGACCTCACATGTAATTTCCTCAAGCTATAAAGGCTTCATTTCTGTAAATTAGAAGCACATACTTGGTATCAGCTATCAATTCTAAACATGCACAACTAATTGTGAATTAATAGATGATGGCCAGTACAATTCAAACTATTTTCCATGCTATGACTTACTTTGCTGCAAATTAATCTCTATTCTTTTTGTTTTTGGAAATTTGTCAGGGTATGAATTAGATTACATATTTGATTGGACAATCATAAAGTACCAGCAGTCTCAAAAGAGTAGAACCCAGCCTCAATTATCTGTATGTGTATCTGCTGCTTGTCTGTTTTACAATTTTTAAAATTATTTTATTTTGAAATAGGGATATTGACATATTGTTGAGTTTCTAAAAATATTGAATGTACACTGTACAGCCAGTTCCCAGAGGGAGCAGCAGCCATGCAACGCCGATGGATGTGGACAATCATCAAGGTTAGTTCTTGCTGATGGACCTCTCCTCTGGATCTTGATGTCAGATTTTCAACTGCATTAATGAAATAATATTATGATTGTTCTTTATCTGCTTGGCAGGTGTTAATGCTTATCCAGCTGAAGCAGCAGAGCGCATTAGAACTGGAAATTCTAGCGGTCCTGGTGTTCGGATGCATTTTAAATCACCAATGACCAAGAATGTAAATTCTGAGAATCCTATCGAGAAGAATGTAAGCCTCTTTTTTTTTGAGGGGGGGGGGGGGTGGGAGTGGGGAATTGAATTTGCAGTAATTTTACGCATTATGAGACGTATCCAATTATCCATCTGTGACGAACTTTCCTTATGTAGGTTCTGAGTGAAGCACACATGGCCTCTACTTCATATTCGCTTGCTGGTACCTCCAAACGAAATTCCTCAAAGCCTATTTTGCCCTCTGAAGCAACAAATCCTGGTAATGGACATGGAAATAGAATGGGTCCTTCGAGTAGCTGGATTTCATCACTGCCGCGCATCTCTTCTGCGAAGTGATGTGGTAATTTACTAGGCTCATACTTCAGTCATGTTATGGCTTGGATTCCTTATTTTACAAGATAACTGTATTTTTGACTTTTCTGCATTATATTTTTAGCTATGGATCTGCTCAAGAAGATTCTAGTGATACAATCTTTGAAGCTGCAAAGGTGTGGGGATTCGATGTTATGTTTCTGTTATGTATGTGATCAAGAAGATTCTAGTGATGCATCTGTGGAGGCTGCAAAGTGTGTCGCTAGTTTGATGTGTTGCATTAGCTCCTCTATTGATGCCAGCATGCGTAATTTTTTCTTAAGGTGACTACAATCACACTGGTTGTTATAAACACAGACCACAAAAGCTTGGGTCCTGCGCTGTACATAGATGTCACAAGTGGCTTACAGAAAACTTGTATTTACAGTTCTATGTAATGTGAATGACGTGTGAAAGTATTCTTTAATTCCCATTTCTATTCATAGATAATAAGTGTTTGTTGTGCCATGTGCTGGCTGTTGACAGCTTGTTTATTATACTTTATCCATGTTTATGACATGCTGGTGTAACCTTAATGTTTTATGTCTTTTGAATCAGACCCTTGGGTTTCTCCTGGAGGTATTTTACCTAGTAAACTAATTTTTAATGATCTTAATATTTATGATGCCCATATTCTGTGCTTTGTTATCTGAAGCATCACTAAGTGACTTGGGAACTCAAACTGAAGAATTTTTGCATGTTTTGATTTTCTCCTTTTGACCAAGTTAATGAATTTTCATCATAACAATGTTACTTATGGTAAAGTGATCAGGTGAATGAACGTGGATTTCTGAAACTTGATTATGAACAAGAGGGAAAATATGGCTTAGTGAGCTCTAGAATTAATCCCATTAAAACATATTAAAGGTAGTCTTTATGGATGCATTTTACACTTGCTGATCTACATTATAGAAGATAGGTCATATAAATGTTTATAAGCTGCTATCTGATCTTTCAGGGCTTGATCTTTGTTCTACAATTGGTTGCTTAATCCCTGAAAGTTGGTGTTTTTAAAATTGTGTAGCATGGTGGAGAGTCTTGGTGTCTTCTTTTTGATATATGGTACCCTTGCTATTATTTTTTATTTCCTAAGTTGCCTTTTCACATTTTTAGAATTCATTATACTCCCAAGATATCCATGTAACATCTCATTATTGTAGGTAGGACAACATAATTTGACTTGGGTCTATTTTATAATTCCAATCTTCTTTAAAGAGGATGAATAGTTTCTAGTATGGTTACATTAAGCTATGCATAGTATAAGAAATTATAACCTTTTTATGTATTTTTTAAGACTAATTTATAATAACCCACTCAGTTATCAGTTCACACTTTGTAATTTGCAGGATTTTTCTTCTGCTACAGCTAGTTTGAAGATGGAATATGGCAGGCTAATATCATTTATGGATGGTATATGAAGACCATAAAAACCTCTTCTCTGCATGCTACTACTACTGGTCAGGAAAGATGCCATCCCAGTGCTTACCGGAGAAGTCTGCATAAAAAGAAATGTTGACAACATGGAATTGATATGTTGACCGTATGGAGTTTTTGTATGCTAGTTCTTGAAATTTGGAGATGTCATGAAAGTTGCACCCTTGATTTCAACAAAAAATTATGAAATTATTGGTAGCTTCTTCTCTGCAGGAAGAAGTGCTTCTGCTTGAAAAGGGGTGGGTTAGATTATTCCTTCTCTTACTAGGAGTGGTATTTAATGAACCACAATTATTACCTGGATGTGTTGAAATCTGCTGAGCCCTTTGTGCTGGATGCTTGGGACTCAATTAATATCCTGATGTAGTCTAATCAGGAGATTATAAAAAGCCTGATATCTTTCTTTTATTGCTATGCCATTTTTGTCTGAAAGGTTTCTTGATGCTTGTCCTGCCAGGTACATCCCTTCTGAATGCAGGTTAGTATGGAAGTTAATTACTTTTGGTTCGCTAGGAATCTGTCACAATTTTTATGGATTGTCAACTTATCGCATTGGGCACATGGGATTGTTTGGTGCGTTTGTACTATGAGACTTGAAATCCAGGCAGAGCTTACTTGTCTGTTATTTCAAAGCACCAATGGGGTGGCATCAACCGTTTTAAGGAGCCAAGTGTTACCATTGGACATTTTAGGTAAAATTATGCAGGAGAAATAGATTTGCTTTTAACATTGGGGTTCTTTTTCTATGTTTTAATTCTGATATTCCTGTGGGCATTAGTGTATTTCATGACTCCAGTCGATGTGAGCTGTCCCAGGAAAAAAGAAGAAATGTTTTAGGAAATGAGTAGTGTGCAGCAGCAGTCAAGGTGAGATCCCAAAAGGTAGTTATATTGTTATCCACTCCTATTAAATCATTCATCAAAGATGATGATTCCTATTAAAGTTTGGCCTTTTAAATGCATTGATAATCTATACTTCATGTTCATCTGCCAAGCAACCCCAACCCATTTCAGTTTTATTATTTGGGGTCACTGATATTTCAGGCATTGTGGCAGTCTCTGGCTCTGAGTTGCTTGTACCAGAAGGATGCCAGACTGGGAAATATTGTTTTGAAAGTTGAACCATATAGATTTTGTAGTGGCTACTGTTGTGATCCAATGCATGCAGGATTTGGTAAAGTTCTCGGTATATGTTTGCTGAAAATTGGTTTAGCGTGCTGAATGTGACCCCAGACTTGATCTTTAGAAGTTTGCTTGTCTAGTAAATGAAAGAATGCAGTGGTGTATTGCAAAATTTTTGGTCGTAATTTACTTACATTCTACTGTTTATTGTTCCTCCGGAAAAGTGATTTAATTTTTTTTTTCCTTTTATTTATACAATTATTTTTCATTAAATTAGCACACAAATACAAACTCGGAAAAAGAAAGCAGCTGCCCCCAAAAAAAAAGGTGGAGGAAAACTGGAAAAGAAATGAAGGTGATTACTGATTAGTAGTAGATTAAAAAAGAAAAAAAAAGAGATTAAATTCTATAAGGATGGAGTGTAAAAGTTATGTTTTATATGATCCAATAAGTAATTACTACATCAGCATTTTACTTAAAATTCAATAAATTCTACAACACTTAATAATATTTCAATAAATTCTCAATTTAGTTGGATTTATATATGGGTATAAGAATTGATTGAGTGTTAGTATTTATTATTAAATATGTGATAAAATGATGTGACATATTGGGATTGGAGGGGTAAAATATGAGTTTTACACTACGTCTTTATAGAATTTAATCTTAAAAAAAAAAAAGGTTTGACTATTGAAGTCCCAGTAAAAGAAGAAAATATTGTGGATTGTTTTTTGGATTGTTTGTGTTGCAACTCTCATAAACTTCCGCTGTCCTCAATTTGTTTAATCCAATAACCCAAAAACCTGATTTATATGAAAATGTGTTTCAACTTGCATAAACTTTATAGAGGGCCACTGTCCTCAATTTCTGAGGAAACGGAGTTGTTGAAATTTCCTCACTGTTTTCGTTGAAGGCATTTACAAGCATCCATCAACTAATGTAGTCCCGTAATTTTATTTAATTTTAAGAAAAAAAGTATACCCAACTAATGCAGTCTTGTAATTTGGATTTAGATTTGAAATGCATTGATTTAAAATGTCTTGATTTTAAAATTCATTGTTAGTCTTTTTGAACAATAAAGGGTTTGAAATTTATCATTTGAAATTCTATTGTTTGGATACTTATATTAATTCTATTGTTTGGATACTTATATTTGGATTCGGATTTGAATTTGAATTTAAAATCAATAAAATATATTTTTTATTTATTATTTTTCTTAATCTTTTTACATTATAATTTTAGTAACATTTTTAATAAATCCATAAGGTAATATTGATAATCCAATTGACAAGATAATGACTAAATATCTTTAGTCAGCCAATTTTAGTAATATTTTTAATAAATCCATAAGGTAATATTAATAATTAAATTGACAAGACGATAACTAAATCTTTTTAATCATAACCAACTAAACGAATATGGGGTTCACAACTTGCTTAATTAAAGGCAAATGATATAATTAAATTAGCACCACCATGAAAAACAAAGCATAAATATAATAGGGCAATAACACTAACAGCTCTTTTTATGAGAAAAGACAAACTATCTCATCACACGTGTCCTAAACCAAGGAAAAACAAGGAACAGTTATATAAGCTAGGCAAAACTCCCAAATACCAAATTAAAATCCTACAATCACTAAGAACACAGAATTCACTTTTAGATAATAGCATAACTCCAAAACAAGGACACTTCACAGCTCATAGACAATTCATATTAGCATTTCATCAAACACATAATTTGCATTACAAACTCACTAACGAAAATACAAATAGAAAATAAAGACAAACCCAAAACAAATCATTGAAAATACTATCAAACAAAACACACAAAAAAATCAAACAAAACCCACAAAACAAATCAAATGAAACCCAAACAAACCCACACACAAAAAAAAGAAATCCACATAAAACCCTTTATGCATTCAAATTTAGTAGAAAGAGAGAAATATAGAGGTTAAAGAGGAAGAGAAGAGTTGAGAGAGAAGAAGAGCTTCTAGTAAGGAAAAGAGTGATGGAGAAACACAAGTCGATTAAGAATGGAGGAATGTGCATGTGAGGTATTTCCAAATTCCACGGGTTATGAGAATATTTGAAATCAATGGATTTGACAAATGATTGAATATTTATTCCATAAGGGCCAATTTGACCTAATTGGATCTTGAAATCTTGGATGGATTTAGGCCAAATCCAAATTCTTCTCCTTTAAAGTTACCCAAACAAAGAATTTGGATATGGACCCCTCAAATTCAAATCCTAACCAAAATCCCATGGCATCCAAACGTACCAATAAATTATTTTATAGGGAAATTTCACATGTTGTCCCATTTTTTTAAATATATTTATTTATTTTCGATTATATATATTTGGGAGATATGTAATAATAAATAGAATGGCGAGGACATAATGTTTATCATATTCTACTTCTTTATTGTATTTCTTCTAAAAGTGGGTGAATCAATCATTACATATTTATAATGGTTTCCTTCAACATAAATAATTTGTAGAAAAATAATCTAGGCAAAATTACAATTTCTTTTTTTACCAAAATTATTGCATTACTTTATTACATTGATGGAATTAAAATTTTAGGGTCCTTTCATCCATGTCTACATCCATGACATCTTCAAAGAAACTAGTACGAAAGGGTCTTTTGTGCAAATTTGGATTAAGATCAACTGTGAGAATGCAGAATGCTTGACATTTGGTAATTTTGATATGAAAACTCATGGGTCCACTAAATATAACAAGGTAATTATATTTTTGAGAAAAAAAGAATTTCTATTCACACTTTCTAGTGTCTCCAAATTCAAATCACTCCGCCTATTACAACTATCAAGCTATTATATATATATATATATATATATATATATATATATATATATATATATATATATATATGTAGCACATGGATGCTACGGAGTATTTACCATTATATCTAAATCATGTGTTTTTTTTTTTTTTGATCAAGTTATTCTTTCATTCTTTCATTCTATTATTATGTTTAATTTTTTATGCTCTTAATATAAGTATATAATTTTTTTCCTAATGCAAACTCAAAAGGTGTGACAATATATGGTGAAGTGGGGAGAGTATAGGAGGAAAATTATTCAGAAAAGGGAAAAAAAAAGGAAGAGAGAGAGAATCAAATAAATACTATATCTGCAAGACATTCTAGTGTCTGTAAGAGATAACAAAGTTTTCAATTAAATCATGATTTGAGAAATAAAACAATTCATGTAGAGTGCAGATAAAGCTATACCAGGGAAGAAGAACAAAACCCAAATCATCATTTGAGTAGTTGAAATCCATTTAATCTCTCTAAATCCTTCAGAACCCTCACAACTTCAGCCAGAACCACCTCAGGTTCTGAATTGTCAACTCCAACCATTCCTGCCAGTAACTCTAGCCTCCTTCTTGTTCCCTCTTCACATACTAATTCATTAATGGTTTGCTCATCCTCCCATGAATCATAAACAATATCCTCTTGAAGACAACATGACGACTCAGCATCTGACTTCAAATCAGCATCAATATCCTCTTGGAAGTATGTCAGATCGATAGCTCAGATGAATCTCCTCCATTGAGTGTCTCCAATACAATAGAGTTGGTTCTATCGGCCCTGGATCTCTCAAGAGCATTAAAAGCAATAAACTTCACGCGATTGAATCACTCAAGTGGGTTTCAGGCTTTGAGAACAAGGCTGTGATGGAATGGTTGGAATGATCAAAGAAAGTGTATTGATGTCAGCACAAAGTTGGGTCCTCTGGGTTGTCTCTTGCAGCCATTGTTAAGTGTGTTCCAACTTCCAAGACTTATCTTGCAAAAGTGTTAGAAAAATATTACGGAGAGAATAAGAAATTAACTCTTAATGTGTCTACTTGAACATGATTTGAAGTGGTGAGAATCCTTGAGTCCAATGTAAGAAATGATAGAGAATATGAGTTTTGGGTTGGATATTGGATTGAGTTTTAGGCATGTGTGAACTGGGCCCACTTATCTAATTAATAATATTACTTTATTATTTTATTTTTTGAGTTAGTATACTGTGGTTATTTTTGAAATAGTGTCTTATCAGTAATATATATTTTCACAGTCTCCCATTCATAAAAAAATTAATTTTTTAGAGAGACTCACAGAGAGAATATATTTTGTGTATTCATTTGAGTCAAAAAGAGAGAAATAGACATAGAGTGATTTGTAGAGCACGGACCTTGTGTGCTTCTTTTTCATGTGGTAGATCATTTTATCCTGGAAGGTAGATGTACGTGAGTCTCAAAACACCACAGATTGTGTCAAACACAAGACTTGATCTGAATCATTCATCCTTCACGCATTTGGTCTGTGAGTTTTTAATTATTTACAGATTTCTTCTTATATATACATGTTAGGTTCTAAGACTTTAGGAACTAAATGTATTAGAATTTCAATTTGCATATGTTGGCAAACCATGATCAAAACAATGAATTTAGGTTTAGTCTTGCTTAAAGTTTATTTGTTATAGTTTGAATTGAGCTGAATGCAGAAATTTACTGTGCAAAATTGCAAAGCTCAATCGATCGAAAGTAAGGCTCAATCGATTGAGAATCATAATTGCAGAATTTGACTTAAGCCCAAACAGGAGTTCAAGTCCATTAAGGATTAGGGTTTCAGATATACTTTTCCTAGTATATAAAGGAAACCCTAAGCACGTGTTTATAAGCGCTTTTTAGAGAGAGATTAGAGTACTTCTTATGCCTATTTTGTAGATCTAGAGTTTTGTATCCAAAAGCTCTCTAAGGTCTTTATTGAGTTGTGTGTTGAATTTTTTGTAAGATCTAGAGGTGTTTACATTCATACACACATATAGAGTTGTTAAAATCAAGATTCGCATAAAAAACTTGATGATCTCTTCAGTTGCAACTTAAAGAACTTTCAAGAATATCCAAAACCTTTGAGTGGAGTCTTAAAGTCACAAGTAGGAGAACTTGTGGTTGCTGTAGATTAAAGAAGGAAGTAATCCGTTGACTCAGAGCTGTCATGTGGTTGTGATAGTAAGTTTTCTACTCAAGATAGTAATAGGATGTTAGTGGTCTAAGTTTTATTGTAAAAACTTTAATTCTTTCATAGTGGATCTGTTTTAGTTTGAGGATAGTTACGTTAAATCCTCCACAGGTTTTTTACTGGTTAGGTTTTCCTGGGTTATCATATCGTTGTATTCTTTATATTTCCGCATTATTTACATGATATGATTTTATTGTGTTAACCTAGAACTGAATAATTTATCTAAGTAATCACTTGACTAAATAATTAGGTTAAATAACTTGTGTTAAGAGGTCTAAAAATGTACAATATAGTATCTATTTATTGCTTTTACTTATCACATCTATTTGTATTATTGCTAATCTTTAAATTTGTATGTTGTTTCTTTTACTTTATTACAATAGTAAATTCTTAAAATATATCTAACAATCTTAAAACAGATTTTATATATTTTAATTTATTTTTGTGATTGCTGTGTAAATTACTGTGAATTACTGTACTATATTTAACCTTTGAATCCTGGGCGGTATTTGCGAATTGATATTGACTGTGCAAGATTGGTTGACAGTTTTCTATTCACGATTTTGCTTTGGCTTTCGTGTTTAATTATTTTGGGTTTGTGTTTATTGCAAATATCTTCTTGTTTATATTATAAAACTAATTTGTGACTTTGCTTTTTGATGAAGCTGATTTCGTGCTTGACAGTGTTGGTGGTATTGATTATTCAAGGCTATCCATCTTCTTTATTTATATTATATAATATTAGGCCCTTTTTATTTTTATTTTTTGGATTATAGTTTGGCTGGGCATTATTTAGATTCATTGTTTAGTGCGTACGAGCCATTTGGATTTACATATGGTTGGTTTGACTTTCTTTTTTGCACAGTAATATATTTTAAAGTTAATAGTTATATATCTTTTTTAAACTTGGCTGGTTTTGAACATTCATTTTGATTTTGTTTAACACATATGTCAAATGAAATTGTTGTGAATCTTGTTGTGAATCAAACCAACATGAACCTTTTTGCGGTGATTTCTTAAGTGAATTTGGTAGGAGGAAATATCAAGGAATGGTAGGTGGACATTGGGGCTACTCGCAATATATGCTCGAAAGGAAAATGTTTTTTACATATAATCCTGTAGGTAATGGAGAAAAAATTTTCTTAGGTAATTCTTCAACCTCTAAGATTGAAGGAAATGGAAAGGTTGTGCTAAAAATGACTATGGGCAAGTATCTTACTTTGAAGGATGTACTACATGTGCAAGACATTCAAAAGAACCTTATATCTAGCTCATTGTTGAGCAAGAATGATTTTAAGTTGGTTTTTTAGTCTGATAAATTTTCACTCTTTAAGAGTGGAATGTATGTGGGCAAAGGATATTTGAGCAATGGCTTGTTTAAGATGAATGTAATGACTGTTTTTCCTACTATTGATAATAATAAGAGTACATCTTTTGTTTACATGCTTGAGTCATCTAATGTTTGGCACGGTAGATTGTGTCATGTTATTATCGTACTTTACATAGATTGATCAATTTAAATTTACTACCTAAATTTGAAATTGATTTTGATTATAAATGTGAAACTTGTGTGGAAGCTAAAATGGCTAGAGCATATTTTGAATTAGTTGAAAGAAGCACTGAACCTCTAGATTTAATACATAGTGCTGTATGTGACATGAAATTTGTACAAAGTAGAGGTGGTAAGAAATATTTCATCACTTTCATAGATGATTGCACTAGATACTTTTATGTGTACTTGCTAAGGAGAAAGGATGAGGCGATTGAGGCATTCATTCAATATAAGAATGAGGTTGAGAATCAACTCAACAAAAGGATTAAGGTTCTAAGGGGTGATAGAGGTGGGGAATATGAATCATCTTTTGGCTGTTTACAGCATGTTATTGTTCATCAAACCACTGCACCTTATTCACCTTAGCAAAATGGAGTTGCTGAAAGGAAAAATAGAACCTTGAAAGAAATGATGAATTCGATTTTGATCCATTCTGGTTTACCACAGAACTTGTGGGGGGAAGCTATTCTTTCCGCCATATATATTCTTAATAAATTGCCTAAAAAGAAAACCAATAAGACATCCTATGAATTATGGAAAGGTAGAATACCTTCCTATAAGTTCTTAAAGGTGTGGGGGTGTTTGGCAAAAGTGGTGGTTCCTATTCCTAAAAGGATAAAGATAGGACCAAAAACTGTTGATTGTGTTTTTATTGGTTATGCTTATAACAGTACTGCATATTGATTTCTAATTTATAAGTCTGACATTCCTAACCTGAATGTCAATACTATTATTGAATCCAGGAATGCGTCATTCTTTGAAGAGATATTTCCTTACAAATCCACACAAGAATCAGATTCTCTTAAGAGAAACTTTGAGTCTACATCTAGTACCTCTCATGATTAAGAGTAGATGGAAGAGAGGAATGAGGTTGAGCCTAGACGTAATAAGATGGCTAAAACATCAAAATCGTTTGGTTTGAATTTTCTAACATATATGTTAGAAGATGAACCTCAAAACTTCAAGGAAGCTATTTTTACACCTGAGGTGCCTTTCTGGAAAGAAGCTGTCAATAGTGAGATTGAATCCATCTTACAAAATTATACATGGAAACTATTGGATCTTCCACTAGGTTGTAAACCTTTAGGATATAAATGAATATTCAAAAGGAAATTGAAAGCTGATGGATCTATTGACAAGTACAAGGTGTTGATGCTCATTTTGAGGCCCAGTAGCAGGAAGAAGCCCAACAATATGGGTAGAGAAGAGTTAGTGGATTGTTAGAAAAATCATTAAGCCCGAATGGCAGGAACAATGGTTCATAGGCCCATAAAGTACATAAATGGGCCTTGAGGAAAGCAAATGGGCCTAAAAGAACCCGGAGAGAGAAATAGTAAACCCATGGACGTTATGTGATGTAGAAAAGTGAGAATGGGCCACAATAAGCCTGAAGTAATGAAGTAAAAAAGTAAGGAGTTAATGGAAAGCCCATAAACCCCAAGGATGAAGGATAAAGTAATTGGGCCAGGGAAGCCTAAAAGAGTTAGTAAAATCCCATGGGTATGCAGAATTAGAAAATGGGCCAAGGATGCCCAAGGAAAGCAAATGGGCCAAGGATGCCCAAGAAGAAAGAAATGGGACAAAGGAGCCCACAAGCAATGTAATGGGTAAAGAAAAGCCTAAAATAGCATAAGTATAAGCCCAATGACCATATTAAGTCATTGAGAGAAGAATAGGCAGCAAGTCCAAAGAGGCCCAGTAAGCACGGGTCAAATGACACCATGGCAGGAATAGCAGAGTGGTATGACAGGAATGACAACAAGATTGCGGAAGGAGCAAATAATGGGTTGAAAATGGGGATAACCCACACTCAAGCAAGGTTCAGCCCTTGAAAGAAAAAAGCTAATAAAGAATGGAAAATTAGAAAACAATTCATGCCATAAGAGGTCAAAGATGAGCAGCAGAATGCATAGACGAGCCTCCAGACTGCGGTAAGCGCATGAGCAGTGGACAAGCTTTTAGCGTACATGGGAAGTGGAGCACGTGTAAGGCCTAGGCACCACCAGCCTGTACCCAGCCAATACAGTAGTGGTGGGTCATGGGTCGGAGGTAAGAGAGGGTATGGCCTGGCAGAGGGGAGAATGGAAAGCCTATTCTAGGGTTCCTGCTCATATTCTTTTGGGGGTGATATCTTGTTGGGATGACATACCACCTAAAAGAAGGAAGGATGAGTTGAAACCACTAGGTGTATGTCATGAGGGATAGTAGGAGAGAATGCCACGGTGAGCAAACAAACAAAATATTCTTCTTTGTCAGGTAATGGGGAGTGGCACAGCCAGCATAGGTAAGTGGTGGTGGCTGGACAACTGACAAACTAGTGGGTGGTCGGGAGGAACACCCTAAACCAGACAAAATGGTTAAAGGCTAAAATGATAAAATCAATCACGGCAAGTAGTATATAAAGGGCCCTCGCCGTGCACAGTATCATCACAAGAACAATAGCAACCACTAGGAGAGAATCACAGCACCACCATCGCCATAACACCACATGAGCAAGCATTAAGAAAGAATAGAAAAGAGTGGGAGGAGAATCAAAGTAAGAAAATGGAGAGAAAAAAAAAGAAAAGAAACAGAGTGTAGAATGGCAGGCATGTACTAATAGGCTAATCCATTCTCTCCCTCCAAAAGCCTACCCTTTGTTGAGGATAAAGAACTCGTTTGGGCACAAGCCATTCAGGTTCGTTCCCATAAAGTGGATAATTTCTACGGCAAGATTATCTTGTGAGGTTATCCGCGTTAAGGAAATGGTTCCCTCCTTGGCCTCAGCCCCGTAATACAATTGAACACAGCAAACTGATATTTCATTCCTTGATTTTATCACTTCTTGCTATTGTTTCTTATCTTGTCTTTGCAATATCACCTATAATGTGTTCTTTTTCTCTGTTTTAACTAAGGATCCCTTGCTTATTTTGCCTAACAAGAAACGTATTTCTTTTATCATTGTTTTATTGCATTTATTTGCCATAACTTTTCTGTAGCAACTTCGCCTACCATGGGCATGTGACTAAAATTTTCGGCAAACGGGGCATAATTTGTATGCAAGCTGGACCAAGGTGAGTTGCAATTGGACCGGTCCCGACTTCCTTATCCAAAACACTTGGACCCAGTACAGCAGGAGGCAGTCCAGCCCAAAATCACAAAAGGCCTACCACACAAGGCAAGACTTGTTGTAAAGGGTTACAAACAAAAAGAAGGTGTTGATTATTTTGACACATATTCACCTGTTACAAGAATAACATCCATTCGGATGTTGATGGCTATTGCAGCGTTGCATAACCTAGAAATACATCAAATGGATGTAAAAACTGCATTCTTAAATGGTGAATTAAATGAGGAAATTTATATGGAACAACCTGAGGGGTTCATTGTCCTTGATCAAGGAAGGAAAGTGTGTAGGCTTGTTAAATCTCTTTATGGATTAAAGCAAGCTCCAAAGCAATGACATGAGAAATTTGACAATGCAATGATGTCAAATGGGTTTAGAATCAATGAGTGTGATAAATGTGTGTATATTAAAGATACCACAAATGGCTATGCCATTGTGTGTCTCTATGTTGATGATTTGCTCATTATAGGTAGCAATAATGATATCATTAAAGCTACCAAGAGAATGTTGACTAGTGAGTTCGACATGAAAGATTTAGGTGTTGCAGACGTGATACTAGGAATGAAGATTTCTAGAAAATCTGATAGACTTGTCTTATCTTAATCACATTATGTTAAGAAAGTTCTTGAGAAATTCAAGAAATATGATGACAATTTAGTGAGAACACCTGTAGATGTAAATTTACGTCTAACTAAGAATAAAGGGTAAGGAATATCTCAATTGGAGTATTTGAGAATAATAGGTAGTCTTATGTATATAATGAACTACACAAGATCGGACATAGCATATTCTGTCAGCAAGTTAAGTAGATATACTAGTGATCCAAGGGAAGACCACTAGAAGGCATTAGTTAGGGTTTTGAGGTATTTGAAATACACCCAAAACTATGGGTTGTACTACTCGGTATCCAGTTGTACTAGAAGGGTATAGTGATGCTAATTGGATATCCGACACAAAAGACTTAAAATCCACGAATGGATATGTCTTTACCTTTGGTGGTGCAGCTGTATCTTGGAAGTCTTCTAAACAAACATGCATTACTAGGTCCACAATGGAATCAAAATTTATAGCATTGGACAAAGTAGGAGAAGAAGCAGAGTGGCTACATCATTTCTTGGAGGATATGCCAATGTGGATGAAACATGTGCCCTCTATTTGTATACATTTTGATAGAAAATTAGCTATTGGTAGGGCATAGAGTCATATGTACAACGGTAAGTCTCGATATATACGTTGAAGACATAATATCGTGAGGTAGTTGCTCTCTAATAGAATTATTTCCATTGACTTCATAAAGTTGAAAGAGAATATAACGGATCCGTTAACCAAAGGTTTGAGTAGAGAGCAAGTTTTCTACTCATCGAGGGGAATGGGGTTAAAGCCTATGACCTAAAGTTTTCATGTTGGTAACCCCACCTAGTTGACTAGAGATCCTAAGAGAGAAAATATTTTGTGCATTCATTTGAGTCAAAGAGAGAGAAAGAGACATAGAGTAGTTTGCAGAGCATGGATCTTGTGTGCTTCTTCTTCGTTTTGTAGATCATTTTATCCTAGGAGGCAAACGTCTGTAAGTCTCAAAGCACCACAGATTGTGTGAGGGACAAAATTTGCTTTAAGGAGATTGTGTCAAACACAAGACTTGATCTGAATCATTCATCCTATAAGCATTTGGTTTGTGATTTTTTAATTATTTGTAGTTTTTTTCTTTTATATATAGTGTAGGGGTATTGGGCCTAGGAGCCCATTGTCCATGTATATATTGGGCTTGAGGCTTAATCCAAGGATGTGAAGTCGTCCGAGGAGAAGTAAACAATTCCAGGGGAGTCCATATTGGTAAATGAAGAAGTTAGTTTTGGTTATAAGAATCCATAAGGGTAGTTTGAGGATGAATACCTCCTTAGCTAACTAAAACCAAGGTTCGAAGGGGTGGTCTGCCGTATAGGGGAATGTTCTAGGAAATTCTGTTGATACGGATAAGCATTACAGGAACATAAGAAAGGGAGGAGGAGTCCTAAAATATCTAAGAAGAAAACTGCTACCACCGCATTGAATGCTCTGTAGCTAACCTCTAGTTGCATTAATGTAGAAGTGATACATGAACAGTGGTTTTAAGTCTTACAGCTACTACATAAAGATTTCAGGAAAGTGCTGATGAGACAAGTATCAACACCAACCATTTGTCCTACACGTGGATGGTAGAGATGCAAGTGGAAGATAGTATAAAAGAAGAAGGAAGTAATGAGAGAGGGGGAACGAGACTAAGAGAAAAACATTGTAACAATCAAGAATTATATTTGTAATCAAACTTGAGAGAATTATATAAGAACTGACCTCCTCAGACTATGCTGATGATGATTTTCTTTAGTTTAAACTTGTTCATCTTCATTCTCTTGTCATTTGAATCCACTTTAGTGGTTATCTGATTTATTAAAGTCCAATTTTTCAACACACTCTCTACAAATTCATTGTTTTGCACTTTTTGGGCCTAAGTTCATCTACCTTTTGGGCTAAGAACTCAAATCTGGTCCTTACATATAGTATCTATTTATTATTTTTGCCTATTATATCTATTTGTGTTATTGCTTATATTTATATCTATATGTTATTCATTTTACTTTATCACAAAAGTAAATACATTTCAACAAAAAGTTGCAAGGAATTGATTTTTTAAACAAAAGAAAACGTTCCACTCTTTAAATGCTATAATTAGAGAGCGTTAGAAAGTGAGGCCAAATAGAGTAATGTAGGTAGAGAAACCGAAGAGTTTTGAAGGAATTATGATAACCATGATGATGGTTTCAAATGCTATGCAATGACGTCAAGGTTAACCACAGATAATTTCGCCACCATGTTGAATTCTACAAATGTTGGCTCAAGTGTATGGCCAGGTCCATGCATCATGCATGAGACAATATTGGTCAACCATCGACATTATAATTTATTGGGTTATGCTAATGAGTGCTCTTAGCGCATTGGTTAACAATTTAGTTAAAGAAAGTTTTTATGGGAAAAAAAAAAAAACAGTTAATATTTTGACAGTTTTTTTCATTTTTCATAAAAGTGATGTCAAAACTTTTCTAAAATGAATTGTTAACCAATGTCTTAAGAGCACTCGTTAGCATTTCTCTAATTTATTTTAGAATAATTTATGTTTTATTCATCTCTCTCTCTTCGCCACCACCATTATTAACGAATTTTTTAAAGTCATTAAATTTGAAAAAATTATTCAATACTCCAAGAATGGTATACAATAATAAAACAATTGGGTTGAAGAGGTTTACAACTTTACTTTCACTGCACACGAGAATATACAAGAATATAGGTAGTTCTTTCTAATCCTTTAATATTTTTTAATTTTTAAATAATACTTTAAGAGTCTTATAATTCAATTAACACGTGTTTCAATCGGAATTGTCTCCCCTCCCATCTGTTGAATTATCTGGAAAAAAAGGCAGGCTTTTTATCTTTTATATTTTGTAAAACAGACCAATAAACTCTACAGACTAAACCAGTACACTTTCAAGTACTATTCGTACTTCCACTTCAAAAAAAAGTACTATTCGTACTTCCAAGTACCAGTCGTAGATCCAACTTGATTATTTTTATCCTTCAGGTAGTTAACATTTAAACAGACAGGTGAAGATCAGCACGCCTAGCAGATAAATTAAGTTATGAACCAACCATTTCAACCAGGGAAGGGAGTACCCTGCTACCTACCCCAATTTCTACCGGTTCAACAATACCATAAACAATGCTTAAACTGAGCTGAGCCCAGGTATTCATCCCAGCTCAACTAAAATGTTCTCTGGAATCCAAAAATCTTGGACCCAAACCAAACGTACCCATCATAGCGGTAGAAAATGGGCAGCAACTTTAAATGATCCGTGATCATACCATTCAAACAATCTACTTTGAAACACAATTTTGATGGGAAAATTACTAAAAAAATAAATAAATAAAAAAGAAGCAGACGGCCCTATCCTCCCTAAACTCACAGATCACCTTTTTAATCACATGCCATGGGATGGTGTGACTGAAAGTGTCTTTGTCAGGGTGTTTAAAAAAAAAAAAAAAAATCCTTACAGCAAGTGGAGAAGCGCGGATTTGAACCTAGGTTCACTTATACGGAATCACAAAATTACAAGGCTTCTTAATCATAGAGGCTGTATCAGTTACAAACCAATATCAGGATAGCACTTGACAAACAACTTTAACATATCTATAATACTTATGGTTGTATGTGCAAATACAAAATCAGAGGAAAAGGAACTCTATTGCTTTGCTTGTAATGATCTCATCTCACACCGCTCCCATGAAGAAAAAACGAGGAGAGTAAAAATATGAACAAAATGGACCTCATATTTGATAAAATTAGCTTTCCCCTCTAATCATTGCTTTATGAAGTCTCGAGGCAAGAGAGATGGTAATCCCATCCCATCCCATACCAAGAGCACACGATGGAGATCCACATTGTATGAGTCGAGCCATATGAGCATGTTTCATCCAAGTTTTCTGAACATCCCAGCGGAATTGTATGATTGATTTTTTGTTAGGCTGTAGTGACATATCAACAACCAATTAAAACACAACTCTCTGAATTTTACAACATATTCTACCTCTACAAAGATAGAAAAATGATTACATATACTAGGGGAATCGTGTTTAAGATGCTGTTTTACTAGATGAGTCATTTGTGGAACACCAAAATAGGTCTGTAGAATCCAGCTTTGCTGCCTGATAAGTGAGAAGTTATATCTTCTACCTTTCTAAATCCAATATGCAATTGCAATAAATATCAGGTATCTTCATTATCAAAAATAGATTTTGTGTGTGTTAATCATCATATATATGAGGATGTTGACAAATATTAAATTACCGATTGTCCCAAAAGCTTAAACTTTTAGGAAATTGTGAATTTAATCACTTAACCATAAGTCTAACATTCCCCCTCACTTGTGAGTCTAAACTTTCCCTTAATAAGTGGGAGCCCAACAAACAAGTGGGAGCCCAACAAGTGGGAATTTAACATTTTAAATGGGAGGTAGAGTAAAGTCAGGGATCGAACTTAGGATCTCCTACTTTGATACCATGTTAAATTACCGATTGTCCCAAAAGCTTAAACTTTTAGGAAATTGTGAATTTAATAACTTAACCTTAAGTCTAACAACAAACAACAAACAACTGAATGAGTCAAAATGTCTATGTATAGATCATCTGAATTTCAACTTCACCACTAGTGCTAGAACAAGAGCTTAAAACTTACCTTATCTAGAAGTATTTCCTGAAACTTTGCTGGACGGAATAGAATACTCCTATAATTCATTGTTGTTGTCTACAAAATGAGTGCAAAGAAATGCCTTAGACCCTCAGCATAATTAATCAATAAAATTTAATCCATTATATTATAAAGGATCTGAAAAAATCACACTAAGCCAACAATTTGAAAGGTTTCAATTCAGATTTTTTTGTTTTTCATGTGTCAAAAAAATCAATTCATATTACTGTATACCTAACCTCAGATTCCGGTAAAAAGGATTCCTTTTTCAATAAAAGTACAGGGAATAAAATGAAAAGAACATGTGCACTCTCTCATATTGTAGATGAACAGGCTTAGATATGCTCATTATCAGAGCATGAAGAGCAGACACAAATATTGGTGAAGATTCCAGTAATTCATTGTTTTTTGATTGGTTATCATCAACAGCATCCTAGTGAGACTTGAGAGTTGAAGAGCTAATGCTACAGCCTAGTAGCAAATGATTAATGACAGACAAGGAATCCCATGACATACAGCCTCCTGTGAGGCTCCCTTGTCATAAATATTGTGTATAACTGTTGAATGCATCAGTCTAGGGTTTGCAACATCTCTTGTGATTACATTAATTAATAAATAATATGGTTTTAAAAACCGAACCGGACCGACTAGTTCAATCAGAAACCGGACACCAATCCGGTCTGGTTATTCATAAAAATTGGAAATAACAGATAACCGTAAGTTTAACCGAAAAAATTGAGAACCGGAATGGTTGAACCGGTTTTGCAACGGTTCTGCAAAATGGGTGAAACAAAAACCAAACATTTTGCAGCAAAGATCTATTTCTTTTTTTCCTTAGATCCACGTCTACCTGTGATGACTGAAGGCTTTGGTGAACATGACATCGAAGCTAGCCTCTTGAGCAGTCAAAATTCCTAACCTTGCCTGAAAACACACATATTCACAAAGAGAGGGGCAAAGAAGAGATGGTTAAAAATCTTCACAGATAGAGAGAAGAGATGGTTGAAAATCTTTGTTTGGATGTGAGAGAGGAGGACCACAATACACACGAAATTAGATTGATCCATTTTTCTTATGAGAGCTTCTTCTTTAGTTTGTAAGAGCAGCCGTTGCAAAAATTATGCCATTTTGCCACACCAAAAGTTTACTTTATTATTTTACCACATTATTTTACAATATCCCATTTATCAGATGTTCTATATTTTTACCACTTCATTTAAATATTATTTCTTAATTCTTTTTAATTCTTATTTTATTCTTTCTTTATTATTTGTTCCTAACGATAATATTTGTTCCTACAATAGTCATATTTTCAAATCTCATCAATTCTAATGGTAACATTTTCAAACAATCCTCTTAATTCAATTGTCATATTTTAAAAAAATAATATTTTCTTAAGAATTTTTTTAAATAAAAATAAAAATAAAACTTAGAACCTGTCACCTTCATAAAAAAAAAAAAAAAAAACTCAAAACCTAGGGACTTAAGAAAAAAAACCTTAGAACCTGTCACCTTAATAATTAAAAAAAACACATTGAATCTATCACTGAGTGAGAGCAAATGGGCAAAAGAAGCTATCTCCTGTATCAAAGAACTCAAACTGATCAAAACAAGACCTATCCAGAAACCAAGAACTCAAAAAGATATTGAGTCTGAACAAACCACAAGTCTAGATAGCAAAACTCAAGCACAAACAGGTTATGAGCACAATTGGGCTATATAGAACAACAAGTAACACATGCACCTAGATAACACCAAATACCAGGCTCATATCAAAAGCCAAAAACATATGCAATCTAAAAGCCAACCTGTCAAGTTGAAGTTGTTTCAATTGAACTAAACTACCAATGTAGTCCATAAAAAACTTACACAAATAACTCATATCCAATAACATTAACTCACACAGAACCCATTGAATTAAACATAGTTGAACTTGCCACTTCCTTGATGACAAATGATACTTAAATTTAACACAACAAAACAATTGGCTAATACTAAGCTTAACACAACAAAACAACATAGCCAATGAGTTTTAATGGTAGCTTCATAAAAACAAAATGAAACAAATAAATCAAATCAAAAGTTTTAATGGCAACTCCATAAAGAAGAGGAGACAAATAAACAAAACCAAAAGTTTTCATGACTCTCCTTGTAATTGCCGTAAATGTTCAACTAGATTCATTTGGAGTTGAGAATGAACTTCTCAATCCCTAATGCATTGATGAACTTGAATGAACTCCATAAATTCATTTGTTGGCTCACGTGACATTGGTGTACATGAAATCTCATCAATTTGTTCATAATCTAAGTCCATTGCTTCAGCTTCATCTCGCTTATCTTCAATAATCATGTTATGAAGAATTATGTATGCTTTCATAATGTCTTGTAGTGTTTCATGATAGAAAAACCGTGCAGGTCCACATACAATTGCAAATCGTGCTTGAAGCACTCCAAATGCACACTCTACATCCTTCCTATATGCCTCCTGAGCTTTTGCAAATAGTTTTCTTTTTGCTTCTAGTGGCCTTGGGATTGTCTTCACAAATGTTGACCATTGTGGTTATATGCCATCGGCAAGATAGTATCCCATTGTGTAATCATGACCATTGATTGAGTAATTAATTGCAGGAGCACGTCCTTGTGCAAGCTCAGAAAATACATGAAATCGCTCCAACATGTTAATATCATTATTTGACCCAGGTAACCTAAAAAATGAGTGCCATATCCAAAGATCATATGAAGCCATTGCTTCCAAAATAATACTTGACTCACGAATATGACCACAATACATCCCTTTCCATGTAGTTGGACAATTTTTCCATTTCCAATGCATGCAATCAATACTTCCTAACATACCTGGAAATCCACGATTTTGGCCATGGGCTAACAATCTAGCAATGTCTTCATTGTTTGGTGACCTCAAGTATTCCTCTGAAAAAATAGCAACCACTACTGCAACAAATTTTTTCAAACTGGTTATTACAGTGGTTTCTGCTATTCTCACATATTCATCCATAAAATCAACTGCTACTCCATAAGCAAGTATCCTAAGTGCAGTGGTCATCTTTTGAAGGGGAGATAGACCAAGCTTTTTGACAGCATTTCTTTTTTGGGTAAAGTAAGGTTCATGAGCTTCTACCTTAGATAGGATTCGGAGAAAAAGAGAACGTCTTATTTGAAATCTCCTTCGAAATAAGTTGGGAGGATATACAGGTTCTTCAGCAAAGTAGTCATCATAAAGCCTTCTATGGCCTGCCAAATGATTACAGTCGATATATCGACGATGCTTACGTTATGATGCCGAACTCGTGAGAAGTTTTGTAATTATCTCATCTTCATTTGAGTCATCATCAAGCAATTCACGAAAAAAAGAACGACCCATGGAGATAAACTATAAGAAAAAAATTAAAAAGCAATTATCAATATAGATGCCATTATCATAATATGAAATGAAATCAATAACTTTAAAAGAAGGTTTGATTGCAATATCTTATAAAAGAAGGATAAGCACATATCATATAAAATCTATAATCTATAATGTGAGTCTAGCCAAATGGCAATATAGGCCTATTTAAATTTGGGCCTTGTTCTCTAAGATACCAAATTTGCAAGTTTACACATCATTGAGCTCTCCAGCTACATAATACTCATATTTAACTATTTATTTTAGATTACAAGAAATAACTACCACATAAATAAATCATCTAAATCTTCACAAACAATTTTTTAGTAACAGCAGCACAAGTATATGATAATGAATGGATTCTCAAGTATTAAAAAACAAATAAAGTTATTGATATATGACTGTTAAATGGAATACAAGAAACCACATAACAAGAAGGGGAAATGGCGAAAACTTCCCCAAGTAAAATTGTGATTGATCTTACAAAATGTAACAAAAGAGCATGTATATTTGAAAGAACAAAGAAACAGAATAAGGTTGATCCACTTAATGGACTAGTAATAGGAAATCATCCATATTTCAGAAATTATACTCAATAGATTATTGAGTCCATCCATTTTGAAACATGGAAATAACATCACATATAACAGACATAGCTTTGAACACTGCCATTGCATTTCATTTATTTATTTATTTATGTTGATAATCAAGTGAATTTTATTAAGCAACAAGGTGGAAAACCAACCACAGCTACAATAGAGCAAACAACTCCTAATAACCAAATAACAGTATCTAACTACACAACCAAGATGGACTACCCACATACGCAGGTCAGGGACAAATTCCCAGCAACAAACAAACTAAAATACAAGATAATGCAAAGCTAAATTTGGGATGTACACCTTTACTTTCAATTTTAATCTTCACCTGATTCTTTATGACCCCTAAAGTTTGGTCCTCTGTTCTCACAGTCCCCTGGTGCTTAATAGAATCCCTTTGAGCCCAAACATGGTATATACCAGCATTGAAGCCTAACTTACAACAATCTGCCCTTAAGCCTTTAAGCTGGCAGCATATATCATACACTATTCTATCTATACAAGTAGCCAGTTTACAACAAGTGTGACATAATATGATATTGCAATCAAACCTTCTTTTAAAGTTATTGATTTCATTTTAGGGCACTTACACACTGGCCTCTTAGCCCAATCAACAACGTTAATAGCACAGTACCAGCATTAAGCATGACATTAATATAAAATCAAACATAGAAAATACACGACATTTTATATAAACTAAAATGTTAAGATTACTTACATGGAAGTGGCCTACCAGAATCTACAACGAAATCACATAATAAAAGAGTCAAGACCTTTTGCTAGGATCATAAAATACATATCAAGGCCTAAAATCAACTACACCCAAAAAAATGCCACAAAATACATATCATGGCCTAAAATTAGTTACTACCAAAATAAGGTTAAAACAAGACATCACCAACATCATCTCAACCCAATGAATGACTTGATCTTTGTTTTGCAAGGATTTCCTTTTTGAGTCCATCATAAAAAGTTTTTTGGTCTTCGTTCATGCCACTTGTGTCTAGCATCATAATTCTTTCATTCTCTTTCAACTCTTGCAAGCGAACCTTTTCCGCTTTGATACGTACTTTCTTTTTTTTTGGCTGCACAACCTTCTTCAAGAACTTTCATTTTCTTTTTCAAATATTCTATTACAATATCTTTCCCATCATCTTTTCTTTTTCGATTAACCTTTTCAGCTTTTCTACCTATTGGCCTCTCGAAATCCATAATGCCATCAACCCCCCCTCCTTGATTTATTGAATCTGGAGTTTGAGGCATTTCTTTTCTTGAATCTTCCCTAGGCATAGTAGATGCCCACTTTGGAAAATCCTTCAAGATTAGCCAACAATGTTCAAAGTGAAAAATGTAACCGTGAATTTCTTTAAACAATTCCCTTACTTTCTCAGTCTAAAAAATATTAAATAAATATAACATAATTAGTTTCTTCAAACAATTCATTTGTGTTGTAAAACTAAAAAAATTAAAGACCATTGCAAAATTTATACCTTGTCATGATCCACGGTTCCACTTTCATTCTTTACTTCAATTTTAGCTAAGGACCCACAAAATTTAACTGTTTCCCTATTAATCGTTCCCCATCGGGTTGTTAGGGATGCAACACTACGTGTAGAATCAGTCTTGTGGTCCGTAAAGTATTTTGCAACTTTGCCATAAAATGTTATTTTATGTTGCTCATTACCATACACAGGATCGACACTGGTATTGAGCCATGTTGCTACAAGCAGCTTGTCTTCCTCAGCACTGAAGTTGACACCACGTGCTGGTTTTTTCTTAGAAATGGCAACTTCATCCATTAGTGGAGAATCTTTGACTAACAGGGGACTACTTTCAAATACATCGAAAAGTTCATCCTCAAGATTAATATTCCCCCGTACGAGATCAGTGAATGATGAATAATTTCTTGAGTCCATGCTTTAAATAGATATGTAGATAAAAATAATTTAGGTAGTCCAAAGAAAGCCCCCTAAAAATAAAAAATCAAATGCATATTTGAATGCACAAAAACAGGAATTATTGCAAACGATTTATTAATATATATATGGTTTCGTGAAATTGTGACTGATAGGTTCACCTTTAACACACACACACACACAGACACTTATGAATCCACGCCTCACTCTTTATCATTCTAAATTCTAAATGCTGGAATTAGATCTTTGGTATATATGGTTTTAGCCTAAATGCTGGAATTAATGAAACAAATATATAACATAGCACACAGCACATATGAACTAAGAAGATAGAGAGAATAGAAGTAGACACTAAAATATCGAGAGAATCACAGAGAAGACAAAGAACTTACCTGTACGCAATAGATGTAGAACGAATCAATGAAACCTTCAGAGATAGAACAGCAAATCGGCAACTCAAGATAGAACAGAGAGGAGAGACCCATAACCCAGAGACCCACAACCTAGACCCACAACCCAGAGACCCACAACCCAGAGACCCACGCCGATCACAATCCGAAGTCACAAACCCGCAACCAGACCCAGGCTGATAGGCGACTCTGAGATAGATCAGAGAGAAGAGAGCGAACAAAAGGGGGAAAAAAAAAACTGGTGAAGGAGATTTTATAGATCAGTGATGGTAGAGAGAAAATCAGTGGTGGCTCATATTCATGAATGGGAAGAGAATAGAGCAAAAGGGAAGAGGGAAGAAGAAATAGTATGGGAGAGTGGCGATGGAGGCGGTGAATATTGAATAGCTGAAGGAGAAGATGAAAGAGATATGAGAGAGAAAGAGGAATAAAAGATTAATAAATCCATATGCCACAGCTTACCGTACCGTGACAAATTTGTGACTCTACTATAGCATGTTGCAAAAAATATGGCATTTAGAACATTTGGAAAATGGGGTCAAATGGTGTTTGGTGTGGGATATGTGCCAAATATTTAACATTTGGCACATATCCCACATCTGCTGTGAGTACTCTAAGGGAGAGACTGGTTTGCACAGTTTGTAAAACTATGTTGTGCCGTGCTCTGCCTCTAATACTTGTTCAGTGTGCACACTGCACACCATAATCAATAACACAATGAGAGCCACACATTTTTATTTTTTATTTTTTTTGAGAATCAATGACAGCCACAACTTTAATTTTCCTTAGCCTAAAGCTTTACTTTTACCTTTAGTACTTATAGGGGCAGTGTGAGCAACTCATGTGGATTGGGGTTTCCCCCCATTCCTTTTACATTTCATTAAGATAATTATGATATAAAAAAATAGTGGTTTTAATAATTAATTAAGTTAACAATCTTACCACCTCCACTTCTAGGCGAGTTGGTACTCGGTTATGTAAGTAACCTACTACTCGGGGGTTCAAGCCCCCAACATTTACCAAGAAAAAAAAAAAAATTTGAAGTTAACAATCTTAAAATTTACTTAATTTTTCTTTAAAATGAATGCATAATATATAGACCATTTTGAGGGGAAAAAATAAACCTAAAAGCAGGATGTCACTAAATATTATGTTTTGAAAATAATTTTTGGTTATTCTTTATTTATATTTGGTTATTTTTATTTTCTACATGTAAGAGGTAAAAACTCACATAATATTTTTTAAAATATGTTATATATATTTTTTAACATAATATTATATGTAATAGTCTTATTATATATTTTATTAACTATTTTTATAATTTTATAATTATTAATTAAATATTTATAACATCACCGGTTCGACCACCAGTCAGACTCCGATCGGACCACAAAACTGGTAATCACTCCCTTTTTCAGTTTTTTGACCATACTGGTTTTTAAAACCATATTAACTAAACATTTAATTAGTTGCGCATCCATAAAATAGCTATCATTTAGAGATGCAAAAAAAAAAAAAAAATGATTACCTTGGACACAAGACGATTGTTTTCATATGACTTCCAAGGCTGAGGTTCCAACACAAGAACACTACCCTGCTTAAGAAAATAATAACTCCTGAATATATTGTTCAAGATACCATTTCATAAAACAAAGGGCAGTGCCATAAAACCACAACTATCCTCAACCAAGACCCCATCAATAATTTGAAGAAAATAAAATGTGCATAATAAGAATAAATAAAAATGACCGGACGAAGCAGTCTTCAAATCTTTGAAAATAATGTAATCGATCCATCATCCCCCCAATTCAGATGAACCCATTTTGTTACACTCAAGCTGCATTGCAGGAGACAACAAATCTTACCAAACAGAGCATTAAGGTTAAGCAAAATATGAACCATAAATGAATTTTATAATAGCATGTAAAAATAATAACAATACATATTAACTATCGATATACAGACTTATTGTTTGGAAATGTTTCATTGTTAGTGTTTCTCTGTTGCTTGAGAGCTCAGTTTCTTCTGCTGCACTCTCTTGTACTGTAGAATTGTTTGTTGCCTTCTTTTGAAGGTGTCTTTAGGTCCCTTGGAGTACCAAGTGTATTCCTCGGCTAGTATGTTTTTTTCAGGGGTGAGGGAAACAGTTTCTATGGAGGATCTTGCCCAATCTTGGACACACCTTTCCCTATCTGAGAGAGAAGGGCCAGGTTGCTGCCTCACGCCAGAAGAGAGTGTAAAAACTTTCTCCATTGCAGCAAAGTTTCTTACTAAAAGAGCCCTTAATGCTAAAGCGATTGCTAGAACTTTTAATCCTTTGTGGCGAGCAAGAAGGGGTTTCAAAATTCAGAATATTGGTGATCATAAGATTTTATTTTCTTTCGAAGACAAAGATGATGTAGACAGGATCATTGGCAGCGAGCCGTGGAGTTTCGATAAGCACTTGGTTGCTATGCAGCACTATGACAATGATAGACCACTTGAGGACATCAAGTATGATAGGACTACCTTTTGGGTACAAGTCCATGGACTCCCATTGAGGTATATGACCATTGAGGCAGCGGAAAAAATATGCGGAGGGGTGGGAGAGGTGATCAAGCAGTCGGATTTGAAGGTTTATGATGGGGGTCACTTTATTCGAGTCAAAGTTTCAGTTGATATCACAATGCCGTTATGCAGAGGGTGACTTATCTCGTTGAAAGATGATAAGCAAGTGTGGGTCTCATTCAAGTACGAGCGATTGCCAAACATATGTTACTGGTGTGGTCGACTTACGCATGATGACAGGGACTGTGAGATTTGGATTGAAAGTGAGGGGACTTTAAGGAATGACTAAAAGGAGTTCGGTCCTAGCTTACGTGCTCCTCCATTCATGGCCTCCAAAAAGAATACCATTGTGGTGTCGGGTTATTACTCTACGAGGAAGATGCGTACGAAGGCTGGACAAACAGCTCAGTCGATGGAAGAGGAGCAACCTGACACGCAGAACCAGTCCGGTGGTAACTCTGACTCGGAGCATGACTCAAATGGCAGTGAACGTTACAGGCAAGGAGCTGTTACGCATTCAATGGGTAACGGCCAAAAAGGAATTAATCCCACTGATCATGTAGGTCTGGTTTCCTCGTTGCCTTTAAATTCCAATTTAAATGGGCTGCCTAGCTGTTTAAATGGAATTGATTCTGCCTTAAAAGAGACGATTAAGGAGCCATCAAAGTCAAAGAGGTCTAGAATGAGTCCGGATACAGCTGAGCTCTCAAAGTCATGTGCCTCTTTAAGTGGAACAAATCCAAGTCAGCCAAGTGAAGCACCTCTCCCTCACGTGCCAAGTCAGCCAAGTGCAGCACCACTTCCTCACGTGCCTAATAGGGTTTCACAAAACAATTTTCAGGGACGTGTTCTTCCTTCTTGGACCCGTAGGAGCAGACCACAAACAACAACTGAAATCACACCTACTCAATTTATCACAGGAAGAAAAAGGCCTATTCATTCTCAGGTCTCAAGTGTTTTTTCTGAACTTCCATCAAAGCGGCTTCAGGCGTCTCAGAAAGATGATGAAGGTTTATTTATATTGGCGGAGGCTGATTATCAGCCCTGCCAGGAGCAATGAGTTACTTAGCATGGAACTGTCGTGGGCTTGGGAACCTATGTACAGGAAGAGAGCTTGTGGAAATTACACGGGCAAAAGATCCCTCTGTAGTGTTTTTGGCCGAGACACTCACAGATGATGCAAGGCTAGAAATTGTACAAAGAAGTATTGAGTATGACCATCGGTGGGTAGTCCTAAGGGAAGGGAGAGGTGGAGGATTGGCTTTATTTTGGAAGTCTTCGATCAATCTGACAGTAATGGATTCTTCGAAGTATTATATTCATGCAGTCATCAATAAGGATTCAGAAAATGAATGACGTTTGACATGATTTTATGGTGAACCAGAGACAACAAGGAGAACTGAAGCATGGGATTAACTTAGGTACCTCGACTCTCATTCTAATACTCCATGGTTGTGTGTTGGGGATTTTAATGAGATCATTAGGCAAGATGAGAAGGTGGGAGGTGGAATTAGGCCTCACAATCAAATGCAACTTTTTAGAGAAGTAATAGATGAGTGTGGGTTTATGGATTTGAGATATGTGGGTCCTAAATTCACATGGGCTAGACATTTTGAGAATGGAAGCTCGATATGGGAAAGATTAGATAGAGGTTTAGCCACAAACAGTTGGTTTTTGAAATTTCCCAGGACTAAGGTTCATCACTTACGTTGTGACTCATCTGATCATATCCCCTTTCACATTATTTTTTCGGGTTTGGAACCACATAATAGAAAGAAGCCGTTTAGATTTGAGGAAATGTGGCTTTCCAATCCGGGTTGTAATGAAATTGTTGAAGTAGTATGGCATAACTCTAGTACCATTGAGTCTAGTGCGAGTATTTTACAAAGGGTGGAGAAGTGTGGTAGGGATCTGAGTTGGTGGAATAGGAATGTCTTTGGGAATGTGCGGAAGGAGTTGGATAAAGTGAGGAATTTACTCCTCAAGGCTGAAGGTGTGGCTGTCCTTAGTGGGGATAATACTTGGGTTAGGCAATTGAAGAAGGATATTGAAGTGTTGAGGGATAGGGAGGCAACTATGTGGGCCTAAAGGTCGAGGTTACTATGGGCAAGACAAGGGGATAAAAATACGAAATACTTCCATAGTTGTGCCACGAAGAGGTTTAGGAAAAATTTGATTGAGGGAGTTAGAGATGGAGATGGTAATTGGAAGGCCCATCCGGAGGAGATAGCACCTATTTTTGTCAGCTACTTTAACACACTTTTCTCTTCATCGGGATATAATGGGTTTGCAAGAGTGTTGGAGTTTGTACCTAATGTTATTAAAAATGAGATGAATTCTTCACTTAGCCGTGCCTTTGATGCAAGTGAAGTTCAAGTGGCGTTGAATCAAATGGCTCCTTTAAAAGCTCCTGGACCGGATGGAATGCCCCCCCTTTTCTACCAACATTTTTGGGACACGGTAAACGATGATGTCACTTCTTCCATTTTGATGTGGTTAAATTCAGGTACTCTACCTACTCCCCTGAACCATACTTTTATTACACTTATCCCAAAAACTAATTCTCTCGAACATGTTTACCAATACCGTCCCATAAGCCTTTGCAACGTATTGTATAAAATTTTCTCCAAAGTTTTAGCCAACCGTTTGAAGAAAATACTACCTCTCATCATTTCTGAACACCAGTCTGCTTTTACTAAGGATAGATTAATTTCTGATAACATTATGGTGGCATTTGAGACTTTACATTGCTTGCAAAGATATAATTCTAGTAGCCATGGTTATATGGCCATTAAGCTAGACATGAGCAAGGCCTATGATAGGGTTGAGTGGCATTTCCTTGAAGGGATTATGAGGAAGATGGGTTTTAATGAAGGGTGGATTAATCTTATTATGGTGTGTATGAGCACAGTCACTTACTCAGTTCTGGTTAATGGAGAGCCTAGTGGTTTGATTCACCTAACAAGGGGTATAAGGCAAGGAGACCCATTATCTCCTTTCCTGTTTTTACTCTGCACAGAGGGGCTGAATGGGTTGATTAAAAAAGCGGAGATGGATGGCGATATCCATCGTTTTTCCTTATGTAGGAGAGGCCCAAAACTAACACATTTGCTTTTTGCAGATGATTGTCTTCTCTTTTGCAGGGCAACCATAGAGGAGTGTGGGAGGGTGCTGGACATTTTGAATGCTTATGAAGAGGCATCGGGACAAAAAATTAACAAAGCCAAAACAACCTTATTCTTTAGCAAAGCAACTGATGCTGCAATGAAGAATAATATCAAAGAAGCTTGGGGAGTTCCAGAAATTATGCAATATGAGAAGTATTTGGGTCTACCTTCTTTTGTTGGGAAAGGGAAAAAAACAAGCTTCAACTACATTAAGGAGAGGGTGTGGAGAAAAATTCAAGGATGGGAAGGGAAGCTACTCTCACAAGCAGGTAGGGAAGTGTTGATAAAATCAGTCATCCAAGTCATCCCAACTTACACAATGGGATGTTTCAAAATTCCTTTGGGACTATGCGATGAGATTGAAGCTATGATAAAAAAGTTTTGGTGGGGACAATGAGGTGACCGGAGGAAAATTCATTGGGTAAAATGGAATGATTTAACTAAATCAAAAGCAATGGGTGGTATGGGTTTTAGGGATCTTGCCATGTTCAACGACTCACTCCTAGCAAAACAAACTTGGTGGCTTTTGCATGACCATAATACTCTCTTCTACAAGGTCTTCAAGGCAAGGTTTTTTCCAAATACAACGATCATGGAGGCTAAGGATTCAAGATTGGGCTCTTATGCATGGAAAAACATATTCATTAGGAGGGATGTGATTCAAAGGGGAGCGAGGTGGAGGGTTGGCAATGGGAAAAAAATTAGAGTTTGACAGGATCACTGGCTGCCAAGGAAGCATCCTCCCTTGTTATCTAATTGTCCAATAGCTGATTTTGAAGACTCAACTGTGGATATCCTCATTGATCCACAAACTAGGCAATGGAACGTGGAGATGGTGGAGGGTTTATTTCATGAGGAAGAAGCGGAATTAATCAAGCAAATTCCATTAGGCCGATCTGAGGCGGAGGACATCCTGTTTTGGCCTTATACAAGCAACGGACTGTACAACTGTAAGTCCGGATACAAATTCTTAAAAACAGAGGAAGAACTGATGGAAAGAGCTCATGATTCGGCAACAACTGAAGATACACAAGTTTGGAAGCAGATATGGTCCATAAACGTGCCACAAAAAGTGAAGACTTTGCTGTGGAGGGCGTGCCGTGAAGCCATGCCAACCAAACATGCTCTGTTTCGACGTAGAATTACAGAGGATGATTTATGTGTGAGGTGCCGAGATGAAACAGAAAATTCACTACACGCACTGTGGTTGTGCTCTGAGCTTGATTTGGTTTGGGCAGATCCGGAACAGTGGAGTTTTAGAGGTGACGTACAATTCTTAACCTTCAAAGAACTCTTATCTTGGATAATCAAAAACACACAGCTGCTGGAATTATTTGCAGTCACGGTTTGGTCCATTTGGAACCTGCAAAACCGAGTGCGGCTTAACCAAACAGCAGATGCCATCCATCAGATTGCTCTTCTCTCAAAAAAGTGGCTAGCTAAGTACCAAGCAAGACAGAGCAGTCCTAATCCAGTTCCCATTCACACTCAACCATCGAGATATATGTAGAAGCCTTCGCCATCAGGTACCTTCAAGATTAACTTTGATGGAGCGATTTTCCCAGCGGAAAAGAAATTTGGTATAGGAGTGGTTATTAGAGATAGTAGAGGTCTTGTTATTGCTTCATGTTCGAAGGTGGTGCACCAGGTGCTAGGAGCTTCTGAGGTCGAAGCTATGGCTGCGACATGGGCTCTCTCCTTTGCAGCTGATGTGGGGGTGAACCGGGCTGTGTTAGAGGGAGATTCATTGGATGTTATTGCGGGTTTAAGGGAGGATAGGATGGTATTGGTGCCATACGGATTACTTTTGGAGGATGCAAGGTTTTTGTCCCAACAATTTGATGAGTTGCGTTACTCTCATACAAAGAGGGAAGGCAACAGTTTAACACATAGTCTGGCTAGATATGCAGTTGGCATACCAGATTTTCTAGTTTGGATGGAGGATGTTCCACCACAATTTTATTATGTACTCCAAACCGATTTATCGGGTTTTTCTTAATAAATTACATTGACTTCTTCCTCAAAAAAAAAAAAAAAAAAAAAAAACTATTGATATAATAATTGTTTCCATTTTTTGTTACTGATGTTTAGAAAAGCTTTTTTTTAACTGAAAGAGGCCTAAATGCGTTAAGAAAATAAAATAAAATGAAGCTGTTATCAAACAACTCATGAATATATTTATCCAGAAACTTTTACATTTAGAAAATGGCTTTTGTTAACGGGTGCTGTGTAGCACCCGTTAAGTTTTACTTTAGTGGGCATGTTATTACTGAAATAGCCCTGCTTTAATGGGAAAATCAAGAAAAACGTCAACATCTAAATGATGTGCGTCAGGCAGCATTGAAAACATGAAATTTTGCAGTATTTTACTTAAATACCCTCCTAACCATTTTCACCATCTCCACATTTATAGCATTTTCTCCTTGTGATCCTAGAGCTCTTTCCCATCCTTTGGCTTCATGTTTATTCTTATCTTTTGATTCTTTTTTCTTTTTTTTTTTTTTAAAATATATTTTTCATTTCTTTCCTTCTCCTTCACAGCTATAGATCTGGGTGAGACTTTTTTTTTTTCTTGTTTCTTTCCTTCTGGTGGGATCCAAGGACCTAAAATTTCCTTCACAGCTATAGATCTGGTTGGGACTTTTTTTTTTTTTTTTCCTCCTTCTGGTGGGATCCAGGGACCAAAATTCCCCCCAACAAATCTCCAATTTCTTTTTCCGCCTTATTTCTGTTCCCTTTTCCCTTGTGAACATAGAGAACCACACCAGTTAGGCAGTTACCCACTCACATTCATCATAGTGGCGCATCCATGGAACTCAATTTACGGTGGAGTTTTGGTAATCGAGATCTGGACAAGTTTGATTTGCTTGCAGAGAGCTTCGTTTCGGCCTAGTCAAACTCGCCGGAGCTAACCGCTTAGCAGGCATTTCACCGGGTCCAGTTTTATACCGTCTATTTCCTCCCTCATTCACACTCAAAAAGTTTTTAATTTCAGATCAAATTGTTCTTATTTTGTAAAAGAGTGTGATTTTGTTGTTTGTTGAGAGGATTGAAATTGTTGTTTGTTTTGGTTTGAAATTTGTTCTTTTGGGGGCAAAAGGGAGAGACGGCTAAACTAGTTTTAAGCAAAAAAGGCGAGGATAGTTAAAAAAGATGATGAAGGCTATTTTTGTCTTATAAATAAAAAATTTAATGGCTTCCCTTTTCTTGATAAAAGTCTCCACGTGTAAAAAATTTATTATTAAATTCCTTCTTAACGGGTGCTGCACAGCACCCGTTAACAGGACCTTTAGAAAATTGAGGCACCTAAGTGCTAAATGATTGGAGAGAGATTAGGTAGCATTAAGTTAATAAGGTAATTTTTAAAAATATTTTTATTAAATTTTTTTTTTTTCTGTAATGAAAGCAAAGCAAAAGGATTAGGTAGCATTAAGTTTTTGTAAGAAAGTTATTTCTTATTCCTGATAACAAGATTCCCTTATCTCTTTCTTTTACTTTATACTAGACCCTAGATACAACATAGCCAAGAAAAAAATTATTAAAGAATAGTATCATATTTCTTCTCTGGCGGACACCGACTCTGAACAAAATTTTCTTGTTGGAAAGAGACGATGTGAAACAGATTTGCTTCAGAAATTTCCATCATCTCTTCATTTGGTGATGCAGCAACACTCTGCCCGGAACCATTTGCACTCCTCGAAACCTCCAATTTTGAAGCCTTTGCATGTTTTTTCCCAGCACGTTCAAATTTTTTGAGATGCCAGTTTGCGTCCTCTATTCGATCTGACACATAAAGAAGATTACATTAAGCACAATCCCTGATTTCAGGTCCATTTCAAACTTGAAAAATTCAATACTTGAGTACACATTTGTCACATACTGGTAAAACCATACTTTTAAATGATATGAACAACAATCGTTAAGTTCCAACTAACCCAACCTGAAACAATGTATGTTTGGCTAGGATTTGGCCTAAGGTTTTCAAAAATAAAGTGTTCAAGCTAGGCATTGATTCTAATCAGAGTCAGACACATACATCCAGATCTTAGCCTAAGAGACTCATCAAGCTTGGGAAACAGACATGTAAGATTATCTTTATCCAGGGGCTATAAGGTCAATATATAACCAAAAACCAGAATGTGGGCACTTTATATGCACCTATTTCAATACTGCACATGCCTATAGATAAAAATATGCTACTAAAGCATCCATTCTGCAGAAGTTTTGACACCTCTAGAGAAAAATGCTAGAAAGTATTACTAGAGGAATGTAGAAAAGCTCGTGTGAATGTGCCCGAGTGTAAAGAAGAGGTATTGATGCGGTACAGGCACGGGTGCAGATTTGGATTTGGGTTCGGGTTTGGGTGCGGGTGCGGCACGGTGACTCGGCAATTTTTGAAAAAGTAGGGTACGGGTGTGGCGGGATACGTTTATTAATAAATTATTAAATATATTTTTATTTCTATTTTTTATATATTGCTAAGTATATTTTTTCATATGATGGTAAATATATACTAATTTAAGATCAATAGTAAATAATAAAGTGAATACTGAATATATAACCATTCTATGATGTTCAGAAATTAGAGAGAGAGAGGAGAGATGGAGGGAGTTTGAGGGAGAGCCATGGGTTAGAGAGAGAGAGAGGAGACGAAGAAAACGAGAGAGTTAGAGAGAGTTTAAGACGAGTTTAGGGTTTTTTCTTTAAACTAGGATGTCAAAACGGTGTGTTTTGACAAAATTTTTTACTTAAAAATAAAAATAAAAACAATGTTAAGAATACCGTTTCAAGATGTTTCAAGTTCCTAAAATATATTTATATATATAAAATTTCATATCCTATTACTTTTAAGAAACATAAATGTTATATTTTCATACATTTATAAAACTTGCTACTTTAAAATTGATCTAATCAATTCACTTAAACCATTATATTATTTTAATTAAAATACTAATTAATTTTTTTTTATGCAACGAACTGAACAAAGTGGCAAAATTGAAATAAGGTGGACAGTGACTTCATCATTTCAGCTAAGCACACTACCCAACCAACTCTATTTCAAGCCATTCTCCACTTTCTTTCTATCTTTAATTTTTTCCCTTTGTTTTTTGTCATCCACACACGTCTTCTACCTCGATTTCTACAATTTCCACTTTTAATTTCATCACATCTTTATGCCATTTTTATCTTTTATATTTTGTTTGCCTTCCTCTTTCTTCGTAACTTCTTTCCTTTTTCAACCCAATAAACCCAGACTACCCAGTAACAGTGCATCTTCTCCACTTCTCACTCTCAAATTTCTCAGTGGGACTTTATTTCTTTTGGTTGTTGTAGTTTGTAAAGTTGTGATTTACAACTATGTTTTATGTTAGCTTTATTCCATGACAAAAAGTGTTGTAATTGCTCTTATTTTGTTCCTTGTATTTTGTGGGATTTTATTGTATTGGGTTTAGTATTAAGTTAGTGAAGACTCAAGCTTAAAATGAAGAATCAGTGGATTTCGCGAGTGTCTCTCTAGAAGCTAACCCGCAAAAGAGCCATGTGAGAAGCACATGCTGGAAGCTGAAGAGTCGTGCCAGGCTTTTGATTTCGCGAGTGTCTCGAGGGTAAGGCCTTCTCGCGAGATAGTCGCAAAACATTCTGCCTGGAGGACTTTCATGTGTGACTTTCTTACCCTTTACCATACTATATATACCCTCATTACCCACAAATGTAAGAGAGGTCATTCAGAGAGAAAAACCCTAGATAGGTTTTCTACAACACACACACCCATCTTTTAGAGAGAAAGCTACTCATCCTTAGTGAGAATTCATTGTAGCATCTTCTTCTTCCCTCTCCCATTGTCATATCTTGGGAAGAGATTTGTACCTAAACACAATCCACACATTTTCAGAGTGTAGTGAGTGTTTTTGGAGTTGCTGGGAAGTATTGGAAGAAGCCAAGGATGGCAGATGCAACATGGAGCTTATTGCGGGATCTGGAGAGCTAGACAAGACACGGTTCCAAGAAGCCTTGTTGGAGTAAGAGCTTGGAGGGCTTAGGTACATTGGGTAGATTAGGCTTGGAGGGTCTTTTGCTAACCCATGTATCCCAATTGATTGTCTAATGGATCGATTATCGCTTAGAGGGCGGCGGAGAGGTTTTTCGCCGAGTTCTTTAGTTTCCTCTTTGATAACACATCGGCGTGTTATCTGTGTTTGCATTCTTCTTCCCTACTCTTTTACATTTCATTTTACTGCTGTGATTATATGAATATGTGTTAGAGTAACTTGTTTGTTTATTCGCTCGCATTTACACTATTCTGCACTTAGAATTAAGTTAGTGTAAAATCTATCGAGCCGTAACTTTAATTTGGGGGTCTAAATAGCTTTTGTGTTTTTAACACATTTTTGAAATTTCAATTGGTATCAGAGCGGGTATACTTGTTTTGGTTTTATTACCTAAGTGTGATCCTTGACCCCTTGTATGGTTTGCCATGGATAATGCTTTATATGCTTCTATGGATATTGTTGATTGTAACATGCCATGTGTTTGTGAAAATGCCTTTATGAGTGTTTATCCTCATGATTGTGATGCCATGTTATATGAATCTATGGGTGGTGTTGATATTCCTAACATCAAACTCTTGAAGAAAGATTCTAAGAAGTTTCAAAAGAATTTGAGCAAGTTATTTTGTGAAAAAGATGATTTGATTGCTAAACTCAATGAATCCAACAAATTGGTTGAGAAATATAAGAGTCTTGCTGAAATTTCTCTTGAAAAGCTGAAAGAGTTTGAATGTCTGAATATGGACTTGGATGCTAAACTTGTTGATGATCTTAAATCTGAAAATGAATCTCTTAAGATTCATGCCAAGTGTTTGATTGTTGAACCTATTGCTAAAATGGAAGAAAATATATGTTGCAATCATGTTGTGGTACCCGATTTTGTGCCTATTGTGTGTTCTATCTCAAAGGACAAATTGGTGTACATTCCTCCACATAAAAGAAATCAAAAAGTGGGGAGAAAGACTCTTAAGCCTAAGCCTCTGTTTAGGTCCCATCTTAGGGAATTGAGTGGATCTAAGTTAGTTCCTATTTGCCACCATTGTAGTGTGATCGGTCACATAAGACCCCAATGCCCCAAATTAAAGAGAGAACAAACTCATGTGGTTAGATCCCTTCCCAAAAGGCCTAGTGGACCTAAACACATTGTTTGTCACCATTGTGGTGCTTTTGGTCATCTAAGACCTCATTGTTCTAAGTTTCATGCTCTTAAAAGAATCAAAAGAAAAGAGAAACTTGACCCTTTTGGAAGTTGTGCTATACAAGGTAAATCGGATTTGAGTGATAATAGCATGTTGTTAAAGAAAATGTTTAATGCTCTTAACTCCTTGTCTATGTGCATCTTCGGTTCTCATTCTTCCAGCCCTCGTCTCACTTCTCATGAGACACTCATTCCAAACAATTGTTCCGTTTGGTTGAGGAAGGGTTCCTATGGTTGAGCTTATGCTCTTTTGGTTCTTGATCTAATTCTTTCAATTTTTGTAGGACCATTCATGTATTAGATGCTTCATTGTTATGCATTTTTGCATCATGCATCTTTGTATATGCATTGTTTTGTTTTGATCTCACTTTATTGCTTTTGTTATGTGTGTGTAAAAATCCAAAACCACATAAAAAATGTAAAATTGAAAAATTTTGATCGTATATGTTTGAGCACATTTCACATGTGAGTTTGGCCTAGTACCTTCGTACTAATGGCGTAGTGCATTTACGAGCTTAGCCTGTTTTGTATGCATATCTATCTGTGTAAGAGAAATCTTGAAAACTATGTGTGATTATTGTAAATAGATCTTCAAGCTTATCATGAATGATTGATCAATAGTCTTGATGGTCTTGATACTTGCATAGATTTGTGCCTATATCTCTTCCCACTTTATTTTTATGTTTTTGCTTAAAGAACTCAACAAATGTAAATCTCAAAATGAAAAGAGATCATGAGCTGCAAAAGCCTGTTGCATATACTAGTATTTGACTAGGAAATAGGAAAAGCGACTTTTGTATTGAAATGTATGGTGCTTAAAAAGCCAAAAGCTAACTCTCAATATTGAAATATCAAAAATTTCAAGCACCGATCTCAAAAATGAGATGTATTGTTCAAAAATGATCAAATGTTATGATTTGTAAAGAAGCCAAATGGAAAGCTTCAAAGATTTTGTAATTATTTTTGTGGGAGGTCATATATGTTCATTTCTATAATTGAGATAGACCACTTGACTTAGTACTAGTTGTGTATGACTTGATTGAATTGATCATTGAAGCTTCACTCTAGTCTAAGGATTATTCCACACTTGATTTACACACACAACACACAAGTTTAATGTTCAATGAATGCCTATTTCATTTGTGTGCTTGTACATGTTCAAATGTGATGTGTGTGTGCTTAACTATATGTGGATCAAACCAAAATTTTTTTTGTTCTTTTTGTTTGCTTTTGGAAGTGTTTTGTATCACCCATGTTTTTCAAAGTTTTTCAAGTTGTTTTTGTGTGAAAAACATGTTTTCTAGGTGTTTTCATGACCCATTTCATGTGTAAACTCAACTGGGAGTTAATCGATCCAAATCTCAAGTTTTTCAACTTTAGACAGAGAGTTTCGCGACTGTTTCGCGTGTAGCTCGCGAGTAAGGCTTACCCGCAAAAATTTCGTGAGTACTTTCGCGAGTCAGCTTCTTGTGAAAATTTCCAGATCAGTTTTTTAAAGGGTATTTCGTGGGAAACCTGTTTTAAACCTCTTCCATCCTCTCTTAAGCCCCTCTTTCATTATTTTTACATCAAAACCCAATCAATTTGAATGGTTTTTCATTCCATTAACATCTCTAAGGTATTTATGAACTCTTTTCATTGATTTTGATCCTTAGATTATGTTTTGGAGAGTTTGTGCTCTTGGTTGGGATTTTCATTATAGGGGTTGGAAAAACTTAATTTTTGTCAATCTTTCTGATTGGGCTTTGTTTTAGATGATAATTTGCTTTGGATGTTGGCCTCTTGTGGCAAAAATAACATGTATTTAGGCAAGATTTTCATATGTTCATGCATTGTTTAACATACATGTGTAGTGTGTGCGCTCTAAGTGTTCGATAAAATACCATAATGGCATTTTCTCGTTGTTTTGGACTCCGATGAGTACCAAATTTTGGGGATCACCATAATTATTCATGTTTATCATGTTTTGATCATTGGTGGTGTGTTTTATGCAGTTTGCCCCGTGAGTGCTTATTCATGCATTGGTCATGCATCTTACATGCACACTAGATGCATATTTGCTGCACACACTCTAACACTTGACATGTTTTGCACTTCTCTCTTACTAGTCAAGTCTTTTTAGACCTTTTAGCACTTAACATGTTCTTGTGTCTATGTCATGCCTAGGTTTACATTATGTTCCATCATCCTTAGCATGTCATGTTCTTTATGCTTTGTAGCATTTTTTTTAATGTTTTTGTCTTATGTTTAAGCTTCATTTTCTCATTCATCTTGCAACCCTCATGCATCATACCCTTGCTCATATCTTTTTTTCTTTCCCTCCTTCCACTTGATTGTTTTGTCTATTCGTGACAAAAAGGGGGAGAGTATACAGGTTTGTGTCGTCATTTCTATATGACTCATGTGCACACTCTTAGGGGGAGTAATTCTACCTCGTACACATTTGTAGGGGGAGAAAGTCATAGGGGAGATGCATATACCAAGGGGGAGAAGACATTCTTTTATGAGGAAATCTTGTTTTACTTTATGCTTGTTTTCTCGTTGCTTTATGGTGCTTTGAGTTATGTTTAGTATCATCTATGCTTTGCTGCTCTCATCGCATCATGCTCTTATGCCCTAGTAGGATCTTGTTCCTAGATGCATATACTTCTTGTATTTTGCATTGGTCGAGTGTTGGACATGCATTTATCCTTATGCTATTGTGCTTTATTGATTGCATGTTCGGATGATCATTTGCTTTGCTATATGATCATTGTGGTCATTCCCATATGATTGTCATATGTTTGATCAAGTTACTCATATGTTTCACAACATGTTTACTTGATCGCATTTTACTTGTTACATTATACTCGTCCTTTTATCACTTGATTTACCTTGAGGGTCTAATGTGTTTTGTGCAAGTGTTTCAGGCTACAGGTATATATGTTCCAAGTGCTACACAGCTTCTAGATTTAGGTGTGAGTGAGTTTTGCCATTGTTCCCAAACTCACGTTTAAGTCTGGAGTCTGTTATAAGGTGTTTTGTCACGGAATAGCCAAAGGGGGAGATTGTAAAGTTGTGATTTACAACTATGTTTTATATTGGCTTTATTCCATGACAAAAAGTGTTGTAATTGCTCTTATTTTGTTCCTTGTATTTTGTGGGATTTTATTGTATTGGATTTAGTATTAAGTTGGTGAAGACTCAAGCTTAAAATAAAGAATCAGTGGATTTTGCGAGTGCCTCGCTAGAAGCTAACATGCGAAAGAGCTATGTGAGAAGCACATGCCGGAAGCTGAAGAGTCGTGCCAGACTGTCGATTTCGCGAGTGTCTCGCGGGTAAGGCCTTCCTACGAGACAGTCACGAAACATTCTGCCTGGAAGATTTTTATGTGTGACTTCCTTACCCTTCACCCATACTATATATACCCTCATTACCCACAAATGTAAGAGAGGCCATTCAGAGAGAAAAATCCTAGATAGGTTTTTTACAACACACACACCCATTTTTTAGAGAGAGAGCTACTCATCCTTAGTGAGAATTCATTGTAGCCTTTTCTCCTTCCCTCTCCCATTATCATATATTGAGAGGAGATTTGTACCCAAACACAATCCACACCTTTTCAGAGTGTAGTGAGTGTTTTTGGAGTTGCTGGGAAGCATTGAAAGAAGCCAAGGATGGCAGATGCAACATAGAGCTTGTTGCGGGATCTGGAGAGCTAGACAATACACGGTTCCAAGAAGCCTTGTTGGAGTAGGAGTTTGGAGGGCTTAGGTACATTGGGTAGATTAGGCTTGAAGGGTCTTTTGCTAACCCATGTATCCCAACTGATTGTCTAGTGGATCAATTACCACTTAGAGGGTGGCGGAGAGGTTTTTCGCCGAGTTCTTCAGTTTCCTCTTCGATAACACATCAGCGTGTTATCTGTGTTTGCATTCTTCTTCCCTACTCTTTTACATTTCATTTTACTGCTGTGATTATATGAATATGTATTAGAGTAACTTATTTGTTTATCTGCTCGCATTTACACTTTTCCGCACTTAGAATTAAGTTAGTGTAAAATCTATCGAGTCGTAACTTTAATTTGGGGGTCTAAACAGCTCTTGTGTTTTTAACACATTTTTGAGCTTTCATAGTTGTACAGGTATTGTTCATTTCTTTTCTCTCTCACTTTTTTGTTTTGTTTTGTTTTGTTTTTTGTTTTTTGTTTTTTTTTTGCCCTTTTTAGGTGTATAGATTCTATAGAATACAAGATTCATTTCGGTTATAAGATTTTTTTTAAAGTAAAAACTTCATGCCGGCCGAATCTTAAATTTCGGCTAGAATTTACCAAAACGAAATACAAAAAAAGAAAGAAAAAAAAAGGGGGACTTGCCACAGATGTGTGTGCAGCCATGTCGGTGTGAGTTGAATGGGGGTGCGGCACCCTTGGAGCCGCACCCATGCTTTCCTGTGCAAGAGACAAAAAAAAATCTTAATTTTAATTTAGTTTTACTTTATTTTGCAAGTCAGTTGTATTTCTTATGGTATTTTATTTTAGGCCTTAGTATTTAGATAGATTTATGAGTATTTTTATATAAAGTCGGTTATTTTTGTATTTCTGTAATAAGGCAATTAGAGTTTCCTATGCCTGTTAGAACAAGGGTTTTGTATTCCTATAAAAACAAATTATGTACTCTTAACAAAAGGACTTTGATGAAATGAAATTTGAATCGGAAGAATTACAATTGCTTGGTGCTGATTCCTAGCAACTTACGTGTTGATTCCTACGTTTTCTATTCTTGGTGTTGATGCCAGGCAAGCCCCTAAATGCTTATTCTTAAGGTTTATCCTTTTTCCTTTTGTTCAATTTTCCCCTTTATCCCCCCATTTGATATTGTCTGGCATCAGGTATTAATAATGTTAGTGCCCTTTAAAGCTCATTTCAAGCACACAAATCAATATTTCTTTTTCCATTTTTTACCCAAAGTCTGAAAACATGAAAGAAAAGAATCATAGAAAAAAGAGCATAATTTCAACTTACATAGAACTTTGGAGCAAAAGATATTAAGATGAATAGAATCTTACCAGAATCAATGTCAATTCGAAGAATGCATTGGCGGCGAAACTTTTTTGCTGTATAAAAGAAAGGACACGGCTTCTGTCCAGTGGCCAGTGCCACTGGACGCAAGCCAAACCCTAAAAGAAATGATAACATCGGTCTGAGTAATGACATGGCTAAACCTGATATTATATATCTCACATATGTTGTCAACTTCATTCTCAAACAGCGCCACACACACAAAGCAAAACAAAACAAAAGGAAGGCATAACTTAAGATAAACATAACTTTTTTCAAGATTTCACAAGTCAAACAATCAATACACTAGATCTTATCAATGCGATCAATCCTACTCCTTTATTGATTTATTTCATTGTTCTTTTGGGGGGTTGATCTTTCATATTCTCATTTGTTTCTTATAAATAAAATAGCACATTCAAGTCATGCACCTCAGAATGTTCTGCCCCTAAATTCAACCACCATGTTATGCTTCAATATTCACCAAGATAGAAGCATTACAAAGCTTAAATTAACAAAATATCCTTCAAAATATTAATTGCAAGAAATGAAGCTAATTTTAGAGTAGCATCATGGGGCGTATCTCAGCCTCCAAACTCATCAATTATCAAATGCTAATGCCATATATTGCTTTCCAGTACATAAAGAACTTTAGTAGGTAAATTCCCTTCTCCTCATTCATCTATTCAAGCAATGGATGTTGCAGTCTTTTTCTGAGTGGATAACTGTTTAGGCAGTATCCCTCGTCCTCTTTTATAGAGGTTTTAGAGCTTCTGATCTTGAATATTAATTCTTCTTGAGTAATCAATTCACAATATGTGAATTGATCCATTTACTCTTTTTGATAAGTATTTTTAATCATCAGAAAATAATCCCCTTCTCCTCATTCCTATTCTTTTTATCTCCACATCATTTACAGTAAAGAGCCCAAGTTTAATAACAACTGGAGGTCTCTATTTCAGAATGAATCTAATAGCTCTTCTCAATTGTAATTCTTTGAGTTGAAAAGAATCAATGGGAAAGTAGTTGTTCGACCACCTAGGGAGGCTGTGGATGAGGGTATTGCTAAATGGGAATCAAGTTTAATTGGGAAATTCCTTGACAAGGCTCCTTCATTCCTGTTAGTGAAATGTTTTGTGGAGGGTCTATGGGGTCAATATGATCTTGTGGAGGTATTTGCTTTGGATAATGGCATGTTCTTATTCCGTTTCCCAGATACTCAAAGTAGAGACTCTGTTCCTGAAGCTCGACTTTGGCATATTGCAAACAAACCCATCTTGTGTAAGTGACAGCCAAGAATGCGATTTTTTGATCTTTCTTTAAGGAAAATTCCTATTTGGATAAAAATTCTTCATCTCCCTGTGGAGTATTGGAATCACATTTGTTTAGGGCATGTGGCCAGTGGAGTTGGAAGGCCTTTGTACGCTGATACTGTAACTGAAGTGAATCAAAGGCTTGGTTTTACTTGGGTTTTTATGGAGGTTGATCTGGAGGCCGATTTTCCTAGGGAGATTGAAGTTGATATGGGGGATGGTAATTCTTTTCTTGTTGGGATTGAGTACCCATGGATCCCTATGAAGTATCCCAAATGCAATTTATTTTTTTGGACACTGCTGCCAATTGTGGTAATACTGAAATGGTTGATCCAAGGAGGATGACTAAGAGACAGTGGGTTCCTAAGGCTAAGGAGGTTGTAGATGAAGTGAAGGCTGATCATACAAGGGGAAAGCAAGCTCAAGTGAAATTTTATAGTCCTAAGGAAACTCCAAAGCCTCTTCTCTCAAGTAATATGTATGTTGTTCTTAATTCCGCTGAGGCAAAGGATTGTAATTTAGCAGTTTGAGGAATCATAATTCTCCTAAAATGAATTTTTCAACTCTTACTGTTCAAGAAGTAATTGAAATGTAGTACAAAAATGGTTGTTAAAGCCAAACCAAAGAGTGTTAATTGTACTGTTGGAGATTCATCAGTTAGAAGGGCTTTATCTCCCTTCTTTCATACTAGTGGGTCGTGAATTGGTTAATATGGAATATCAGTGGGTTCAATTGCCCCCTGAAGCAGGAGGTTAAGGAAAAGGTGAAGTAGTTGAATGTCAATTTGGTGTGCTTGGTCGAAACGAAAGGAAGGGAGGAGAAAACTGGAGAGATTATGAACTCTTTTTTACATGGATGGAAATTTTGTTTTTGTCTCTCAACATGGTTTGGGAAGAATTTGGGTTATGTGGAGAGGGGACATGTTTTCTGTACATATTTGCCAAATAATTCCTCAAGTCATACACCGTTAAAAAAAAAAAAAAAATCGAGGATAAAATGTGCTACTCTTCCTTTATACACGGGGCTAATTAGTGTTGAGAGGAAAATTTTGTGGGACAATTTCGTTCAGTTTTGCAGGAAAGCGGGGCTTTTCTTGGATTTGGCTTTAATGTGATTAGAAGTGCAAATGAAAAGCTTGGTGGTTTGACTATTGCCTGTTATGAAGACGAGTTTAATTCATGTTTGGACAAGCTTGAGGTGTGGGATCATCCTGCTGTAGGGTGTTTCTATACATGGACTAACAAACAATGAGAGGAAGAATTTGTTGCTAAGAAACTTGATTGAGCTTTGATTAACCAAGAATGGGGTTCGTGCTTTGGACAGTGTGTAGTTGAGTTTCTTCCTCCGGGCATTTCAGATCATTTGGCTATTTTGGTTTCCACAGGTGGCAGTAAAAACTATGGGCCCAAACTTTTTGAAATTTTGAACTATTGGTGTGACCATAAAGATTTCTTTAGGTGGGTTGAGGAAGCTTGGGACATTGAGGTAAGTGGTACTCCTATGTTCAAACTATACCAGAAGTTAAGGCAACTAAGGCAAAGCTGAAAACAGTAAATAAAGATTTATTTGGGGGGATCACTCAAAGGGTTGAGATGGTAAGAGGAAAGCTTGAGAACTTTCAAAGGTTAATGCTGTAATCTGCTGCTTGCAATCCGAAAGGGTAGAGGATGAATTTGTCCACGAGTACATTTCAATTAGTAGTGCAGAGGAGGCTTTTTTTAGGAAAAAATCTAGGAATAAATGGCTTAACTTGGGGGATAATAACTCTTCCTATTTTCACTACCTTCTTAAGACTAGGCAAGAAAGAAATGTCATTGAATGCTTGCTAGATGATTCTGGGAATCGAGTAGAAGAAGTTGACCAAATCAAGAATATTGTGATTTGATGATGCCGTAAATCTCATCAGTGAGAAGCACGATCCTAACGCTCAAATGAATCACCAACAAAAAAAAGAAAACAAAAAGACCTTGCAGAAGGCACCGGTGTGGTGCCGGCCAAGTACTCTTCGAAGGTCAAGTTAGAAATATTCTCACAACTCTAGAGTGCTAGAGAGGGGTCAATTATGCGTACCTTGATGCGAGAGGGTATTGGGGCTTTTATAGTAGTGAGGTCTTGCCTCCCTTCCTTGTAATCCAAGTTCTTTCCTTATAGGACTCTTCTTTGAGGAATCCAAAACGTGGTGGACAAGTTATTCTTCCGTGGAGAACTCTTTGCTTTAAGGTGCTCCTTCAAGAATCTTCCAATGCTTTACCCTATTCTTATTGGGTCCTTATTTTATGAGGACTTCTACGCGAAGGATGGGCTCGACTTTCCTTTGGCCCATGGACATAGATCCGTTAGGCCCACTCGTCTAGGCCCGTCAGGCCTTGTCTTCTGTTTTTATCATCTTCAGTTGCCCCCTTCACCTCATTTGGTCTGTTGCTATCTGCGGAAAGGGATCAATTGGGGTGACGGTCAAATGAATTCATGCTGACGGTTCTATGTTCATGGGTTGACAGTTGAGATACAGACATGAACGGTAACAAATTTTAGCTTAGATGACGATTGTAAATGCTGAGTGAACGGTGTCACAATTAACGAGGTGACGGTTTGAAATCTCTAGCTAACGGTGACGAGGATCCTTGGATGACGGTTCGTGGAGTATGAGGCTGTTAGGGGTACAGAGTTCTGACAAGCTGTCTAGAGGCATTTATGGCGTACGACATGTGTCGTTCGTCGATTGGCTTGTATCTCGGATCGAAGAGTCGCTTCGTCTTCCGTGCACTCCATCTATAAAAACCAACACCCTTCCTCTCATTTCCTTGCTTTTCGCAGAAAATACATTGTCAGAGCAAGTCCGTCACTTGTCAGAGATCCGTCCATTCAACTCTTTCATCACAAAATCTCATCCGCTCACTCTTTTCCTCAGTAAGTGATTCCATCCGTTCAATTTGCTTCTATTTCAGCTTTTATTCTCCATTTGGTAAAAATTTAAGTTTTTTGCACCTGTCACCCTTTTTTTTTTTCAAACCCGTCAGTCTTAGGTTTTGTCACTACGTGTAGGCAATGTCTTGTGCGTTAAGTAACCAGTCGTTCGTTCGCGACAGGGCAAGTTACGAGGAATTGTACCCGTCGGGTTATAGAGATCCAGACGAACTAAGCGAGAGGAGTCTGTCTTCCGCTTCCCCGTCCTCAAAAAATGAGGATATGGAGTTGGCTGAACCAGAGGAAGGTTCTAATGACGGTGAACAAAGAACTAAGTCAGTTGTAGGTACTGACGGACTTAGGGAGTTCGTCATGCTACCAGAGTGGACTGTCAATAACTTTACGTCCATGATCAAGGAGGCACATTTTAAAACACTTAGAGCAATCTACCAAACACCCGACTACATCCCTATCCGTCTACCCTACAAGTCAGAAAAATGCTACTATGACGGGGTGGATGATGTAGGGGTGTACGAACAAGTGCTCAAGACTGGCCTTAGGTTCCCCTTGAACTCTTTAAAGCGAGAACTTCTCCAACACCTGGGTTTGTCCATCAGCCAGATATCCCCGAATGCCTGGAGGGTTTTTATAGCGATGGAGGTCCTGTACGGAGCTATGTATGACGGTGCCAGATCGTTGACAGTACGGGAATTCCTCCATTGCTACTGTCCAGATGAAATTGATAAGTCAAAGGGAATGTACAGTTTTGTCCCTAGGAAGTCCGTCCTTAAAGTTATTTATGAAACCCCAGACTCCAACCGTGACTGGAAGAGCCGTTAATTCTTCTTGGAGGGCGACGGTTGGATGTGTCACCCAGGGGAGACGGACTATATGCCAGTTGACAAAACTTGGGGGATATTGGATCCGTCCGGTATATATATATCCATCGCATTGCGTATGTGCTTTATTGTTTTCAATACTTTTATGACCGTCTTGATTGCTCCGTCTCTTTGTTTTTTACAGTATGACGGTGCCCCCAAGTTGATATTGAGAAGTACAACTTTCTTGAAAGAATTTTTGCAAAGTCTAAACCAGAGGAATGGACGTGGGCTAAGCTTGTGAACCTCAACACCGTCCATTGGTATTATGACGGACCTGAACCCACTTTGGTGGCAATTAAGTACGAGGAGCGCACCGGTCAGCGTAAGTCCATCAACCTCCACCTTTAGTTTGATTGTTTTTCTGCAAACTTACCCGTCTACTTTTCAGAGATGGAAGCCGCGAAGAGAAGGGCAGCCATAAGAGTTTAGGCCGCGAAGAGAAAAGAGACGGACGAGGGTGCCATGGGGACGGGCTCAAGCAAGCCTTCAGCAAAAAAGAGACCGTTGCCCAAGGGAGATCGTGCACCCAAAAAGTAGAAGGTTTCGACGGAGCCCGTCATTGGACTAATGGCGGAGGGTAACAAGATGGTGACCCCGGCCAAACATGGGGGTGGCAAAGGTCTCATGGTTCCTCCACCGGGCAGTTAAAAGGAATCGCCTGTCTTACTCCGTGAGGATCCAAAATACGCTTTGGAGAAGCTTTCTTCAATTATAGGCAGCGAGGACTATGAAGACCTTGGAAACCACTCGACGGAGGCCATGGGGGAGATGGGCCTCTTTAGCATTGCCTAGGTAAGAGTCTGTCGTAATCTTGCCCTTGGATGATATTATCATTATTATACAATTTTTTTTTTTTAATCTAACTCCCTTTTTTCTTCAGGCCATGCTCATGACTAAGGGATTGATGGAACGGTCTCTCCATCACGAGATGACGCTCGGACGGGTCTGCGAAAAGGCCAAGCTGGCGGAGGAGGAACTGTTCGAGCTGAGGAACTGGAAGGTGGTGACGGAGCAGAAGCCTAAGCTTGCAGAACGGGCCAGAGATGAATATCAGAAGATGACGGAGGAGTTGAAGAAGGTCATGGAGGATAAGGAGAATGACTTTCGTCATGCCAAAGAAGCAGCCGTTCTGGAATATCGTGACTCCAATGCCCTATCATCAGAGCTCGAAGTCTCATATAACGACGGTTTCGATGACGCACTCCATCAAGCCAAGGCCTTGTATCCAAAGCTTGACATTTCATCCATCAACATCACCGTTCCGGAGGCTACGTCCGTTCATCCCAAGCAGTTAGATGATACGAATGAGCTTTTTGAGGAGGCAGTACCCGTCTCCGCCGCCCCTGAGCTCCTGACGGCTGAAGGAGGAGAAGCCCGTGAAGCCAAAGACTCCACTACTTCTGATGTTTAATAAATTTTTATTTATTTTGTTCAAGTATTTTGAGAACAATTTGGTTTTGCCCGTTGTGTATCGGGTTAAGTTGTATCCGTTTTGTAGACATTTTATTTTGTTTATTTAAACCTTTCATTAATGCATCTTAAATCATTTTGTTGACGATGAGTCCGTCCACTTTATTAAAAATGTTCATGGGCAGTTTGTTTTGTAGGACCCGTCCTCTTTAAACAGTGTAGCCTTGAGGGTTTGTCCACTTTTGTGGGCTAAATATTGGCCTCTTCTGAGGTCCGACTACTTTGATGGTTTAAATAGCTAATACTAGCGGCGTCCGTCCACCTTGTAGACTTGTAAATTTTTTTACGTTTGTGGGGTCCATCCACTCTATGGACTGGAATTTTGACCCTTCGTGGTCTGTCCACTTTGTGGACACGATTTTTGACAATTTGTTGGGTCTGTCCACTTTATGGATTTAGATCTTGACCCTTTGTGGAATCCGTCCACGTTGTGGACTTGAGTATTGCGCTTTGTTGGGTCCGTCCAAGTTGTGGACTTGAGTATTGACCCTTTGTTGGGTCCGTCCACTTTGTGGACTTATTTAATGGCCCTTGTCATTGGGTTCGTCCACATTGTGGACTAGAGTCTTGACCCTTCATGGGGTCCGTCCACTTTGTGGACTTGTTTAATGATCCTCGTCATTGGATCTGTCCACATTGTGGACTGTAGTCTTGACCCTTTGTGAGGTTCGTCCACTTTGTGGACTTGTTTAAATTTTCGACCCTCGTCATTGGGTCCGTCCACTGATAGTAGTAATCTTATAGTAGTAATAACACATAGCATAGTCTGAATGTTCCTCCATAAAATTTAAATCTGTAGAAAAAGTACCTACCCTCTTAGGCTTAAAAGGGTACTGAAAGTCATTGTAGCAAAGTTTGTTCAAACAAAAATAATCAAAAATTTTAAAGAAAGACTAGTAAAAATAAGTAAACTGGGGAATTGAGGGAAGTCGACCATCATTTCTATTGGTAGTATCTCCGAAGGTGTTCCGTGTTCCATGGGTGCTGAAGCTTCCTTCCGTCCATTGTTTCGAGGTGGTATGTTCCTTTCCTCTGCCATGACGTGATCTTATAAGGCCCTTCCCAATTTGGTCCAAGCTTTCCTTGTGAAGGGTCTTTAGCAGCGCCCATTACCTTTCGTAGCACCAAGTCTCTAATCTGAAAGTCTCTATGCCTGACCTTGGTGTTGTAGTGCTTTGACATGAGGTTCTAGTATCGCGCCAACCTTTGTTCTGCCGTTGCTCGGGCCTCGTCCACTAAGTCTAGCTGGAGGCGCATGGCTTCTTCGTTTTTGTCTTCCATGTAGTTCTGCACGCGATAGCTGGTAAGACCTACCTCTGCTGGGATGACTGCATCAGCTCCGTATGTAAGTCGAAATGGGGTCTCTCTAGTGGGTGTCCTTGCTGTCGTCCGATATGCCCATAGTACGCTTGGTAGTTCGTCAGGCTAGATACCCTTTGCCCCCTCGAGCCAGGTCTTGATGATTTTTAGCAAGGTCCGGTTCGTGACTTTGACTTGTCCGTTGGCCTGCGGGTGTGCTGGAGATGAGTTGTGATTCTTAATACCTAGCTCGGTGCAGAAGTCCCTAAACACGTCGTTGTCGAATTGCTTTCCGTTGTCAGAGACAAGCACCCTCGGTATCCCATATCTGCAGATGATGTTCCTCCACACAAATGTACGGATGCTCTTCTCCGTGATAGTGGCTAAGGGTTCTGTTTCCACCCATTTGGTGAAGTAGTCGATACCGACTACTAGAAATTTTAGCTGTCTAAGGGTCATCGGAAAGGGGCCCATGATGTCCAGTCCCCATTGGGTGAACGGCCAAGGGGCCGTCATAGGTGTGAGCGCCTCTGATGATTGCCTGATCAGATTACTGAATCTTTGACATTTATCGCAGGCCTTGACGTAAGCCTGGGCGTCTTTGAGCATAGTGGGCCAATAGTACCCAGCTTGGATCAACTTGTGTACCAATGACCATGCCCCTGAGTGATTTCCGCAGATCCCCTCGTGAACTTCTCTCATTACATAATCTGCTTTGTTATGGCTCAAACACCTCAGGTACGGTTGAGAGAAACCTCTCTTGTATAAGACATCCCTGATTAGCACAAATCGTGAGGCTTGGACTTTCAGCTTCCTTGCAGCATCTTTCCCGTCTGGCAGAGTGCCTGACCTTAGGTATACTATTAAAGGCGTGGTCCAACTCTCTTCGGCAGTTATTTCTTGCACTTGTGCTCCGTCATCAATAAGCGATGAGGTTTGGATAAAAGATAATACTTGTTCGGATGCATTCATAAACTCTATAGAAGCTGCTTTTGCAAGACGGTCGGCGCATTCATTTTCCTCCCTTGGGATTTGAACAAACTTGACTTCAAGGCCGCTGATTCGACTCTTCACTTCCTCCAGGTACTTCTTCATTCACTTGTTTCTACACTCGTAATCGCCGTTGATCTGGCACGTTATTACCTGGGAATCGCAATGCATGATCATATTTTCAGCACCTGCTGCCTTTGCGAGATCCAACCCAGCTACCAAGGCTTCATATTCGGCCTCGTTGTTGGTTGTAAGGAAATCTAGCCGGATCATACATTCGATTTTATCCCCCTCTGGTGTTTGTATAACCACACCGGCACCTCCTGAGCGCTGATTTAATGATTCGTTCGTGTGGATGCTCCATAGTCTGTGTCCTTTTGCCCCCTTGTCTTCTGGCTGAGTATACTTAGCTATGAAGTCTGCCACTATTTGCCCTTTTACTGCGGTTTGCGGACGGTACTGCACGTCTAATTTGCTTAGCTCAATTACCCATAAGGCCATCCTTCCGGCCACCTCTGGGCTGCTCATTGCTCTTTTCAAAGGTTGGTCCGTTAGAACTATGATGGTGTGGGCTTGGAAATATGGTTTGAGCTTCCGCGCAGCCGTTACAAGTGCAAAGGCCAACTTCTCCATCCTAGGGTATCTTTCTTCCGCTCTTTGGAATGCCCTGCTTATAAAATAGACGGGCCGTTGCGAGCCTCCCTCATCTCTTACTAAGGCCGCGCTAACTGCTGCTTGCGAGACCGCTATGTAGAGGTATAGTTCTTCTCCTGGCATGGACGGGCTAAGTAGTGGTGGGGACGAAAGGTATTTCTTCAAGTCCTTGAATCCCTTCTGGCACTCGTCCGTCCACTCAAAAGATTTTTTCAGTACTCGAAAGAAAGGCAGGCACTTATCCGTTGCATTGGAGACGAACCTGTTTAAGGCCGCAACTTTTCCGTTCAAGCTTTGCACTGCTTTCACTGTACTCGGGGGTTCTAGCTCTAATATGGCCCACACTTTCTTTGGGTTGACCTCTATACCTCTTTGGGACACCATGAAGCCCAAGAATTTCCCGGTTGTCACCCCGAACACGCACTTGCTTGGATTCAGTTTCATGTTATATGATTGAAGGGTGTTGATTGAATTTGGCGTTAATCTGCTGAACTAGATTCTTGTTGCGCCCTTCAGCATTTGTAGGGAAGGCCCTACACATGATCTCGTCTAGTACTTCCTGGAGGTGCATCAGGGTTTTGAAGCTTTCCAGATGATCGAGTGGGTCCTTGACCCCATCGTAGCTCTCAATCTGCGGCATTCGAAATTTCTGTGGCAGGGGACAGGAATTGACGGGTATAGTGAACGGGGAGTCGGTTCTATTTGCCAAATTGTCAAGGTCGCTTGAGACGCGTCCCTTGAGAGCGTTCATCATAACCTCCATTTGTTCCTTCATCCCCTGCATCTCCGCAAAAATAGGTGGTGGGGCAGTATCCATAAGAGAGGGCATGCTTAAGTTCCGCTGTTCGGGTCTGCTGGGCTCGTTACTACCTTCCGGCCTTTCAGGTCCCCCCTGTTCGGAGCTGTCCCCCTGGTTTTCCTCCTGGATGTTGTGTCCTGCGTCCCTTTGACGCAGTTGCTCCTCCAGATCGTGATTTTGTTTTGTGAGGCGTTCCACCGTAGTCATGAGGGTTCGGACCTGTCTTTCTAATGCGGTGGATGTCGGTAGCTCGTCTCCTTGAACGTTGTTGGTAGTGGCCATCGAGCGTGTGAGTACCATGCAACTCTTGTGTCCGGGAAGCGACAAGGTAAACCAAACAGTCAGTCGTTCCCACAGATGGTGCCAACTGATGATGCCGTAAATCTCACCAGTGAGAAGCATGATCCTAACGCTCAAATGAATCACCTACAAAAAGAAGAAAACAAAAAGACCTTGCAAAAGGCACCGGTGTGGTGCCAGCCAAGTACCTTCCGAAGGTCAAGTTAGAAATATTCTCACAACTTTAGAGTGCTAGAGAGGGGTCAATTATGCGTACCTTGATGCGAGAGGGTATTAAGGCTTTTATAGTAGTGAGGTCTTGCCTCCCTTCCTTGTAACCCAAGTTCTTTCCTTATAGGACTCTTCTTTGAGGAATCCAAAACGTGGTGGACAAGTTATTCTTCCGTGGAGAACTCTTTGCTTTAAGGTGCTCCTTCAAGAATCTTCCAATGCTTTGCCCTATTCTTATTGGGTCCTTATTTTATGAGGGGTTCTACGCGAAGGATGGGCTCGACTTTCCTTTGGCCCATGGACATAGATTCATTAGGCCCACTCGTCTAGGCCCATCAGGCCTTGTCTTCTGTTTTTATCATCTTCATGATTGATAATGGAGATGATCTACTGAGATGATCTACTGATTCTCCATTACTTTTGTACATATAACATCAATCTAGAATCAATATCTTCCTCTTACATAAATTATCAATAGTCAAAATAGTTCCCAATGCTGTAGTCCAAACAAAAAATGCGTCTCTGGAAGGAACCTTTGCTTCCAAATACTTCTCCAAGGGAAGGACTGAGTACATCCACCCAACAAAGCCTGATAATAACTGCCCATCTCAAAGCCCTTACTCTTAGCAAGCATCCAACACATCTTATTCTCACTAATACTCCTCAACAAGACTCCATAAATGACATTTAAAAAAATAGACAAAGATTCCAATTCCCAATCTTGAATTGCTTGCAAGAATTCCAAGTCCCAATAAAGAACCCCATTAGGAAACTGCATGAGATCAGCCACATAAGCCTTCTTAACATTACTGAATCTGAATAATTTTGGAAAACACATGCTCAAAGGATTATCTCCACACTAGACATCATGCCAAAATTTCACTCTAGTCCCATCTCCAATCTCAAATTGAATGTATTGAGAAAAAATAGACCAACCACTACCTATAGTCTTCCATAAACTCACCCCAAAGGAACCTAGGGATACCCACACTAAATCCAGACAAACGACCTTCCCTCACCTCTTTATCCATCATTTTGCTAATTGCCTCTGTCATGCCTCGAACCCAAGTAAGAGCTAGGCATATGACAACAGCCACACGCTTATAAAGTTTACACCTTACAAGTGTGAAAGGCCCACTTAACAACTAAAGAATTACCCTCAAAGAAAATTTCATCAATAAATTTAAAAATATCATTAATAATGCAATTCTCAAAAGATCTCCAAATAATAATCTTCCAACGTCAAAATAAAAATAAACTAAATCCTTTAAATCTAAAGGTCTACACAAATGGTAATTTTAAAAATAAAAGTTCAAATCTTATTCCATTGATTTCCTAAACTTCACTCATGTGCACATCCCAGCCAGAGCCCAAACATATGCTACTCTTCCTAATCAGAATCTGAAAGGGGAAAGAGGGGGCGGGGGGGAGGGGGTGAGTTGACAACTCAATAAGTAACCAAAGTCCTAAAAAGTTCTATCACGCAAATAGATCTGTAAAATAATAATTTGTATATAGATCAAATATTTTAAATCTTACAAATATATCATAGATAGATTAGAAAAATAATCAGTTTTCCATATATATCAAAGCTATAATTTACAATAGTTTCCAAAAACACACACGCAGTTTTAGTGACTCAAAATAGTTCAAATATTCAAACGTAATTCATATTCTTAACAATTTTATGACTATGGTCACGCTATATCCCCATGACTAAGCATCGGAGTACCAATGAATAACCCCCCTTGGCTAGGTATCAAAGTACCAATGAATAACCCCCATTGGTTTGGGTATCAGAATACCAATGAATAACCCCCATTGGCTGTAACCCCCATTGAATGGGTATTGGAGTACCAATGAATAACTCCCATTGGTTTGGGTATTAGAGTACCAATGAATAACTCTCATTGGCTGGGTATCATAATCAATTAATAGTCAGATTGTCCATAATCATATATATGAAATCATAGTTTCTAACAAAATATATCTTATTCAAGCATATATATAAAAATCATATACATAGTATTAAAATATATTTGTAATAATCCTTTACTTGAAATTAGTAATACAATATAAATAAAAATTCTAACAATTATAAACAATTTTTGGTAGTAAAAAAAAATACATTAATATAAGTAAAAGAAAACCCAATTAGGATAAGGTTACTTACCTCATCTAGCTCACCACAAAAGAACTTCTCCTTAACACTTTCTCTAAAAATTCTTAGATTTCACCTAAAACAATTTTACAGGTACCATTTACTCAATAATTAAATAATTTAAGAAGAACTTATAACAATACCTAGCTAGAAGAGAAACTACTAAAAAAAACTAATAATTTCTCATTATTAACTCACAAAAAATCCACATATTCATAATATATATTTCCTTTACTTTTTGCCACCTACCACCCTTAGTTCACTTTTGAGATTAGGACAAAACTAGATACATGACTATATCATCAAAATCAAAGCACCTGCGCTTTTACAGATACACAATTTTTTTTTTCTTCTTAACTTGTTAGACCTCAACTCCATTAGTTCGGTACTATTCCTTTAATAAAGGGCTGTGCAGAAACTTGTCTCACGAAGTCTAAAAATTTGCAAATTTTATCTCTGTTCAACGCAACAAAAGGCATAAATAAAGATTAAGTTACTGAAAATAGAAGAATCTGCAGTAACAATGTCTAGTTTACCGAAAATAAATCCAAACTTTTCTTCATCTGCATCATTAAAATTCTTGAATAATTAAATAGCTTCCCTATTGGCCAAAATACCCACATAAAAAAAATGCTCTAATTCCAAATAAAGCTTAGATTTGACAAGAAAGAGATTCTTAGGCTCTTACCTCAACTGTGTAGTCAAACATTCTCTACTTGTGTATTTTGGATAGTCTCATCTCTCAAAATATCTGTCATTATACGCTAACTTAAATTAGACTATATATAACTAGTGTTTCATCCTTATTTTCTAAAATCCCCTTAGTAATATTAATTATAAAAATTGACCCCATAAACAAATTTACTTAAATAACCTTCCTTTTATTTATTTATTTATTTTTTCGAGTATTACATTCTCCCTCCCTTAAAAGAAGTTTAGTCCTCTAAACTTGACATACCTAAGTCCTTAAAAAGATATGGGTATTTCTCTTTCATTTCATCTTCTAACTCCCATGTAGCCTCTCTCACAAATTGGTTCCTTCATTGAACCTTAAAATAATGTATGGTACAACGCTTCAACTCTTGCTCCTTCGTGTCCACAATTTTAACTGGTTGCTCTTTATAAGTTAAATCATCTCTTAATTTTAGAGGCTCATAATCCACTACATGAATAGGGTCTGGAACATATTTCCTCAACATTGAGACATGGAAAACATTATGTACCCTTGATAAAGAAGGTGGTAAGGCAAGCCTATAAGCAACTTTACCCATCCTTTCCAGGACTTCAAAAGGTCCTACAAAATAAGGGCTCAACTTACCTCGAAAACCAAATCTCATAACTCCTTTAGTAGGTGAAATCTTCAAGAACATATGATCACCCACTTGGAACTCTAATTTCCTTCTTTTAAGGTTTGCATAACTCTTCTGCCTACTCTGAGCCGTTTGGAGCCGTTCTTTAATCACATGAATTTTATCCACAGTTTGTTGTACAATCTTAGGACCCAACAATCTTCTTTCTCCAACATCATCCCAACATATAGGGGCCTACACTTCCTACCATACAAAGCCTCATACGGTGCTGCTTTAATACTTGCTTGGTAGCTATTATTATAATAATAGCTACCAAGCAAGTATAGTTCTTTGAAATCAATTACACATTCTCTCAACATATCTTCCAATGTTTGTATAGTTCTTTCCAAAAGTCCATATGTTTGAGGGTGAAAGGCTGTGCTACACTTCAAGTTAGTACCCATTTCCTTTTGCATGCTCTCCCAAAATTGAGACAAATCTTCGGTCTTTATCAATGCAATCTCACTATTTCATTGATATACAAATCTAGCTAACCTTTCGAGTGAAAAATCCACCCTAATGGCCAAAAAGTGTGCAGATCTTGTCAACTGATCCATAATCACCCAAATAGCATCTTTACTAGTAGGGGTTCTAGGCAGCCCCGTCACAAAGTCGATAGTAATGGCCTCCCACTTCCGTTCTAGGATGGGAAGAGGTTGCAAAAATCCAGCTGGTCTTTGATGCTCCATCTTGACTTGTTGACACATTAAACATTGAGCAACATATTGAGCAATCTCGCTCGTCTTGTTGTTCCACCAAAAAGTCTCCCTTAAATCCTGATACATCTTAGTGCCTCTTGGGTGTATCGTGTAACTCATGTTATGAGCCTCCTTTAGAATTTCTGCCTTAAGGTCTGGATCATTTGGTACACAAAGCTGATTACCAAACCTTAAGGATCCATCCTCATGAATGCAAAACTCAGATTGAGAGCCTAGATTTATCAAATCACTTATCTTCTACAACTGTGGACCATTACTTTGTTCAATCTTTATCTTTTCAATCAAGGTAGGCTGAACTCTAAGGTTTGCTATTTGTGCCTCTGTTTCATGAAACCGTACTTCTATTCTCATCTTGCTCAAATCTTCCAAGATGTGTTTTTGTGTAGTCAACAATGTTGCCAAATTTCCTGCAAACTTCTTACTTAAGGCATCAGCTACCACATTAGCTTTTCCAGGATGGTAACTAATAGTTAGGTCATAGTCCTTTAATAGCTCCAACCATCTTCTTTGTCTCTATTCAACTCTTTTTGAGTAAAGAGATACTTGAGACTCTTGTGGTCAGTGAATATCTCACACTGTTCTCCATACAAATAGTGCCTCCAAATTTTTAAAGCAAAAACCACCATAGCTAACTCCAAGTCATGTGTGGGATAATTTTGCTTATAAGGCTTCAACTGTCTAGAGGCATATGCCACTACCTTCCTATGCTGCATAAGATTAGAGGCATCACTATAAATAGTAAAACCTCCACTACCCGAAGGTATGGTGAGAATGGGTGCTGACACCAACCTTCTCTTCAATTCTTGGAAGCTTTGTTTCCAGTCCATTCAAACTTAACTCCCTTTTGGGTCAAGCGAGTCAAAGGCATGGCTAAGTGAGAAAATCCTTCAACAAACCTCCTGTAACATCCATCCAGTCCCCAAAGACTACGAATCTCTGTCACATTGTTCAGTCTATTCCATTCTACTACTGCTTCCACTTTCTTAGGGTCAATAGAAATCCCATCTTTAGATACAACATGCCTAAGGAATGCAACACTTTCTAGCCAAAATTCACATTTTTTAAGCTTTGCATACAACTTCTTCTCCTGCAATAGTTACAGTACAAGCCTTAAGTGATTCTCATGCTCCTCCACACTCTTGGAATATATCAAGATATCATCAATAAAAACCACAACAAATTTATCTAAGAAGGGTTTAAACACCCTCTTCATCAAGTACATAAAGGCTATTGGTGCATTGCTTAAGCCAAAAGGCATCACCAAAAATTTATAATGGCCATATCTTGTATGGAAGGCTGTCTTGGGCACATCAGTAGTCTTAATCTTCAATTGAGGGTAATTGGAACGAAGATCAATCTTAGAGAAAATCTACGCTCATTGGAGTTGATCAAACAAATCCTCTATCCTTGGTAAATGATACTTATTTCGCATTGTCACCCTATTCAACTCCTTATAATCAATGCAAAGTCACATGCTCCCATCCTTCTTTACAAACAATACAGGTGCAACCGAAGGGGAAACACTAGGCCTGATGAAGCCTAAGTCAAGTAGCTCTTGCAGCTGTTCTTTTAATTCCTTTAACTCAACAGGTGCCATTCGGTATGGGGCTTTAGAAATTGGGCTAGAACCTGGTAATAGGTCAATAGAAAACTCTATCTTCCTATCTGGTGGGAACCCTGACAAGTCTTCTAGAAACACATCTAGAAACTCTCTCATTACAGGAATGTCCTCCAGCTTCAATTCACCTTGTTATGTGTCTCTCATGGTGGCCAGATATCCTTTACACCCTTTCTTCAACATACGTCTAGCTTGTAAAGCTGAAATCACCCGTGGAGAAGTATATGCCCCACTTCCCACAAAATAGAACTCAATCTCACTAGGTACTTGGAAAATTGCCTTCTTCCTATGACAATCAACTATGGCATAATGGGCAGCCAACCAAACCATCCCAAAGATTATGTCTCTCCAACAATGTTAGATCTGTTAGTAACTCTCTATTTGCTATTTCGACAACACAAGATTTGCAAACACTATCAGTAACTACTACACCCCCAACTGGGGTATCCACACATAATTTAGACTCCAAAGGCTCAAATTTAAAATTATGTTTCTTTGCAAAATTAGTAGATATGAAGGAGTGAGTGGCCCTAGGATCAAACAATGCATAAACATAAGTTGTGGAAACTGGAAATATACCTGTTACCACAACATTAGAAGTATTAGCATCCTGTTGAGTGAGTGCATAAACCTTTCCTTGGATGTTGGGCTTTTGGCTTGCTCCTTGATTCTGTCCTATTGTTGGTCTTGAAATGGTCTGAACCTTCTTCTGTTGGGGACATTCAGCAATCTTGTGACCCTTTTGTCTGCATGAGAAACATGCTCCAGTATTCCAATGGCAATCTTTATCTGCATGAGACCTACCACATCAAGAGCACTTTGGCAGTGCATTGGTATCAGCACGTTGTGTTCCTTGTTTCTTGGCTTGAAAGCTATAGATTTTCTCTCCTTGCCTAGGCCTCTTCTTCTAGTTGTTATCTCTTTTTGATTGAGCCTCATTAAGCCCCATCTCCACCAATAAAGCCTTACTCACCACTGCCCTAAAGGTAGTCAACTCAAAGGGCACAACTCCTTGCTTGATTCGGAACCTTAATCCATCTTCAAACCTTCGAGCCTTAGTTTCTTCATCCACCACCATTGTCGGAGAAAATTTGGATAACCTAAAAAGTTATGCTTCATACTGAGCAACTGTTATGTTACCTTGTGTCAGCTTGATAAACTCTTTTTCCTTCTGAAAACGGATGCTCTTAGGAAAATATTTCTCATAGAATACAGACTTAAATAGCTCCTAAGTCCAAGGCTTAGTCTCTTGGCCACGTTTGTCTTCTTCCAACTGCCACCAGTCATAAGCATCTCCGCGTAACATATAGGATGCATAAGCCACTTTCTCACCCTCAAAGCATTCAAGAACTCTAAATACTTTCTCCATCTCAATGATCCATTTTTCTGCTTCCATAGGCTCAGTAGTCCCCTCAAAAGCTGGAGGAGACAACCTCTTGAATTCAATCATCCCACCATGATGACCTCAGCATTGCTCCATCATCCTAGCCAGGTTATCTCCAGTAGTGACCTGTTGTTGGACCACTCCAACCAAGGTCTGCATCATCTGGATCATAAATACAATGCCTAAGGATATCATACAACGTATGATATATACTCATCTAGTGTATATAACGTATGATATATACTCATCTAGTGTATATATCATACAACGTATCCCCAAATGCCTAATTTCTACCCCTCTCACCATTTAGTTTCATAGAACAATGCCTAAGGATCCAACCTAGAGCTCTGATACCATAAATATTGTCTTGCCCCGAACCTAAGCAATCGCTAGGAATGTGACAGCAACCACACACTTATAAAGTTTACACCCTACAAGTGTGAAAGACCCATTTAACAACTAAAGAATTACCCTAAAAGAAAATTTCATCAATAAATTTAAAAATATCCTTAATAATGTAATTCTCAAAAGATCCCCAAATAATAATCTTCCAACATCAAAATAAAAATAAACTAAATCCTTTAAATCTAAAGGTCTACATAAATGGTAATTTTAAACAGAAAAGTTCAAATCTTATTCCATTGATTTCCTAAACTTCACTCATGCACACATCCCAATAGAAGCCCAAACATATGTTACTCTTCCTAATCAGAATCTAAAAGGGGAAAGAAGGGGGGGGGGGTGAGTTGACAACTCAATAAGTAACCAAAGTCCTAAAAAGTTCTATCAAGCAAATAGATCTATAAAATAAGAATTTGTATATAGATCAAATATTTTAAATCTTACAAATATATTATAGATGGATTAGAAAAAAATCAGTTTTCCATATATATCAAAGCTATAATTTACAATAGTTTCCAAAAACACATACGTAGTTTTAGTGACTCAAAATAGTTCAAATACTCAAACATTTCCAAAATCACATATATAGTTTTAAGGACTCAAAATAATTCAAATATTCAAACGTAATTCATATTCTTAACAATCTTATGACTATGGTCATGCTATATCCCCATGACTAGGTATCAGAGTACCAATGAATAACCCCAATTGGCTGGGTATCAGAATACCAAGGAATAACCCCCATTGGTTTGGGTATCAGAGTACCAATGAATAACCCCCATTGGTTGGGTATCATAATCAATTCATAGTCAGATTGTCCATAATCATATATATGAAATCATAGTTTCTAGCAAAGTATATCTTATTCAAGCATATATATAAAAATCATATATATAGTATTAAAATATATTTGTAATAATCCTTTACTTGAAATCAGTAATACAATATAAATAAAAATTCTAACAATCATAAACAATTTTTAGTAGTAAAAAAAAAATACATTAATATAAACAAAATAAAACCCAATTAGGATAAGGTTGCTTACCTCATCTAGCTCACCACAAAAGAACTTCTCCCTAACACTTTCTCTAAAAATCCTTAGATTTCACCTAAAACAATTTTATAGGTACCATTTACTCAATAATTAAATAATTTAAGAAGAACTTATAACAGTACCCGGCCAGAAGAGAAACTACTAAAAAAAACTAATAATTTCTCATTATTAACTCAAAAAAAAAAAAAATCCACATATTCATAATATATATTTCCTTTACTTTTTGCCACCTACCACCCTTAGTTCACTTTTGAGATAAGGACAAAACTAGATATATGACTATATCATCTAAATCAAAGCAACTGCGCTTTTACGAATACACAAATTTTTTTTTCCTTTTTAACTTGTTAGACCTCAACTCCATTAATTTGGCACTATTCCTTTAATAAAGGGCTGTGTAGAAACTTGTCTCACGATGTCTTAAAATCTGCAAATTCTATCTTCGTTCAATGCAACAAAAGGCATAAATAAAGATCAAGTTACTGAACATAGAAGAATCTGCAGTAACACCATCTAGTTTACCAAAAATAAATCCAAACTTTTCTTCGTCTGTCTCATTAAAACTCTTGAATAATTAAATAGCTTCACTATTGACCAAAATACCCACATAAAAAAATGCTCTAATTCCAAATAAAGCTTAGATTTGACAAGAAAGAGATTCTTAGGCTCTTACCTCAATTGTGCAATTAAACCTTCTCTACTTGAGTATTTTGGATAGTCTCCTCTCTCAAAATATTTGTCATTATACGTTGTCTTAAATTAGACTATATATAACTAGGGTTTCATCCTTATTTTCTAAAAACCCCCTTAGTAATATTAATTATAAAAATTGACCCCATAAACAAATTTACTTAAATACCCCTCCTTTTATTATTTATTTATTATTATTTTTTTGGGGTATTACAGCCTCCTTAACAATAACAAACAACAATGCGGACAAATGGTCAACTTGTCGTAAACCTCCATAATTCTCAATGAAACCACAAGGAGCTCCATTTATTAAAATTGAGAATTTAATTGTGGATATATAGAAAAGAATCCATTCATGCAGAAAGAGGTCACAGAGGCTGAGGTAAAAACAAGTCTTATTCTCCATGGGAAGTGAGAGAGCACCTGGACCAGATGGCTTCATTATGGAATTTTTTAAGCATGTATGGCATATTGTAAAATCAAATTTTGTTGCAGCCATTACATCGTTCTTCAGATCAGGGAAGCTTCTTATTGAGGTAAATTCTACACTAATAACTCTGGTACCAAAGATCCCAAATCCATTAATAGTAGCTGATTTCAGACCTATTGCTTGCTGTAATGTGGTGTACAAATGCATCGCCAAAGTCCTTGCCAATAGGCTTCAAGCTTGCTTAAATTTCCTAGTAAACTCTAATCAGACAGCTTTCACTAAAGGTAGAAATATTTCTGAAAATGTACTACTTGTCCATGAATTAGTTAAAGGCTATCACAAAAATTCTGGTCTAGGTAGATGTGCTATTAAAGCAAACCTAAGGAAAGCCTATGACTTTGTAAATTGGAATTTTATTACCATAAGCTTGATAGTTGCTGGTTGTCCAGTGAAGTTTGTAATATGGATAAGGGATTGCATCACCAATCCAAGGTTTTCTATATCTTTGAATGGAAGCATGGTTGGCTACTTCAAAGGAGGTAAATGGCCCAGACAATGTGATCCTATTTCTCCCTCTCTCCTTGTTATTGCCATGTAAGCTTTCACAAGGATCATGAGAAGGAAGATTCAAGAACCTACTCAGTTTAAGTTCCATCCCTATTGCAAAGCCTTGAAGATTACCCACTTGAGTTTTGCTGATGACCTCCTCATATTGACTGTTGCTAGTCTTCCCATAACAAAACTAGTAAAAGAGGGCGTTGAAGAATTTAAAGTAGCCTCTGGTTTGGATATAAACCCAAGCAAAGAATGAAGTATTCTTCTCGATTGTGCCTCAAGGTGTAAAAGGGCAAATTCTGGATGTGTTGCCATTTAAGATGGGTAATCTTCTAGTTAGATACTTGGGATTACCTCTTATCTCTGGTAGATTAAGGTTGAAAGACTATCTTTTGCTGGCAGGTTACAACTCCTACAATCTGTTCTATATAGTATATAGTGATTTTGGTCAAGTAACTTTATCCTCTCTAAAGCAGCATGAGCAAAAGCTTGTTTACCTAAAAGAGAGGGAGGGCTAGGATTGCAAAGAGTTGCAAGTTGGAATGGAGCTGCTATAATGTTGGATCTCTTTGGGTAGCTTGGATTCATGCAAATCTTCTCAAAGGCAAGTGTTTTTGGACTGTAAAAATCCCACAAGAATGTACCTGGGGTTGGAGAGCATTTCTTAAATTGAGGGATGAAGCAAGAAAGTTTATCAGGTTTGAAGTGGGGGATGGGAAAACTATATTTCTTTGGCATAACCTTTTGGCATCTTGCTGGCTAAAGTGGATTCTGTGTTGAAAGATCCAATGTCCTTGTAACTATTCAGAGTCAACTATTCCTTGTTGCTTTGGTTCCATTTAACTATCCCGAAGCATTCATTAATTGGTTGGTTAGCTGTAATCAACAAGTTGTCCACACGAGATAGGATGGCCAAGTGAGGGTACTTGGGTGATAGCTTATGTGGTTTTTGTATAAATTACCTTGAAAGTAGAGATCATCTCTTTTTCGAATGTTCTTCCACTAGAAGAATTTAGGATGACATGATGAAGATGTGTCCAGTTTCAAATGCTCAATTTGTATGGGATGATTTGATTGCTTTAGGGGGGTGGGGGGCGCTAGAGAGTAATAGCTTGCAAACTTGCTTGGTGGGCAACGGTCTACCACATTTGGATGCAAAGGAATGCTATAGTTCATGAAGAAAGAATTTGGACTGAAGAGCAGCTAAAGAGAAGCATCATTAAGGATGACAAAGCTAGGATGGGGTTTAAAACCAAGTTCAAGAAGTCAGTTTTGAATGCTACCATCTGTTGTAATTGTGGGATTAATCCAAGTAGTATTTTAATTTGATCCTAGAAATCCAATGCAGCTGTGTTTACCAGAGTGCTATTGTGCTAAAGGTGTTGGTTTGGATGCCTTATAGATGTATTGTTTAGTTGTTAAAGCAGTTGTTAGTGCGTTTTGTTTTGCATTTGTTTTGGCTTGCTTTGGTTTTGCATTTTGGTTGCTGTAGCAAGGATGTTTCCCTATGCTGGTTTATTTTGGGTTTTCTTTTGTAATCTGTGTTTGTTTCAATGAATAAAAGCTGAATTACCAAAAAAGAAAAAAAGAAGAGCACAAGTCCTATTTCTAATTAGTATGGACATACTTCTCCACCTTAAACCATCCTTAGAAGAACGTTTGGCAGAATTAGAGAAGATTAACATCAAATTATAGCTGCAAATTTTCCTTTATGGACAATTGCAACCAATAGAAGGCTTTGAAGGCAAAAAAATAACGTGTCCATATTTCAAAGTTGAGAAATGATTACCAATGAGAATGGTGATTATGCACTATTGCACCTAATATCAAGACATTCCTTGCCTTCGAACCATTCCTTCTTGAAGACTTTTAACCGAGGATCTTCTTGCAAGTCTTGAACAATTTGAAACATCAAATAAAACAATATTTTTAGGGAATTATTATTATTTTTTAATTTAACAAAAGTGATTTACACAGCCACTTTAGAGAAAGAGCATTAGCTCTAAAGGAATTCTTAGATTCCTAAATGTTAATGTACTAATCCTATCCAAGTAATTCAAACTGTGAGACATTATATACCCGTTTGGATAGCGTGTCTATTCTTGTGTTTTGACGTTCAACGTTTCCTTTTTTTTTTTTTTTTTTTTTTTGAGAACGTGCACTGGCTTTTTTTACTGTTCAATGGGTCCCATGCACTGTTTATGGGACCCACAAACCTCTTTTTTCAACAAAACTTTCATTAAAAATGGATTCCACGATACTATTCACACAATTAAAAATTATTTTGCTACAGTGTTTTCAGTTTTCAGCAAAATAAGCGGTATCCAAATGGACCCTATATCACAAACTAAGTCATTAGCTCAAAATCAAAATTTTTTTTTTTTTTAGCTGAATAAATATACAAAAACACAACTGCATTCATATTAGGTATGACACAATTGCTAAGCAACCCAAAAATTACACAAAATTAACCATTTTTTATGCAAAATAGAAACATAAACTACATTGCTTATCCCCCCCAAAAAAAAAAAAAAATCACTAAATTAGATATAAAACATGATAATGGGTATGAGTTATACTCATTCATATGCTTAAAATATACATAAACACAACTTGCTCAGAAACCCAAAATCACACCAAATTATCCTTCTTCTTCTTCTTTTTTCAATTAATACAAAATATAATAAAACGAAAGTGCGATCACCCATATTTATTAAAACCAATCCCCAACAAGAAGTTCAAATTTGAGATAAAACATGAAAATGGGTAGTGGGTACTCAACAAACTGAAAACAAAACAGTGAAACACTAACCCCACTTTGGGGGAATTGAAAATATTTATTAATAATAAAAAAGAAAAGGATGAGTAAGAAAAATTACACGGTAGCCGTAGTAGTTTTTGTAATTGCCAAAAAGAAAAACATGTTTGTGTTTTCTCATACTGTGCTGCTGCTGCTGCTCCATGTTTTGTTTTAGGCTTTAGCTCAACCAAAAAAAATCTTGCTAATGCATATTGAATTTATTATTATTACGTATCTAAATTTAATGGTTAGTAGTAGAAGTAGGAGTAGGGTTTAAGCCTTTTTTATTATAGGAGCCAACCGAGCTAACCCCTTTACTCATTTTTTTCCACTTGTGATGATAGTAGGGGTGTGTAGAAAACCCACCAACCTGCCAAATCCGACCCGACCCAACCCAACCCGCCGGGTTGGGTAGGTTTTTAGGGCTTGGTGGGTTGGGTTGGGTTATAAAATTGTTTTATAGCGGGTTGGGTTGGGTTTGGGTTATAAAATTACAAACCCGCCAAACCCGACCTGACCCTACCCACCCATATTTTAATATATATTTAAAATATATTATATATTTAATAATTTTTAAAAAAAAAACTAGCTGTAGAGCACTTCCTCAGTTCCTACTATCATATATAATATAAAATCCTATTAGTTATTTTAATATATATTTAAATATATTATATAATTAATAAAAAAATTTTAAAAATTTTAGATATATTTTGTTTGTAACTAAGTTAGGAACTCATATATAATTTGTTTATAAGTAAATTAGGATACTAGTTCATTTATATTTTGTTTATCAACTCAATTGGATACTTAAACATATTTTGTTTACAACTAAATTGGAATATTAGTTTATATATTAATGTATATTTTATTTATCAACTTAAGTGGCAAGTGTGATATATTTTTTTCTGCTCAATTTAATAATAATAGTAATAAAAAAATTGTCCAACTCATAGGTTTAACCCAACCCAACCCAACCCAATTGGTTGGGTTGGACTTATGTGATGGGTTGGGTTAGGTTGAATTTTTTTTTGACCCACCATGGTGGGTTGAGTCAAAAAATCCCCTCAACTTGAGCCATGCACATAAGAGTCATTAAATAGCCCATGGCCCACAGCCCGACACGAAAACCCGACGGCCCACTGGGCTAATGGGTGGCCCGACCCGTTGTTATTGAGGCCCATGGGTATCCCACTAGCCCAATGGGTTTGGCCGTGGGCTAGTTTTTATGCCCATGGGTACCCGGTGGGCTAGCCCAGTAGCCTAACTCGTTACCTAGCTTGTTGGCCTAACCCGTTGGCCTAGCCTAATGACTCATAATTCATAACAAAAATATATAGGAAGGGTATGAAGAATTGATCTTGAGATATTGTAGAGGAATTTCTTAAGAGAACTCCCTCAACCACTAAAATACTCAAAGTAATTGTGCTAAACTTAGTTTACTAAATATATATTTTTCTCGTAGTCTAGCAAATTTGAATTAACCTTTTGACATTTTTTTTATTAAAGATAAAAAATAAAAAAACTATTTAAAGCCTTAATAAAAAAAAAAATTTTAAATAGGTTTCCATCAACAAAACAAAAAATAAAATAGATTTGACTGTAAAAAAAAAATTGTAATTAAGTATTAAATTCTTTAAATCTTTCCTTTAAAAAAATAGATTGATTATTCCCTTATAAAAAGTTGATTCTTTCCTTATAAAAATAATAAAATACTATGTTAACACAAGTCTATGGGTAACCCATTAGGCCCAACCCGATAGCCCAGCTCTCTGAAGACAGAATGGGCAGTCATAGGCTGAGGTTTTCTCTTTCGGCCCAGCCCCAGCTCGACCCGACCCATTAACTAGTTAATAGTTTATTATGCCCAGCCCATTGTGCCCATGAGCCAAGTAAAAATGGGTTAGGCCGCTCGACCCGGCCCATTGACGACCCTTACATGCACACTCCTAGATGATACTTTTTTTTATAATTACTAGAACTTGTGATGATACCTTTATTTTTTATTTTTTATTTTTTTAAAGAGTTTAATGTAATTTTTCAATTTGAATGTATTTATTGTTAGTGAGATTATACGTGAATAAATTTTTAAGAAACTAAAATTTAGGGTTTGAAATAGAATAAACTGCTAGGTTTAATGTACACTAGTTTTTAGGAAAAAAAATGTATCAAACATGCATGAAATATATTTAAATAGAGAGTATGCTAATTTTTAGAAAAAAGATTTCTTTGATAGTTTTTTTTTTTTTTTTTTAACTTTGTTGTATTACAATTTTAACATTTTTTTTTTTTTTAAGAATAAAGATTATCTAATTAGATTAAGGATATTTTTGACATTTTTTGAAACCATAACTAACTTTTTGAATCTTATATATATTGAAATTAAGTTTGGTCCGGTCTTGGCATAAAAGTGATCCAATGCGGGGACACACCAGGTCATCCTCTTAACAAACACTAAATACACCACCTTAGCACACATCCCCAAACTGAAGAAGATTTTCTTTATTTATTAGAATGAATAAATTATATAATACTTATGAACAAACATTTCCGAATCTATTCTTGTTTTTTAGCTCACCACTTGAAATCAGTATAATTGATATAAAAATATAATTTTTTTGATAAATTATTATTTATCATTTTATTAATATTATACACCATTTACTACTGATTGTAGTTTCCTGCAGGTCTATGCAGAAAGAACCAGCAGCCCAACCTACTGGAGGAACAGCGGCTATTGCCACCCTAATAGGACCTGTCCTGATCTCCTATTACTTTTTGAAAGCAGAGTTAAGAGGGACCTATACTATATATGGCTCATGCCTATGATTTTTACAAGCCAAACCTTGCTAGTGAATATTCGATAATTTTCTCCAATTCCATTTTCAACAGGTACTACTACCATTGCCCATTGGCATTATGTTTTTAACCTTTTCATTTTCCTGTTTCTTCAATTTTGGTTGCAAATTTTTTATTATAGCCATTTTGAATTTGGCTGTCATTTGCATGGTATTCATCAAGAAGATTCAATATCTGGTGATCAAGTTGCTTCTGATAGACTCCCATTGATTAATATCATTGTAGGTTGTTGATGGCAAGCTTTTTTAAACATGCTATCTAATGGCTTTTGATTCTTGCTACAAACAATTGTGTAATAGTAGGATTCTATGGATGTCTTGAAATCTCAACTATGTTCTAAATTTCTAATAGAATTTTTGTAGGAATTAATTTAGTGGTTAATCCTTTTACTTGCCATTATTGGAGATGATACTCTTCGTGGGAACTATTTTAATGAAATGGAAATCACACAAAAGTTCTGGCTTTTATTGTGTGCTGTTGACTGTTGAGCTTTCTATTGTTTTTAGTCTCTATATTAGTTCAACCTTAAAGAGAATATGATTGTAAGAGAATCTTTTTTTGTAAGTACTTTTGTTCTCGTCCTGTTTAACTTTATTTTTTACATTTTACTGTATTACTTTTTTTTAATCTAAAAAAAAAATTCTCAAGATTCAAATGGGTTTCTAAGGGGCTGTTTGGATGATAAAAATGCTCACTCGTCACTTGTCACTCGTCACTGAAAATATCCTAACTTCCAAAGGTGGCATGTTTGACACTTGTTTCCAACTTTTGATAACTCAAAAAATTTAACTTTTTGTGGGACCTACTACCTATGCACCATGTTAGGCTCACGGTTAGCCTACCCGCGTATACATTCATGGCAAACCAATTTCAACTCATTTTTCCCTTTAGCCTAGATCTTCTCCCAAAACCCTTGATGAACCCAGCCAAGGAAATCCATCGTCCTTGCCTGCAGTGCCGATCTCCACCTTCACCCAGCGGTGTACCTCATGCTCATTGTCACCCAACTTGCAAGATCTCCTCCGATAGGTAGCAACGGCACCAATCTCCTCCATTGTGACCCAGCGGTGCCGATCAAGAATGCAAGAAAGGAGCTCTGACCTGAAGAAAAAGAGAGAAGGGAAACATAACTCTGAGATTGATCTATCACAAAATTTTATTTTTCTTTTTATTATTAGTGATTTGTATTTTGTGTTTTAATGGGGGATTACAGATTTTGATGTTAAATTTCGATCTGGTCTTGATTGAATTCAAGTGGGCCTGACTTGGTATGTTAGATTTCCAAGTTTAATTTTTGTGGGTTTTGTTAGTTTTTATTTGGTGTTGAATCTGGGTTTTCCGAGAAAAAGGTCAACGGTTGCTAGATCGTAGTAGCAGCGTCGTGTTCACCGATCTGAGCTTGGGCCAGTGCGGGTTCGTTGAGGTGGGGCTCGGTAGGCGTGGTTGGGCTGAGGGTGTGTGTGGAGCTCAGAGCTTGGATATGGGATTGGGGTTTATTTTTTGTGTGGGTTGATTTTTGGTGTGAAGGAGCCGTTGGTGGGTTTGTCAAAGTAGTGCCTGGATGTGACAAGTCTTTGACTGTGGGTCCCTCAGATGTTTGTGTATTTACAAAAATGCCATCATAACTCAATTTCCATAACTCAAAAACACCTAAAAGTTGTTTTTAGTTTTGCTAATTAATTACTCAAAAATTAGAGAATTGAGTGATGGAAACAAAACTTGAAAACAAATCCAAACAAGCTCTCTTCGTGGGTCCCACCATTTTTGAGTGATGAGTGATGGAAACACCAAAATCCAAATAGCCCCTAAGTGTTCTTGTTTTCTAGATTTTTCTACTAATGTGGCTATAGCTTATTCTCTCTCTTTTTCTACCTGTTGTGATACAAATAGATAGTTTTGAATGCTTAAAGGAAAGCTACACTAATGTCTTTGACTGAACTCTTGGAGTATTTGGCTAAAGTTTGTAAACACTCTATCATCCCATGCAAGCATGGAAATGAAGCTATCCTTGATAGCAATGATGTCAATAGTGAGCGAGTGAAGTGAAGGCTACTATTCTTTGTAGCCAAAAATTAGAAGTGAAAATAACAATAATGTTTTCTAGATGTGGAAACAAAATTCAAAATTTTAGCTTTTCATCTGTACAGCAATTGTAAACTTCTTTTTCATTTGTTGTCCATGGAAAGCTTGTACTATTTGTTGTCCATGGAAACCTTGTAATGTGAGTTTCTCCTTGCAATTTGCCATTTCCTCCCCCTCCTCCTATGGTACTTTTTTTTTTTTTATACTCTTGTAACATGTTCAGGGCAAAAATGAGTTTTTCTTATTCTTGTTTACACCTATTACAATTTTAATTCAGCAATTTAGTTCACAAGAAGGTGATCTAAAAATTGTATTTTCAAATGCCACCTTAAAAAGCACCCCCCCCCCCCCCCCTTCTTTTTCATTTTATATAAAACTACTTACAACTCAATATTTTGGGGATTGCGACATTGGTAAATGGAAACATTACAATGATAGAAAATTTTCTAATTCAATTTTTTTTTTCTCAAATAAAACCTATCACATTGGATTATAAACACATCAAAAGATAAGATTTTGTCAAAATTCTTTCTGAAAATTTCTAATTTAGAAAACATCCATTTAAATTAAAACTTGTCATGAATCAGCATAAACTCATTATTAAAGCAGTGTAGGCCTTATTCTTGACAATTAGCCTGTTTGGATGGAGGGGGGAAGGAGGGGGAATGGAGGGGAGTAGAGGGCTAAAAATAAGCTGATTTTGTACTAAATCTACTCTACTCTACTCTACTCCCCTACCCTCTCCTCCAATCCAAACAGACCATAAATGCTGTTGGAGCATCCCATCTAATATTAGCCTCCCACCATTTGTCAGTCCATTCTTGCTGTATACTTTAAGAAGCAAATTGAGATTTTCTTGGTCAAGTTGATTAGCCAAATTTGGCATTTTCTCCAACAACTTAGAAAATATGCAAAGATATTTCTTGTTCCCATCGAATCATTTCACTTACTAGTTCCAATTCTTGCAAAAACAAGTTCGCACTTGTGCCTGAATTGCTACATACACAATGTACAACCTTATTACCAGTAATAATAGTTAGGGCACACTTCATCTTAGTAAAGAAACTTAGCAGATCCTCAGAGTCCTTGTTCTCATAGTACCCACGAGCAATTTCATTAATAACTAGGCTACACGGCTCCAAACCGGAAACCACAACACTATTAACAAGATTTCTTCCTTCTTGAATCTTTCTATCCATACAAAGTAGTTTAATGACATTCTCAAAACTAGATGTCTCTACACACTCAAATTAACATTCATCTCCAACATATCCCAACAAACTTGATACACCAATTAAATTTTCTTCTTTTGAACCAAAAGATCAAGAAGAACACAACAACACATCATGGATGGCACTAAACCTTGCCCCCTCATTCGATCATATACAATAATAGCTCTCCCTAATTCACCCTCCCCAACATAAGCTTCAATCAAATTACTGAAAATTTCATGACCATCCAATGAAATTCCTTTACTTTCAATTTTACAAAGCAAGAATTTAGCTTCTCCAAGCATCCCCACATCCAGGTCTGATCCTTGGTTGCATCTACAAAGAAATACATAGCTTCTGGGCAGAGATTAAGGTGAATGTTGAAGAACATAAATTTTAGTAAAATGTAAAAAATAAATTCAAACAAACCAAGAACAAAAGTTTCCACAAAAAGAAAAACAAAAGTCTCATGATATACAATCAAATTCATTTTGGATCTTAATCCACCAGTTCTAATTAATCAATCAGCATGAGGCCAATCATGGTCAACTATCTTAGGTCCATGATGATGTATAATAGACCGCTATGGCCTTCCTAGACTCTTATGTGCGCCTGAAATCATCGCACAAGGCAAAAAGACATTTCTAGAAATCATGGGCCTCAAAGTTGGAATTGCATGAAATTTGGCAAGTTGAAGCAAAACGATCTTCTGAGCAATAGTCGTCGCTTTGCCATGAGGTACCTCCTGAAAATGACGAATTCCTTCATTTAGGCCTTGAAAATTGCAATTTTGCCGTTTATAGTAATTTTTGTTTCCTTAATAACTTTTTACTCAACAGTCAGAATCAGGTCTTGTTTGTTTTGGGATGACCCTTAAGGTCAGTAGTTTATAATTTTGCATTTAACTCAATTTTGTTATTTTTGGTAAATTTCGGTATTTTGTCACCTAATCGAGTAATTAGTTTGAATTAGGATTTCAAACGTTTTTCTCAGTATTTATATGTTTTGTAGCCGACAGAGATAAATTAGACTATTATCAATAAACACAGATTTTTGTCAAATTATCTCTTTGGTGGATTTCAGTTTCTTCTCCTTGTGGATTCAAGGAAACCCTCGTTGATTCAAGGTTTACTACCAGAATCTAATAGTTTAGTTTCTATTCCATCAAGAGAGTATCATATGTGCTTTCTTCAGGCTTCCGCGACATCACATGACCTAAATACTTCTAATCTAAGCTTTATAAGAGACTAGCAGTTTAATATGCTACATAACTAGCTAGATAAGTTTTGTAAGTGGCATTATCTTTGTTAGTTCAACAATTTAAGAAATTTTCCTTGTTTACTATCTTTTGACTGATGCTGAACTTTCAGCACTATAGGTGCATTTATTGCTTTGAAATTGCACAAGATCAACAATTGGTTAATTTCTTTAATTTTTTGCCACCCAATAGGGAAAATTAGTAACATTATTTTAGTCTTTATGCATGTATAGAACTCTCATTCTAATTGCTTCTTAAAAATGCTAACTAAAGTCTTAAATGAAGTTCTCTTTGAATCTTCTAAACTACCAGGCTCACTAAAAATGAAGTCATGTACCAGTGCAGGATTAAGGATTACAATACCCTCCCCACCCCCCACCCCCCAAAAAAAAAGGAAAGATTTATCAAACAAGAATCATGATTTGAAACCCAAACAAAATTAGCTGCGAAAAAAAAAAATGATTCTCATAATAGAAAATCAAATATGTCTCAACTGCTTTGGAAACAAAACACGTTTGTTTCTGAAAATAATCTCAAAGCCACGAGAGTTCCTTGAATCCACAAGGAGAAAAAGTCTGGAATCCACCAAAAAATAGAAAGACAAAAGTTTGAATTTTATTGATTGAATAATTGTTCAAAAACGTTTATAGACTTAGGGGCCTATTTAAGGGCTCTGTAAAACTTAATAGACAAGTAAATATATTCTAAAATAACTCCTAATTAATATCTAACCATAATAGGAACCAAATTTGACCTAAAAAGCATTAAAAGCACCTAAAAACAAGGAAATAATAACGCTGAACCTAAAATAACAAAAATTACAAATTAAATACAAAAATTCATAAATTACAATAATTAAATAGTAAATTGTGTCCAACATCAGATACAGCAAAAACTATACCAAATCAAATAAAGTGATTCACGTTCAAAAAAACTAACCCAAACTAATCAATATTTCAAAATCCAAATTGGGTAAAAGAACAAATCACAAAAAATAAAATAAAATAAAATTTTGAGGTTGTGACACTATGATCACAGCAACTCCAACATATTTTCCAGGTTCTAGGACCTAATCCAGCGGAGTCATGGAGGTTCGGTGCTAAGAAGAGCAGATGACATTTGGTTTTGGTGTTTGGGATATCTTTGATTTCTCCTTTGAAACTGACATGCAATGGTTTTTTTTTTTTTTGAATTTGAATTTGGGGACTTTTACGCAAAGCCGGACCGAATTTAAACTTTTTTTGAAAATACACTTGGCCTTTTACCTTTTACTTTTAGAGACCGGATTGTATGGTCCTACTAGGTTAACTAGGAACTGTTAACCAAGACAGTTCTTTTAACCTAAAAACTATCCTATGACAAGTTTCACAGTTTCAGGATTGAGCTTAGAATTGGATCTCTCCAAACCAGTGGCAATGGCGTTAAAATTCTTTTCCCTCTTTCTCCCTTTCTCTCACTATTTTCTTTTCTTTTATTTTTGCTGTATATAGCCTTACTAAATAATGTCTTCACTGTCTCACCACTACAACATATTTTATAAAGATTATTATTCCTTTTATAATTTCTACTAGTGTATCAAATGCTACAATAAGAAATTTAAACCCTAGATATTATTGGAACACCAAGAAATGTCAATCAGTTAAGTAACAAAACTCTTGGCTCTTAAAGTTTAGGGTCCATTTGGTTGGGGTAGAAAAGTTGGATAATAAAAAATGGAAAAGTGAGAAGATAGAAGAGATATGCCATATGTGTTTGGTTAGGAAGATGGAAAATGATATAAAAAGTACATTGTATAAATTTACTCTCATGTTCCTAGTAAATATATTGTTTTTTAATAAATACCTTATTAGAAAGGAAAAAAAAAAAAAATCCAAAGTTGAGTTAAAAAATAAAACCAAACATGTAAGTTAAAATGAAAAAAGAAAAAGAAAAAAAGAAATCAACGTTACATTGTTGTGGGGGAGGATTGGGGGTAGATGAGTAATTCCATCAACCCCTCTTTTCTCCCTCACATTTTCTCTCGATTTTGGGGATTGAATTTTGGTGGGCCCAGAGAGAAAACTTTTGGGCCCAGCCATTTTTCCCCCCTCTCCTCCTAACCAAACACACCAATTTTTAGTTTTCTCTCCTCTATTTTCCACCCCCTACTTTTTATCCCAACCAAACGGACCCTTAGTTCATAATAGAAAAAGTAATCATTTTTAGGCTCTAAAGTGTAAGGTGGTTGTTTTTAGTCCAATAATAAATTTATCATACTAAATGGAGCTTAATTTGTTTTGAAAAGAAGTGGAGCTTAATTTTTAATTTGATTACAATATTGTTTTATTTTAGAGATTTAATGGATGTTGATGGAAGAACAAAAATACTATCACTTTGAATTTGTTATGGATTAAAAATGATCACTTTAAATTCTAGTAACTAAATTGTAATATTTTTTTTCTAATTAAGATGTGATATGATTTGACAATGTTTCTTATTGGACTCCACTCTTAGGAAAATTATTGTGGCATAACGTCATATTTCCCCTATATTTTTAAGCAAAATAAGAAAATAAAAATAAATTATACTAAATACATATATTTTTCTTTAAATAAAAACTAAGTTGGATAAAAAATAATTTTACCTTAACAAAGTAATATTTTTAAAAATTATAAATAAATCAAATAAGTAATAAGTTGAAAAATAAGCTCAACTACGCACACACGTTAAAGTTTCTATTATGCCTTAACTAGCTTGACCATTATTTTCCCCGTTTGACATTGAGGGATCCGCTTTTGTATTTACTTGTGAAGTTTGATAATTGGCTTTGGAGTTATAATTAAGGAAAAATTATACTTTATTTCTCTAAACTATACCTCTTTTACACTTATCTCCTAAACTATGAGAATGTGACCACTTGGTAAAATTTGCATTCTCATAATTTATGAGGTAAGTGTAAAAAATGAATAATTTAGAGGGGTAAAATATAATTTTCCTTATAATTAAACACTTGATATTAAATAAAATCCTATTATTTAATCAAAATAGATTAAAAATAATTAACTAGATTTCATGATGCACATAAATGAGGATTGTGGGAGTCAAAAAACAAAACACTTGTAATAGTAGCAATTAAGTAGATGACTTTCACAATTAATTTATAAGAACTAAAGGGTGAAAATTCCACAATGGGAAATCTAAACAACTGATCACAAAGTGATAAGGAACAAAATGACTATTTATTGATATAGAAATTGTTTTCCTGAGGTACAAAAGGTTGGATTGAAAGTTTAAAAACTCTTAAGTCCTATTCTGCTTTTCTCTATTTCTTTTCTAAGTCTTCTTTTTCTATTTTTTTCTAAACCCCCTATCCTGTTGCACCTCCCCTTATTTTATAGGCACTTTTCCCTTCCTTGTCTCCCCAATTGGCTTGCCTCCAGCTAGATTTAGGGGATGCTTGTCCCATCACTCTTCTGCTCTGCCATTCTTTTATCATGAAACATGACTTTTGGGGGTGTTTTCACTGTTTAAGCTTGTCTATAAGCATTTAATGTGAAAGAGGTTACGTGGAGAGCATCTCATTAATGTAGAGGTGACTGGCTTTGTGGTCTTTATCTCTTCGTGGCGTTTCCCAAAGTGAGCTTAATGATAGTGGCATCTCGGGCCAGATAGGGAACTTGTTACTTGTGGTTCCCTATGTATCCTCTATGGGAAAAGAATTGCTTATTACCACGGTAGGGGACCTTAGCAATGGTAGCTGCCTCTCTATGGGACTTATTCTTGGGAATTGTCTTTTATCTCTCGAGTTTCTTTACTCATATCCACCTTTTTGGGCTGGACCCATATGCCAAGGTTCAATTTGTTGTGCTTTTGATTCTTGACCCGAGCTTAAGTTCATCCCCCCACAAGGACCATCCTTACTATGATACTGAAATTTGTTTCACATTAATTATAAGTGTTTTTTTTTTAATATGTATTTTGTACCTTAGGACCAATGCAATATATGACTGAACTTGATTCTACTTAGGGAAAGATAACATATATTGCAATGATCATTGTAACCACATGATTAATTTAATTAGAAAACAAAATGCCTAGCACTTGAAAGAGTTGTTTCTAAGTTTTGCCTCAACAAATATTTATAATTGAGATTTAAAAAAGAAAAAGAAAAAGACTTGGTTGCATAGTTGGGATTCTTCCTTTCTAACTAACAATTTGGGATTCTTCCTAATAGCATCCATGAATTCTGAATTTCAAGTGTCTTGACTAACAATTTGGGATCATTCCTCATAGGATCCATGAATTTTGAATTTCAAGTGTTTTAACTAACAATTTGGGATCACTACTAAGTGATTTCTCTTTATAATTATTCAAGGATTTCTCTTAATAATTATCATATGCATGTGAACAAAAGAATTATAGTCTCTCATGGGATTAGTTAGGCTCTATAGTTTTCTAACTAAGGCAGAAAATAGAAATAGAGTGAGTTAAGGCAGAAATAGAAATGAGATATAAGATATGAGTTTAGACATTTGAGTTATAAAAATTGAGTGATAAGAACCGAGTTAGAATGATGGGCTAAACCAAACATGCCCTAAACCTTCTACTGTACTGTGATTTATATAGATTTAACAGGTGGATATGTATGCTGAAAAATAATTATGTCAGTCAGCTCTTCGAGAGTTGGTGTAGGATGTCACTACAAGAAATGAGGGCTATAGCCGCATTTCTAAAACGTGACTATAGACCCCCAAAACACAACTATAGCCTATAGCCACATTTCCTATAGCTGCATTTACAAACACGTCTTAAACTGCGCAACAATAGCTCTTGTGGGTCTATAGTCGCGTTTTTATAACTGCGGCTACAGGTTGAGACCAATAGCCAAGTTTTTTTAACTGCGGCTATAGACTCGCTTTGGGCTGCATTTAGAACTCAGCTAAAGTCTCCTACATTGGTTTTGTCTATAGCTGCGTTTTAAAAACGCGACTATAGGTTTTTCCCCCCCTTTTTTTTCTTGCTAAATCACAAATTCCTACCCAAATTGAACCATATTACAAGCACTCAAAACCAAATACAATATAGATAATTTACATAAATAGGTACTTAAATTTCTGAAGTTCATTGCCAAAACCAAACAAGTTCCTAACAAAAAATTGCCAAAAGATTTTTTACATCACAAAAAATATAGAACAAGGATTTTTTACATTCTAATTGCATGAAGAAATACAGCCATAGCCATCAAGCAGGAACAACACTTCCCAACTGACCTAAAAAACATCAAGAGTTTGCTCTCCTGAAGCACAAGTAGCAAGTTGCAAGTAGCAAACCAAAATAAAATCCTTTAAAATGTACAGATCTATTACCCAAATTTTCACACTCTTTTTTTAACTTTCTATCACCCATGAAAGTTGTTACAATTACTACAAGTCAATGCTGCAGAATATGTCAATGCTGAAATAGTACCTTCTCATCTTGGTCCTATGACTCCTTGGGCAGCCAACTACACCCACAAAATATGATAGCCAACAAAGATAAGCACCAGTTGAGAATGAGCACAAAATAATTAAAGGAAATACCACAAATAATTAAAGGAAACCATCATGAAAGCTAATAAAAAAATATACGAGAAAGAGGAATCTTTTTTTATAATGAGAAGGAATTTAAATTTTGAATGTCTTTGTTGAAAACACATGAAGTGTCAGTTGAATTACAAAGAAATGAAACACAGACCAGCACAACTTGAAGCTTCAGAAATTTTAGAGCTGGAGGCCAAGCTTCAAAGCATTATAAAAACACAAACCTACCCAACTGAAACAACCCCCTTTTATTGTACCTGAAAATGAGTATATCTTAATGATAGACCATAGAATGAATACACAATTGACCATAACCAAACAGTAGCAATATCAAGCACTCCCCCTTGAAGAGGATATGTGATGCATGAAGCTCAATCAAATGTCTATAAAATTATAAACTCATAATACTCATACCCTTAAACTGGAACAGTGAGACCCAAAACTAATGGTAGACACTTTCACCATCAAGCTTATATCGGAAACTCATTGAGATTCACGTAACACAGCAAACAAACTATAGAATAGAAGTGATCATGAAAGTGGCACCAAGCACTAAATAGAAATTTAAAAATACAAAGCACTCTCACTACTTGTAAGGTTCAGAAAAAATTGACAGTGTATATTTTTAGAGAAATTTTGTTTTACCTGAGGATTCACAATTTCATTCCCATTATTTATGTACCACAGAGAGTACCCATCAAGCATTGCCACCCAGAATATATTAAAGGCATCGTATTAATATAACATAACAATGCATTGCAAAAAGTAGTGTTTCGCTAAATAACATTTGTTTGCTACCTGAGAAGGATTTGAATCATGCATATGTGGGCTAAGTTGGGTGAACATTTCTCTCATGTGCATCAACACTTCGGCCATTTGCTGTTGGTGCCTTGCTTTTGCTTGGGGGAGTTGTTCTTGATGCCTTGCTTCTACTTGGGAGAGTTGTTCTTGATTCCTTGCTTCTAATTGGGCTAGTGATTGTGTGAGTTGCTCTTCATGCCTCGCCTCAGATTGAGCTAGTTGTTCCCTAAGGGAAGTCTCCAACTCTGAAATCCTTTGGGTCGTTCTACTTGACGATGATGGAGTGGAGATAAATTGTGAAAGGTTTGTGGCCCTTCTTCTTGATGGGGTGATTCCAAAACCCACCCCACATACACCACCAGGGTGCTCTGGACCCTAAGAAATGACTCTAAGAATAGTCAAGGCAAACCCATTAGTAGATTAAAAATGGCATTGGATAGTTAGGTAATTGATATAGTGTTCTTAAAAAGGTAGAATTTTCCTAAAAACACCAAAAGCACCTTTGCGCTAGGAGTAAATACTTGTTATATGAGCTTATGACCATTAATAGTTATGGGAGAATGTAATGAATATATCACATCACATTCCACCACCTCCCTCAAACACTAACAATCCCATTTGACCAAAATTCCATATAAAGATGCTATTGTAAATGCAAAGTTTCAAGATTGCAAACACAAGTGGAACAACAAAGTGAAGAAATAAAAGGAAAAACTTAGAAAACCAATCAACAAAACAAATTCTCAATGTGTGAAAAACAGCAAAAGCAATCATTGGCAACCATTTGTCTCAAACAAAAATAGATAGTTCACAGGTTTAGCTCTAATATCTCACAAATTCTATCCAAAATTTCACAAACCTAAAAATCGGCTATAACAACCCACAACAACAACTAAATGGGTTGGAGGGATTTTATGGAATGGACATGGTCAATTCTGTTTTATAAGTAGGGACTACTATTACTAGTACTAGTTCTTGTGAAAGCGATAGTTGGGGAGACATAAGCTCTTTGGTTAATGTTTATCCCCCTTTGGTTTCTGACTATGAAGGGATACCACAACCACAAGATTTTGCTTTTGGAGATTTGAGTTACTTTAGGCTGATACAATAGTAGCATTGTACATGGGTGGTGTATATTTGCACCAGTAGAGGATTTGATATTAGGATTTCACAAAAAAATAAAAATAAAAAAAAAAATAAAAGAAGAAAACTAATGAATTAACTCATTCAGAGTTATTTTTCAATTGTTCTGTAGCTACTTGCACGTTCACACTGACTTTATAAATTTTTTTCATACGTACATTATATTACCATTACAAGCACTTCAATCCGCAGCCCAAATAGATACAATTATGAGTTTATTATGCTTGAAGAATGATATTCTTAACTTCTTAATTTAAAATATCAGTATATGAAACACATAACCTTACATCGTTACCTAACTGTCTCTAAACCGACCCCCACTAACTGGAAAACATCCTTTTGATACTATGAATGCATAGGACATAACAAGTCAAAGAGAAAATATGGCATCCTTATGAACAAGCTTATATTTGAACAGGCGCATTAACATGATGAATTGAAATACACTACATTTCACAAAATTTTTGTGTGGAAGAAATTTATAAGAACTAAGAAGCATATTGAAAAGATAATAATAATAATCCACTAACTAGTTGTTGTAAACCAAACAAGGCAATGATTAAAATTTAGGTCTCGCACAGAAAACCCAATTCAATCAGAATCTGTACAAAAATAAAATCAGTTATACAGTTGGAACTTAAGTGAAATATAGAAATAAAACAAAGCCATATTACTCAACTTTAACAAATCCATATGAAGAACCATTTTGGTGGGCCAAATGAAATGAATAGAGCATAAAAGGAGCACCATTTGATACTTAAAAGACCCATGTCAGTAAAAAGAAAACAAATATTACCCAACAACCAAAATAGCATTAAAAATAAAAAAGCAAGTTGGAGAGGTGGGTAGTTTTGTTCACTAATACCCAAAATCATAATGTTAAACCAAAAATCAAAACATAATTTTTAAAAAAAAACTTACCGTTAGGGAGATTGAGAGAGGTTCGAGTGAGATTGAGAGAGAGATTGTTTTGTTCCTGCAAGAAAACAACAAAATATAAAAACCCCATGAAGAAAATCCTTCAAAAAAATCCATTTAAACCCAAAATAGAAACCCTAAACCAAAAATCGAAACCCTAAAACAAAAATCAAAACAAACAATTTAAAAAACTTACTGTTAGTCGGCCTTGTGAGAGTGTCTTAAGTGAGATTGAGAGTTGGAGAGAGAGAGGGAGAGACCCAAGGAAGGGTGACGACACTACTAGGTGAGATTGGTAGTGCCGGTGATGAAGGCTGGGCTTCGTCTGTGTTGGTGAGTAGGATTGGTGGTAGAGAGGGGTGGATCAGCGGTGATGGTTTGGGAGTTGCAGATTGGGTTAGGGCATGAATAGTTGGGTTAGGTTGTTCGAACAGCTAGCGACAAAGAGTGGAATTGAGGGGATTTTTTTTTTTTAATTTTTTTTATTTATACTAGGACTTGTAGCCGCATTTACAAAAACACAGATATAGACATGCTTTAAGCCGCATTTCTAAAAAGCGCAGCCTTAGGTGTACCTATGGCCGTGTTTTAAAAATGCGCCTATAGACCCATTCAAAAAAAAAAAAAAAAAAAATACTTTTTTTCATTTATAGTCGCGATTGAAACATGCATCTACAGACAACACTATAGTTGCATTTTTTAAAAACGCGGCTTTAGGTGTGCCTATGGCCGTGTTTATCAAACACGGCTATAGGAAATCTTAAAAGAAAAAGAAAAAGGAAATCTTAAAAAAAAAAAAGGCTGGCCATAAGTCCTACCCAATAAAACACCGCTGCAAACATTATAAACGCAGCTATAGGTATATAGCTTTATCCGCATTTATATCAAACACAGCTATAAGGTGGCTATAGTCGCATTTTTTACAAACGTGGCTAAAAAAAAAGCGGCTATAGGTAGCGTTTTTTGTAGTGTGTGTAGCATTGTAGCATTTTTTTTTTTTTTTTTTGATAGAAAGATGTGTAGCTTTCATTAATATGAATAGAAAAGTACAATGTAGAGAGAGTACATCATTGTCAACGATTCTCTGTAAAAGGAGGTAACACATGTAGCGGGTAACAAATTTCAAAATTTCATTTATACAGTAGATTGAAGTAGAGTGAAACAACTTCATTATATAAAACTAGTATATAATTCGTGCTTATGCACAAGATTGATGAATTATAATAGTGCTATTGATATTAGCTTGAGTTATTAAACATATATGACATAGTTTGACTAGGACATTTGGAGGTACAAAAATAGTTTTTCCTTACAATTTTCATGATATTGGTCATACACCAAATTTATCATTACATTGCTATTACATATATAATTTTGAAAATCACTATTGGATACTACATATACAATATCAATTTACAATTATTATCCGTGAAATTCTACTAAATATAATACAAAATAAAATATTAAATTAGTCAAATATTATCTTCTAAATTGAATGGGAATAGGTGAATGAGATCGTTCAGCTCAATTACAGTTTGTTACGTTAAATATCTTCACATACAAAATATCTAAATAGAAACTATATAAAAAAATATGCTCATTAGTTTAGAGAAAAAATAACAGCAATAAACAATTTAATTTGTATGGAAAGCTAACAAAAACAAAATCCAATTTTGATTCTAATTGAATTTTTTTTTTGAAACTTTAGTTTCTATATATATATATATATATATATAACTAAAAACAATTAATACTGGACCATACATAATTATGATATATTATATATATAACTTATAAATTTGAATTGTTTTTAGTTACATGATTATGTTTTTTCTATAGTTTATTTATATTGAATTCCTCATTTTCTACACTAAATTAATTAATTTGACACAAAAATTAAAAAAACTAAAATTAGATGAGACACATGGTGCAAAATTAAACTCTAATTGAAATCTAAATTTTACTCTGAATTAACTCACTTAACACAAAAATTTAAAATTTAAATTAGATGGGACACGTAATGCAAAATTAGACTCTAATTGAATTCAAATTTGAAACCTAATTGAATTTTCTCTTAGCTTTATCTATTATAATATATATATATATATATATATATATATATATATATATATATATATATATATATATTTCTTAGACAAAAAAGTTATATAACAAAAATGACTTTCAATAAATAAATAAATAAACTGAAGATCTTCACAATTTAACCACCAGCCAAAGCCAAAATGATAAAAAGTTCCACCAAACTTCTTGAGCGAAAAACAATACATAGCTCAGAATCTATTTTGCTTATGATCAGCTTGTTTGAAATGGTGGCCAAATCTTACATTGGTAATTTGCAAGGAAATTCTTTTTCATGTGAAATATATGAAGAAAAATACTAATTAAACAGATAATTTTTGTCTCAAACTACAAAGCTGTGAAACTAATGGGAATATATCTGTTACAACAACAATCATTTGTCGGAATTATTATAATCTTATCTACAAAATGGATTTGATACACTCTCACGACTTCCAAGAATCGTTTAGGCCCGAGATTTGGAATTCATTGTCACAAGCATGGTAAGATATTTTCCTAAAACTTACTCCAACTCCTTTATAAAATCAACATTATCTACAAAAACCTGCAAAATAGGACAAGTAAATTAAGTATCAAACTAATTGAATCATAAAAGTAAGATCAGGAAAGAAAACATCCTGATTGATTTCTCTTACCAGAAAAAGGAAAGGACCAAATTAATTAATAATAAGATTTTGTATTTCAAAATTTTACTTTGCTTGTGTCTGTGTAATCATTATTAGCATGCTTGGATGACCTGGAACCATTTCTTTCCCTTGCAATTTTCTATCACCCCCCAACATTGACCTAAAGGAAACTTTCCTAGTACCTTAAACTAAGTCAATCCTCACTTCTTCACTAAGATGAGCACTTCTTCCCTAAGACTTCTCTTGAAATTATGACTCATTTATAAGTTATAATCATAAAAGCTACAGCTACAAAAATCTTCATGCTTGTGGTGTACTATTGAGTCTTATAAAGCATATATAAAGAAGGGTTTAAACAATAAATCAGTGTTAAAAAAAATAGAATTTCAAATATGAAAATGAAAAATAACAACCAACATTGAGCACAGCAACTAAACTTGGCAGATATCCAAGCAGTGAATCCAATAGCAGCAACAACTAGCAAGCTGTCTACTTTTTGATTGTTCTTGACCTAACCCTAAATGCCTTCCATACATGCATCCAGGTAAATAAACCCATGTATGTACTCTTAAAGCAACTATACCATTAATTAAATATTTTTTTCTGAACTGTTCTTCAAAGATTCTAGCAGAGGTGAGAGGTACTGCAACCGCAGCAAAAAGCTAATCAAGTTATACATGTAAAACCGTTGAAAGACGCACTGGATATTACATATTTTCTTAGACACTCTTTACTCATATCTCAGGGCAAGGCTTGACTGAGAATGTATTGGGTATTATCCAAGAAACATATTTTTGATGTGATATCTCTCCATGGAACTCTAAATGGAGACCATAAGGGGGTTTTTCCTTGGAGAGCTATTTGGAAGATTGAAGTATCTAGAAAATTTGCTTTCTTTGTGTGGACAACAGCTCATTGTAAACTTAGCAGTATGGATAACCATCAAAAGCGAAAGATCATCATTGTTGATCTATGTTGCACGAGCAAAATGGATGCAGAAACTATTAACCATCTTCTACTTTTTGTGGATAAGGCGCGGGATCTTTGGTCTATGGTTTTCTCTTTATTTTTAATTTCTTGGGTAAATACTTTCTCAGTGAAGGACCTCCTCTCTTGTTGAGAGCTGGTGGTTTTAAGAGCCACCAAGATGCAGGTGTTTAGAATGCCATCCCTCTCTTTCTAATGTGGTGCATTTGGAAGGTACGTAATGCTAGGTCTTTTGAAGGGATAAAATCCCCGTTGCTTCAATTGAAGCTTTTTTTCCCCTTAGATCTCTTTATGATTGGGTTAGGAGCATTGGGGATATTAATTATTCTTCTCTTTTGGAATTCATACACATTTGTAATTTTTGGTCTTAGTTTGTTGAATAGCTTTGGCATACTTCCCATGTACTTAGGCTACTTATCAAAAACATATGCAAAACACTGATGAAAAAAAAAAAAAAATTCCTGACATAATCAGAAAAACATAATGTCTTTACAAGCCATACCGTCTTCCAACCATCAGGATCCAAGCATGCAGTGATCTTGGTGTTGATACCTGGTAATGGTCCAGGTTCCCGGGTAATCTTGCCCCCAGACAGCTTAATAGCTTCTGCAGTTTTATAAACGTCATCTGTGCCTATTGCAATCTGTAACAATGAAAGAAATCAGTCCCCAAGCCCAACGAACTATATATGATACCAGACTTCATAGCATTGACAATAACAAGCAAAACAATATTCAATACCATGCGTCCAACAGCGAAACCTTAATGAAAAATTTGAGGGGAAGAAGAACCCCCCTTTTTTTTAGGAGAGAAGGGGGGGCCGGGGGGGTATGGTTTCTACCTGAGCATAAGCATTTCCCTTGTCATATTCGGTGACCCCATAGTTGTATGTCAATTCCAGAACAACATTTTTATCTTCAGGGCCATAACCCATCATAGCTATTGTATACTAGATGAAAACCAAAGAAAATTAAGTCAGTAAGGTAGAAATGAACACACCAACCAACTATAACTCCCAAAAATGGGATCCTTTCTTTCTTTGGAAATATCGTTTAACATTCTTTATCAGTTATGAAAGACATTAAAAACAATATATATATATATATATAGGTCAATACATTGAACCATCATGTCAAGATATAGATACCTTGTACTCCGGATTGTCTCGTTTGCGAAGAAGTTCCAAGCCAAAGGCCTACATAATAAAAGGAGATACAGATTGAGGACTTCATAAATAACATTTAAGAAATATATAAAAAAAAGGTAGCTTAACAATGGAGACTACACATTGCCCAATCTTACACAGCAAAACTCACCTTCTCATAAAAATTTATGGAACGATCAAGGTCACCTACACGGAGCATTACTTGACACAAGGGCTCAGGAGTAGGCCCTCTCTCCAAAAGTTCAAACTTGTAACCATCAGGGTCCTCGACAAATGCAATCACCGTACTGCCACCTTTGACAGGACCAGGTTCTCGGGTTACTTTTCCACCCTTGGCCTTTACGAGTTCCACAGTCTTGGCAACCTGATCAGAGACCACGAAGATAAAACTCCAGCACATGTCTCTTAAGAAACAACAATCTAGAGAACAGTCTAGCATATGTGACTAAAGTGCAATTGTAAGGAGCTCACATACAACAGGATGAGAAGAATATTATCTACCAAATGATTAAAGGAAGAAGATATGAAAACTTTTTCAAGAACAGGAACTCACATCTTCAACAGCAATACCAAAGTGGCCAAACCCAGTTCCAATATCGTACTTGTCAACTCCATAATCTGGAAGCATTAGTCAATCAAAATGAATATCAACAAAATGCACTGATAGCACAGAAATGTTTACAAAAAACTTCATGCAAGGACCAAGTACGGTCCTTATGTCACTATTTCAGTATTTCATGAAAGGCCCACAAGAAGATTCATTGTTCATAAAGATCAACAAAACTAAGTACTAGTTAGATGGCCTTACTATAAGTGAGTTCAATAACAAAGTGAGAATCTTCAGGTCCATATCCAAGAAAGGCATTTGTGTATCTCTCCTCGGGTATGTCACGTTTTCTCAGCAGCTTCATTCCCAGGCACTCTGTGTAGAATCTGCAATCACCAGGAATTTTACTTAATCCTAGGTTCCCTCTCAATGTATTTGTTTAAAAGAATAGATGATATATAATATGATAAGAGAAATTCAAATTATACTGGAAAAGCATACTTTATGGTCCTGTCCAAGTCTCCAACACGGTAAACAACATGGAGCATCCTTCGCTTATCTTTCTTGACCCACTCTAGGACATTTTCCTGGGTAGCAGTTGTGCTTGCTTGGGCTGCATTTCCAGCTGCTGCCACCCCCATGCCATTACCCTCTCTTCTCAAAAGCTTAGCAGCTCTCAGACCAAAGAAATGTGACTGTGGAACAGCTGGATAACAATTCAAAATCATTAATTTTGTCTGAATTTCTGAAACAGTCCAATACCATCAATATACCAGTGTTTCCTATGCCATAGCATGATGTGATACCCATGGTTTTTTAATGTCCGAGGAGTAAGCCGTGAACATTTATTTTAAATAGAAAACCCATATAATGTAAAAGATGATACAATCACTTCAACCACAACAATAATGAGAAAAAGGGGTGACAACTCATTTGCATTACAATCTAGAGTTCCAAATTCTTAAATACCTACCACAGTCACAATCAAAACACATCATGAGCTTCTAATGCCAAACATAGCTTTTAAAAGAGTTCTGAAAAGTTGTGCGCTTGAGTTTTGTCCCAAATGGCATTACCTCCTCAAATAAGAAAGAATGAATTTTGAGGTCACGGGTTGTTTGAAAACTCATATTAGCTTAAGTGCTTATTTGGTATAACTTATTTTTCAGCTTCTTTTGTTTTGTTTTGTTTTGTTTGTTTTTTGTATTTTTTTTACAAGATAGAAATTCTAATCTACCATAATTTAAGTTTATATGTATCTAAACCAAAGGACAAAATAGTTTCAAAATAGCACTTATACTCGTGGAAGGACCATCGCACCAAGGGTGTGTGTGGTGGTTAAAAAGCTGTAAACCTAAACAAAAGTGAAGTTAAAAAATAATAATAATAATAATACTAAGTTTGCGTTAACAAACGGGCACTAAGTGAAATAGATAGAGATGCAAACCCAAAATCTATGTTCAATTAATAAAAAAGCATATATTAAATGAAACAAACGCAATTGAAATTGTTCATTAGCATTGAGAGTGACAAGAATTTCTAATACCACACTACTATTGTACATTGGCAATGTATCAATGCCTGAGTTATGAGCTCTCAGAATGACAAACTATGTTTATCTCAAGCAATCAAATCCTATGTATGTAATTGAGCATGAGAATTCTGTTTATTATCATATAGAACAACAACAAACAAAACATCCAAAAATCCATCACCAAAAAAAAAGAAGCCCCAAATTGCATTGAAAGTTGTTGACAGAGATAAGGAAAAAGAGGGTTTGACTCACCGCTACCAAGATGCAAAAGAGAGAGACGGCGAGAGGGGATGGTGCAAGAAGGAGAAGAGAGAGAAAAGGAGAAGAGGCGAGGAGAAGCAGAAGCAGAAGTAGAAGCAGAAGCGAATTTGAAGGAGGAGAGAGAAGGTCCAATGGTTGACGCCATGGGTATTATCCTCACCATGTCTCAGCTTGCACTCTTTGTGTTTGTGGAAATTTCTGTATGACTAGAATGTCTATATGTGGCTGTGTGTGTCGTCTGGGAAGTGGGAGAGAGAGAGAGAGAGTCGTCTGAGAGTCAGTCAGATAAGGCCTTTGTTTTGTTTATGATTAGTACCTGATTTTTATTTTTTGTTTGGAGAGTATATATATATAAGAGAATAAAAACGGTGGGGTTGCGTACTCGCGTTGCGTTCATAAACACAGGGTGTGTGTGTGTGTGTGTGTGTGTTGGAGTGGAGTTGGTGTTGGAGTTGGAGTGAGAGTGAGGGGTCATTCTGATTCGATTGGGCAGAGTCGTGTCGTGGTTCACGTGATAATCTCCCACCACTGCTCTGCTGTTTGCTTCCCGAACTTTCTTATCCACAATGGGCCGGGGCTCCACACACACTCCGCCCTCTTCTTCTTACTTTCTTTTTTACGGATATTACAAACAAACAGGCCCATTTGTGTGAATTTCTTTTTGACGGTTAAACTATTTTGTCCTTTTGTCTTTATACATGAAAAATTATATTTTACCCTGCTTAAACTATACATCTTTTTATACTTATACCCTTAAACTATGAGAATATATATTTAACTCCCTAAATTATTCTTTGTGTAACACTTACATTCTTAAACTATTACTCATGTAACACTTTGCATCACATCCCATGAGTAATAGTTTAGGAAAGTAAACGTGCATTCTCATAGTTTAGAGGGGGTAAGTGTAAAATGAGTCATAATTTAGGAAGGTAAGTGTAAAATGAGTTATAATTTAGGGGTAAATGTAAAAGTGGTCATAGTTTAAGAGGAATAAAGTGTAATTTTCCATATATATATATATATATATATATATATATATGGGTCAACCCAACCCCAAGCTCCGCCCACCTGCTTCATTTCCTGACTCTTTGCCCTTGCGGGTACACAAGGTAGAGTACCATCATTCTCTCTTAGCTTCGAATGCCAGTTCAAAACTTTTGAGAGAAGATTTCCAGGTTGCATTGGTGAGTAGATACCCTTTAGTAGGAGTTGTTGATTCATCATGCCTCTCTCCAGTAGATGACTAGTTTGGGTCTAAGCAGAGAAAGAAGGATTTACAATTTTGTGCCAAAAGAGATAGATGAACTGCAAAGACTAAGCTGCCTTCTCACCATGGGGATATTTTCCATCTTTCATACTGACACCCAGATTTGAAATTTACTAAACTACTTGAGCCAACACCAATGTTTGTTCATCACAATGATCTTCAGAAAAGGAAAGGTTTGGGAGCTTACACTTCCTCTGCTTGTAATTGATCAAATGAACTAAAGGTCAGTCACTGTCCCACCCAATCTTGTTTGTTTTATAAGTTTAAAATATGGCCGATCATGACTTGACCAGGAAAAAACATTAAAATATAAAATATAAAAAAATACAGGAAATTGGCACATTTAAAACACTAAGGACTAACACATAATGTAAATGTTTAGGGACCAAAATCATAATAAAACACCAGCTAATAAACTAGTTGTACACAAGTGGTCTCTTGATTCTAATGTTAGTTTATAAGTTTGATAGAAAAAATACTTTGTTTATTAATCTTGACGAGATCCCTCAACCTGGACATGACTTGTTCATTAAATAAGTTGACACGACACTATTCGTATAACTTGTTTAATAAACAAGTAATGTTATGATTGACACGACCTAACACATTAATTTAACCTTGAAAGGAGGCATTGAACTTTTTTTTTTTTTAATAATAATAATAAATACCTTTATATGGGTAACCATCTTTGGAAAAATTATTCGATGTATTCAGTGCATATACCATTTTCTCATATAAATATGAGTCTCATGTGTGACATTCATACATAGGATCCATTTTTGTTGTTGTTGAGAAACTCACATTGGATCCACTTTTTTTTTTTTTTTTTAAGACAATGCCAATATTCATTCTTTAATATTTAAATAGTCATGGTACAAGGCTACTATGGCAGGGGGTGGAGAATCCTCCATCCAATACAACTCATCATAAATATTTCTAGCGTATCCTATTTCCCCCTCTTCTAACACAGCTTATAGAGACTGAATGCAAAGGCTGCATTGGATGTCTTCATAAACATGTCCCAGCAATAAATAACCACCTGAGGAGCCTGCCACTGCTTTCATGACTATGGAATTGTCACCTTCAATTATCAACTCTGAAAAACCAACTTCCATAGAAAACTCAATAGCCTTTTGACAAACCAATGCCTCTACCTCTTCCTTGCTACTGATCGAAGGCCCTTTGACTGACATTGCAGCCATGACTTCACCATATGAATTTTGGATTATTGCTCCAAAACCCGAGCACTGAATCCTATCAAATACAGTTGTGTCAAAGTTAAGCTTATACACCAATGAAGGAAGAGGTTCCCAACTCTATTCGAGCTGTGCGATCGTGTTTGGAAGGTTCATTTGGTCTTGCACTTTCCTATTCTCGTCTAAGTACTCCACTGCTCTCTAGTTCAGCCACTTTGGATCCCTTATCTGTCCGCCATGTACAATCACATTTCTCTGATTCCAAATTAGCCAAGCTTGAACAAGGAAAACCTTAAAATCATATGTTGATAGCCTGTCCAATAAATGCTCAAACAAAACCACAATGTCATGGAAAATAGTGGTACATTTCTGCAAACTGTTAGCACAGCCAGCCCACACATCTTGTGGAACCCTACACTCCCAAATTGCATGTAATGTAGATTCGGGTACCCCATTGTAGCATTGACAGCCCCTTTTAGTGATTATTTTCCTTCAGACCAGATTCACCCGGGTTGGTAAAATGTCTTGGCATGCTCTCCACCCAAAAATTTTAATTTTATTTTGCACATGAAATTGCCAAATTTTCTTCCACACCTGCTGACCACCCGCCCTACCAGAGCTACCTACCCCATCATCATTCCTCAACACTTTCCTTACAACATGGTACCCCGGCTTAACAGCATACTTCCCATTCTTTGTATGCAACCACACAACTGAATCAAATATATTCCTTCGGCTCAAATGAATTTTGCATATGGCATCAGCTTCCTCTCTACAAAATCTTTCCATAATCACATCACGCCTCTACGCATGTAAATCAGCATCAATAAGCTCCGATACCATCATCTCCTTATCAACATCATGTCCCTGATGGAGAATTCTATTTGCTGGGCAGTTTGGTATCCATTTATCTAAATATACTTTAATGGATTCACCATTCCCCACACGCCAACAACACCCACTCTTAAGAATAGGTAATTTAGCAACCATGCTCTTCCATGCATACGAACAATTTGGTGACTCAATTGCATCCAAAAAATTGCATCGAGGAAAGTACCTTGCCTTAAAGCATTGAAATAAAAGAGAACTTTGATCATGCAGCGACCTCCACCCTTGTTTTGCTAGCATGGCAAGGTTGAAGAATCTCAAGTCCCTAAAACCCATCCAACCTTCATTTTTTGGCCGAGACAAAAACTCCAATTTTTCCAATGTATTTTCCTCTCATTGCCAACCTGTCCCCACCAAAATTTTGCATACATTGCAATTCGTAACATAGTTTCACCGGTAATCGAAATACCCCCATAGTATATGTTGGAATGGATTGGGCAACCGCTTTTATAAACACTTCCTTCCCGGCCCTTGATAGCATCATACCCTTCCAACCTTGTAATTTTTTCCAAATCCTATCCTTTAGAAAAGAAAAGGTTTGATATTTGGCCCTTCCCACCAACATAGGTAACCCCAAATATGCTTCAAATCTCTCCACCTATTTCACCCCCAAAAGCTATGACAATCTCCTCCCTCTGTCGATTAGGGGTATTACTACTAAAGTATACCGATGATTTTTCCATATTTATGCATTGGCCAGATGCATGAGCATAAATTTGTAAAACCTCATTAATCACATCAACCTCACCCAGTGTAGCTCTACAAAAAAGCAGGGAGTCATCAACAAACATTAGATTTGAAATTTTAGGCGCCCTTCTACAAACAAATACCCCATTAATATTTAATGCTCAACCTTTGTTAATAGTGAAGTCAACTCTTTTGCACATAAAAGGAACAGATATGGCGAAAGTGGATCACCCTGACGAATACCCTTAGATGGGTTGATATTCCCATAAGGTTTACCATTAATGAGAATAGAAAAGGACGATGTGGTGACACAACCCATCACCTAACCAATCCATCTATCTGAAAATCTCATCTTCTGCATCATGCCTTGTAGAAAAGACCATTCAACCCGATCATACACCTTGCTAATATCTAGTTTTAGTGCAAGAGAGCCTTTTTTTCCTTTTTGCCTAGAATGCATGGTATGCAATGTCTCATAGGCCACCAAGATATTATCAGTGATGAGGTGTCTTGGGATAAATGCACTCTGAGTAGGTGAATTTGATGCATGTTAGGAGTAATCTGATGTCAGGAGTAATCCGATGTTCCACCGCATTAAGACATTCCTAAATTTGATCACATACACCTGCATTAAACAAACTATCAAAATAGTTAGTAGCAACTTCAACTATTTCCTCCACCTCTTCCACCCATTGTTCATTCGCATTTTTGATTCCATGGATTGGGATGCTTTGGAATGAAATTTTTTTTGTATTTTTGTCCCTATGTTTCAACCAAGCAATTCTAGATCTCTGAGCCCAGAAAATTTCATGTTTCAGAAGAAGGTCATCCAATTTTTTACTCACATCCACATATTTAGATCTAGACCCTTCAGTGATTTCAGTTGCATTCAGACTCTTAAACTGTTTTTGGATCTACTTTATCTCTTCATCATTCGTCTTAGATTTTGAGGAACCTCATGCCCTTAATTATGCTCCACAAGCTTCAATTTTTTGTTTCGCCCTAGCCATACCATGCATGCTGTTGACGCCCGGCCCAAAATGGAGAACTGTTGTCGGGCCTTTGTTTGACCACCCGCCGTGGCGAAGCTCCTGTGCGCGCGGGGACTATTGGAGGCCCTTCTCGAAGGTTATGTGGTTCGCGCAGTGCTTCGAGTGCTCTTTCTCTCTCTTAGTGGAGGAAGGTAGGTCTACCTTTGGAGGTATGGCAAGAATCTTGGCCAAATTTTAAGGGAATTACCAAAGGTTAGACATGGCAATATGGGTCAGAATTTTCTGACCCGACCCAAAAAAATACCTGACCCGAACTTGATTTTTTTGACCCGAAGCAAAAACGGGTTGACCCATGACCCGACCTAATTTTTTTGCAAGTTAACCTGACCTGACTCGGATAACCCGTGACCCAACCTATTAAAAAAAAATTTGCTAAAAAAATATTTAAATTACATCCTGATACTAGGTGCATAAAGCACAAAGTACCAAAAATAATAATCAATATATTAGTATTATAGAGAATAACTATTTGATTCATCAAAACCAATAAGAGTTAGCTAGCCTAGCTTCAGTGCTTGCCAATTGCCATGAGACAAGACAACACGTTACATAAGGGCTAAGGCTGTCAAGAGTCAAGACAACCATTGAAAAAAAAGAAAAAAGAAGAAGAAAGAATCTCATTTAGCTGAGTTGTAGTCCATTGTCCAAAGCCAAAGGCATAAATAAATGAACAATGCACAAATGACAAACATAAAAGTTGAGTCAAACCAAACCACAAAGCTTCCTTTCCTAGTTCCTCTACTCTTTCAGTCTTTCTCTTGCGCCTCTACCCTTCTCCATTACTCTGCAGCCTTTGTGCCTTTACCTTTCTCCACACTAAGCAGTCAAAGCTTGCGCCTCTACCCTTCTCCACTGCTCTACAGCCTCTGCTTTCTCACTTCTCTTAGTTCTTAGTCTCTCGCCACCCACAGGCCACACGGCCTCTCTCGCTACCTGTTGACCCATTTAAGAGGAGCACAACCACAAATCATCAACTATGGTGAAGGTAAGTTAAATCCTTTTCATCATTCTCTTAAATCCCTAAATGTTTTTAGTTTTTGGATTTATTTTTTAATAGTATGAATTTATGATTTAGCAATAATAATATAGTATATTGCCCCGTTGGAAAAATACATGTTTGTATCACATACAAACATACGTAGCGGAAAATTAACGGATCTACTTTATTCGTAATTGATAACATGTACTATATAAGTTTCAGAATTTAAGAAAAAGAAAGCGTACCTTGGTGCGGTGAAATTCAAAACCGAAGATCAGAAGTTCTTAGGAAGACTTTTAATCTTCACTGCAATTCCACTTGATGCCCAAGATATGTGGTCTCTCAATTAGTTTCTAAGGAGAGAATAAAGAGTGTCCAACACTCTTATACAAACCATTTCATTCTTTGTATGATCTTAATGAAAGACCTTATGAAAGTCTTATCAAAAACCTTATGAAATTTTGTATGTTTCTTTCCTTATATATATAACTGATTATCTAATTGGGCTAGCCTTTTGGGCCTTCCTAATTGGGTTTTAGTGTGTGGCTTGGAGTGGGACTAAAAGGGACCAATAAGACACTAGCTCCAATGGGCCTTGGGCTTTTCTATTAACTCTTGACAAGTCCAAAGTTACCATTAACTATATTTAATACTACTATATAAATATAATTGCACTCTAGGCCTTATTTATAAATTATATCCCAAGACTTTATTGTACATGCAACCCCTTCATTAAAATATTTGTAGTAATACAAAGTCATGAAATAGACTGTCACTTTGAAGATTACTACATCTTAATCCTTGAGTACCCAATTTAATCCTTTATGTTATTCAATATATATTTATGAAATCAAATTTCATAAATATATATACTTTAGTAACTCCTTACTAAATCGGTAGAGCCTAACACTCTGAATAACCAAACCCATTAAACTTATCTCAAGAGAATATTTTATATCTCCGTTAAGAGACTATGAATTCCATCTTGAGAATATATGTTCCATCAACATTAAATGCGGTTGCCCAACATACTAAGGTTTTAACCGTAACTTATAGATCTCACTCCTGATATATCAAAGCAATCTACATCTCATGATCAGGTCCATTATTCTCTTAGGATTTAGAGTTTATGTAAATAGAAGTCGTGAGATTTATTATTCATTTAACAGTCGTTAGGAGAATAATAAATCTCACAGCGGTCCATTTCAATATGTGTTAACTGTTAAAACATATCAACATACCAACTAGAAGTCTCCACTTCCATGATCAAGACAAATCATCGTAGTTGATATGTTATAGTCTTCGCAGATAAAACGCCCAATTTCATCATTGACTACGAACTAAAGTTTTGAGTTTACAAAGAACTTATGATTTATATCTTCTGTAACTTTTCACATAAATCACATACTATGCATCTCATGGACTAAGATAATGTCCCATTAGTTCATTAATAAATAGTCTCATATAATTAAACAATTTAATTATTTATGTCATGCCAATAAATTGGATTTTAGGGCATAAACCCCAACAATCTCCCACTTGCCCTCAAAGACAATTTTCCATATATCGGACACTTATCTCCGTTTAGAGTAATTCATAGTCATTCTAAGGCAAGGTTTGGAAACAAGTTTCAGCCAGATTTATTGCATAATTACCTTTTCTACTACTACTCCTCAGGTACTCATATCTCTCTAATGAGATAATACTTACACTTAATGTGTGTCTTCACCACTTAGGATGAACACATATCTTGAAGTCCAACTTCATGAATCACAATCAAACTACAAGTCAGTATTTGTACATCTAGTAACCATTAAAACCTCACCTTTGTGGACAAGCATATAATCCCTCATTCTCCTAAGATATATGAGTATATGCTTTACTCCCACTAAATTAAGTGATCTTTGATTCAATTAATATTTGCTTACCATGTCCACCGCAAAATAGATATTTAGCCTAGTATATAGCATAGCATAAAGACTTCCCTATAAACATGATATTAGGAACCGTCTTAATATGCTCTTCCTTTTATATATCTAACGATCATAATCCTTTACAAAGAAATTTCAAACTTAAAAGGGAAAAAAAATCCTTTCTTGAAGTATTACATGCTATACTTGGCTAGAATTTAATCTATTTAAGCAGTTTGAGATAGACCCTACATTCTAATTTCTGAATTTTAACAAAGTTTAATTCTTAGGATGTGACCAGTCTTTCCCAAGCTCTTTATATCAAACTGGACTAGACAACCAAAAACTCCTTTGATGACAACAACTATATATCATTCTAAATGATTAGAATGTCATCAACATACATTAAGAAATTTATTATTCTATATTGCTTTTACACACATAAGGCATTTTAAATACTTGATCAAAATCAAACAATTTGATTGCTTGATCAAATATGATATTTTATCATTTAGATGCTTGCTTTAGTCCATAAATGGACTTTAAGCAACTTGCATACTAAACACTACTGGTTCTTTGCTATGAACAAGTCTAGTTACATCATATAGATGTCTTCTTCAAGATTGCTACTAAAAGAAGCTTTCTTGATATCCATTACCATATTTCATCCAAATGAAGTATAATGGATAAGAGAATCTAGATAGAGTCAAACTTGACTATCAGTGAAAAAATCTTTCATAGTCGAACCATTTCTTTATGAATAAATCTTTTCACCACTAGTCATAACTTTGAAGGTTTGCTCCTTCAAATCTATCAATCTCATTTCCTTGTAGACCTATTTAAGAACAATAGGCTTAATGCCTTTAGGCACCTCTACAAGTTCTAGACTTTAAATAGAATCTAATTCTATTCACATAACCTTTATCCAATAACTCATATTAATATTATCTATTGCCTCTACGTAGGACTGAGGATCAAATTCATATCATTGTGGAATGACTTCAAAAGTTTATCCCAAAAGTATGAATTTACAATCCTCCCACTACGATATTGTACCGGTGTACTAGCTATATATATATAGAATAATACCTTTTGGTGTATCTAATACAACCATCTCATTTCTAAATGTACTTTATAGTTGTTTTACAAAAAATTCTGACATTTTCTTCTAGAACAATTCTTTAAGATTATTCACATAGTCATCATCAAGAACTTTGTATTTGTACTTTACAAACATCTTGTAAGAACTTTATGACTACCAAAATAATCTTATGCAATTCCTTTTGGATACCCATCATAAACACACATTTTTCTACCTTTCGATTTCAATTTGCCAGACTTTCTTTCTAGCACAAGTGCTAGACATCTCCAAAAATGGAAGTATCATATTACTAGGTTTTCACCCTATCCACAATTTGATAAATGTCATAGGAACAAACTTTTCAAATCAATTTTAGAAAATGTATAGTAATTATTAGAGTATATCTCCAAAAAAAGTAAGCAAATGGAAATACTTATCATGCACTTAAAAGAGTCTTATTCCTCCTTCATGTATGCATTGACTTAAAAAAGTCATTAATACTATATTCCTTTATAATAAAGGAGTCCTAGATCATATTATCCTCTAAATGGAATTCATAGACTGGCAATATTACAAAATAATGGTTCTAAAAGCCCATCTTTCACCAATCTTGAATACCATTTAGATTAATAAGATCTAGACATAAGTGCCAAAACATACAATACAAAAGGATGAAAACTTTCTCTTTAAAAGGTAAAACATGTAAATCTCCATCTAGAAAACAATCATGGACAAAGCTTAGTTTAACCAATCCAGAAACACTTTCCTTTGGTCATACTTTTGAGTCTAATTTCCTTTTGGCAACTACTAGGGGAACTTGCTTGCCCAACTATTTGGTATTATAATTCCTCTTCTTACCAACCTTACCTTTCGGTTCAAGCTAAGAATTCGAATTAAATCATATTGATCCTAGCCTTAGCTTTTAGGATGTCTTCCGTTGCGTAGCACTCACTCATCAATTCAGATAACATAAAAAAAAATTATTTTCAAAACAATCTGAATTGATCAATGATTCTAACAAGGACTTGTGGATCATATCCATATGAGATTAATCTCTACATCCAAGAACTCTAATTCATTTTAAAATTAAAACATTTTCATAAAATGGTATAGAATTGGAACTCCTTAAGCTTTTCTTGGCACTCAATATGATTTATATTGAATATCATCTAGTAGCACGATATTTCATACCAAGCATCTTATTTAGACTTAATATAAAGTCTAAGTTTTGTACTAACTCTTGCATCTGATGCTGTAGCACAATTGAGATAGAAACCAATGAAACATTTTAGCATTTCAATGGAAACTATGATCATATCATAAGCTATCTTCCATCAATGCATCATACATAGAAAATTATGACAATGCTTAATCAAAACGTAAATATGTACTTGAACTCCTTTAAGCACCATGTCCAAAATTATTTCTTAGTTAATGTGATTCAATAAAAATAGTAGCTAGAGGACAAAATTTATGACAACTTTATTTTGAGACTATGAACATAAATACAAGGACATTATATTTTGCATCAAAAACCATATAATACAGAACCTGAAAACCATACTATACTAGGTGCAACGACAACCTAATCCCTCAATTAATATTCCTCGGAAGCAAGGTCATACCTATCACTATGATTAGGCGCGAGAATTATTCTCATTATTAATGCTATCATGGTAACTCTTACCAAACAACAATAATTTGCCGATTTTTCTTTGGCCTCTAAGTAATAATAGCAAGAACTCAGCATAGAGGATACTATCAAACTTAGTCTAGTATACACCATTGCCTAGAACCATGTGTAGCCACATAACTCTACCCTTGTAAGGTTTAATCTTGTAGTACCATGAAGCAAAACACCCTCTGCATGGAACGCAAGACTCGAGGGCAAGATGAGGTGCTTGCCTACAACACTATAAACCGGGAAGTTCAATCTTGTAGTACCATCAAATAAACACCCTCCGCATGGAACACAAGGCTCAAGGCCAAGACGAGATGTTTACTCCACACCACTATGAACTGATAATGGAGGCCGTGAGATGCGACCCTTGTATCTCTCTCCCACTAGAAATTTTAAAACAAGTGGATTGTCTTGAAATCATTTTGATTTAATCACAATTTTAACTCCACACATCAAATGTGTTAAATTGTTTATATTCAATGTGATGTAACTAAGTCACATCACAAAAATGTAACGAACATTCGCGCAATCACAAAGAAGTTTAACCTTGTAATCTGTGAAGTAAATACCCTCCGCATGGAATGCGAGACTCGAAGTCAAGACAAGGTATCTATCCACATTACAATAAACTTAACAAAAGGGTTATTTCAGCACTCCCACTCATTATTTGGGTTTTTCTTTAAATAATTGTGATCCCATCACAAATAATAACCTTGCACTTGTTGAAGACTCTAATCTCATTAGAATCACTAACTAAAATGGAAGTCCTAAACTATTTAGGATTCCTTAAACATTAATGAATCAAAAATTAGTTATATAGAACTCTATCCTTAATATGCTAGACAAAGTATTCTAATCTCATTAGAAATTATATAACTTTAATTAGAATTTTAATCTCATTAAAAACTCTAATTAAATTAATTTAAGGACTTTTAATCATACAACAATTCCAATCTCATTAGAATGTTTCTTAAAAGACAAGTCCCAAACTATTTAGGACTAAGAGTTCTATTTAACTAATACCTTTGATCTCATTAGGTCTTTTAGTTAGAACCATGTGTAATCTAATCACATATTGTCTTGCTCCTTATACATGTTAAAACACTTAGAAAAAATTTTGAATTTCCAATTTTCAATCGATAGAATGTGTCCCTCGATTAGTAAAAAAAAAAATTAAAAAATTCGAACCTGACCGCTTGACTTGTTCGATCGATTCTCAATTGTCTCTCGATCGATAGAAAAACAAATTCGATCGATCTACTAGCAATCGAAAATCAATCTATTTATAAAGTCTGATCACTGTTTTACTCGATCGATCGAAAGTGATTTTCGATCGATCGAAACTCGTGAAACTCAAATTTCCAAAAATTTTCTAAGGTAGCTTTCTACGGTTTTTCTTGAACAAACAACTAACATACGAACATGATAGTCAGAGAATGATATCAAAACTGAATTTCATTGATGCTATAGCCTTAAAGATCAACTTAATATACTTAAATTCAAATTTAAACAACATCATAACACCAATTTTAGTTTTTATCAAAACATAGTTTCAATGATCATGCAGAAAATTAAGTGAATAATCTTCTAACAACATGAAATTACTTTCTCTAATTCCAAAACTCACAAAACATGTTTTATAGATTCGAAATTGAAGACTGCTTTGATACCATTTGTTGGAAAAATATATGTTTGTATCACATACAAACATACACAGCGGAAAATTAATGGATCTACTTCATTCGTAATTGATAACATGTACTATGTATGTTTTGGAATTTAAGAAAAAGAAAGCGTACCTTGGTGCGGTGAAATTCAAAACCGAAGATTAGAAGTTCTTGAGAAGACTTTTAATTTTCACTCCAATTCCACTTGATACCCAAGATGTGTGGTCTCTCAATCAGTTTCTAAGGAGAGAATAAAGAGTGTCCAACACTCTTATACAAACCATTTCATTCTTTGTATGATCTTAATGAAAGACCTTATGAAAGTCTTATCAAAAACCTTATGAAATTCTATATGTTTCTCTTCTTATATATATAACTGATTATCTAATTGAGCTAGCCTTTTGGACCTTCCCAATTGGGCTTTAGTGTGTGGCTTGGAGTGGGACCAAAAGGGACCAATAAGACACTAGCTCCAATGGGCCTTGGGCTTTTCTGTCAACTCTTGACAAGTCCAAAGTTACCATTAATTATCTTTAATACCACTATATAAATATAGTTGCACTCTAGGTCTTATCTATAAATTATATCTCAAGACTTTATTGTACACGCAACCCCTTTATTAAAATATTCATAGTAATACAAAGTCATGAAATAGAATGTCACTTTGAAGATTACTACATCTTAATCCTTGAGTACCCGGTTTAATCCTCTATGTTATTCAATATATATTTATGAAATCCAATTTCATAAATATATATATTTTAGTAACTCTTTACTAAAGTGGTTGGGCCTAACACTCTAAATAACCAAACTCATTAAATTTATCTCAAGTGAATATTTTATATCTTCGTTAAGAGACTATGAATTCCATCTTGAGAATATATGTTCCATCAACATTAAATGCGGCTGCCCAACATATTGAGGTTTTGACCGTAACTTATAGATCTCACTCCTGATATATCAAAACAACTTACATCTCATGATCAGGCTCATTATTCTTTTAGGATTTAGAGTTGATGAAAATAGAAGTCGTGAGATTTATTATTCATTTGACAGTTGTTAGGAGAATAATAAATCTCACAGCAATCCAGTTCAATATGTCTTAACTCTTAAAACATATCAACATACTAACTAGAAGTCTCCACTTCCATGATCAAGACAAATCATCGTAGTTGATATGTTATAGTCTTTGTAGATGAAACGCCCAATTTCATCACTAACAACGAACTAAAATTTTGAGTTTACAAAGAACTTGTGATTTATATTTTTTGTGACTTTTCACATAAATCACATACTATGCATCTCATGGACTAAGATAATGTCCCATTAGTTCATTAACAAATAGGCTCATATAATTAAACAATTTAATTATTTATGTCATGCCAATAAATTGGATTTTAAGGCTTAAAACCCCAACATGCTCTACCTTTGCTAACATTATATTTAATTGTTTGTGTGTTTGATTGTTGGAAAAATTGAAAATGTCATTGACTCATTGTCATTTGGATGAATGTCTTATATTCATAGTTTCTTTAGATGTTTTAAATAGAATAGAATTTTAATTTTAATTATATATTTTGCTTTGATAATTAGAGTACAACGGCTTCTTCGGCTGTAAATTTGGAAAGTGATAATGATGTTGTAATTATGGATACTTCTACTAATCCTTCACCATCTTTAAGAGTTAATTCAAAATCAAAGTTTAAGAAACCAAAAAGAGTTTCAAGGAAAAATAAAAAGGAAAAACATCACACCTCTACAATTTGGACTGAATTTGTGAAGTTGCCTATTGATGAAGAAGGGTTAAGTAAGGCTACTTGTCAATGGTGTGGGAAATTTTTTTTGGCAGATAGTCATCATGGAACATCAAACTTGCAACGCCATCTTCTCAAATGCTTAAAACGAAATGAAGTAAAATAAGATGGTGAAGAAGAGGGTAGGGTGTTACAAAACAAGATAACATAAGAAGAGTTTCGTGAGATGTTAGCGGAGGCTATTATTAAACATAATTTACCATTTAGCTTTGTTGAGTATGAGGGCATTCGAAAAGTTTTTAGATATCTAAATTCAGATGTTAAACATATTTCTAGGATTACTTCAAAAGCTGATGTTCTAAAACTTTTCAAGAAAGAGAAGGATGATGTTAAAAATAAGTTGAAATCAATTCTTGGTAAAATATGTTTGACTTCGGATTTATGGACCTCTGTTACAAGTGAGGGATATATTTTTCTTACGGCACATTATGTGGATGAGAATTGGGAATTGAAAAACATCACCTTGAATTTTTGTCATATGCCACCTCCACACATGGGAATTCTTTTATCAGAGAAAATTTTAAGTTTCTTGGAAGAATGGGGTATTGAGAAGAAAATATACTCTATTACTTTAATAATGCACCTAATAATGGTAATTGTCAAGATTTCATAAAGAAAAAAGCTTAATTAGGGGGCGGTTTATTGTTATGTGATGGTATCTTTTTCCATGTGCATTGTGGTGCTCATATATTGAATCTTATTGTTCAAGAAGGATTGAAAGTAATAGATGACTCGGTGATTAAGATCTGAGAAACTATGAAATATATTAAAGGATTAGAGAGTAGAATATGCATATTTGATGAATGTGCCAAGATAGTTGGTATGAAGAGAACAAAGGGTTTACGTTTAGATGTGTGTACAAGATGGAGTGCAACATATGGCATGATTGACAGTGCTATGAGATATCATTCTGTGTTGAACCGTTTAGCAGAGGAAGATGCTAATTTCAAGCATTGTCCATTAAGGGATGAATGGAATAGAATTGAAAGGATAACTCGGTTTTTGAGACCTTTCAATGACATTACAACTCTATTTTCTGGAACTGATTATCCTACAGCAAATCTATATTTTCAAGGAGTGTCTCAAATTGAATTGCTCTTACTTGAATAAATGAAGAGCCAAGATTCATTTATCAGTAATATGGCAGAACATATGAAAGTTAAATTTGACAAATATTGGGATTGTTATAGTGTGGTGCTACCTTGTGCCATTGTTCTTAATCCAAGATATAAGTTGGATTATGTGGACTTTATTTTCAAGAAAATAGAGCCAATTGAGCACTGCTGAAATGAAGGTGGAGAGCATTGAGACTAAATTGTATAAATTTTTTTCAGAATATGAATGCCCCAAGCCTATGGCCACTACAAATGTTTCATCTTGTGTTGGGAGTTCTAGTTATACTAGCGGTGCTGTGGATGATCGGGATGATGAAGAAGATAAGGAAGATGATGTAAGTGAATTGCATTTTGTTTGGTATATGTTGTGCTATGTTTTTTTTAATAATAAAGATTATAATGTTGTGTGATATTATTTTTCATTGCAATTTTTTTTAATGATTAGGAATTTGATCATTATGAAAGTGGTCGTGTGCCAAAACAAAAAAAATCTAAGTTGGACTTGTATTTAGAAGAGTCTAGACTTAACGAAAAGCAAAATTCAAAGTTGGAAGTTCTCTCTTGATGGAAAGAGCATTACAATCGGTTTCTAGAGCTTTCTTTAATGGCATGGGATCTCATGAGCATTTCGATAACCACTGTTGCTTCTGAATCAAGTTTTAGCATTGGGAAAAAAATTCTTACTCCGTATCGATCATGCCTTTTACCCAAGAATGTGGAAGCTACGTTGTATACTAAAAGTTGACTATATGGACTTGAAAGTAATTTAATTTTTTTATAGTCACAATTATACAATTTTAATTCTTTATTGATTTACTTTCATGGTACATTAAGTTATATTAAAATATTGTATTGTAGATGAAGATGTTGACGAAATTGGCCAACTTGAGCTACAATTTGCAAGTATGAATATTTGTAGTGCTGAATCTGCTACCAACATTGAGTAGATTGAGATTAAGGTGTAATTCTTATAAAATATTTACTTATTCTTCTTTACTTAATATGTTATGTTTATTTTTAATTTTTTTTTGTTTAGTTTATTTTTCTAAGTAATCTAACTTTACTATTATTTTAAATGCAATAGGAACATGTGCTCTTAAGAAGATCAATAACTTGCTACTTTGCTGGCTTATTTGTTTTGTTTGTTTTAAGATCTATCTTTTTTTAAAGATGTAAACTTGTAATTATATGCATTTTGACAGGAACTATTAACATTGAAGACTTTTTCCATCATGAATTTACGACTATAAATAATTTTTGTCATGCTCAAAACTATCAGAATTGGAAGGATATTAACAAGTGATATTAAGTGCAATTCGTTTGCTTAATTGATTTTGTTCATTCTCTCTAAACATGTTGTCATTGATTTGTTTTTGTAATTGAAGAAAAAAAAAAAAACTTGTTTGAAAAATATGGGTAAACCCGACCCAACTCGTAACCCGATTGACCCGTTTAAAATGACATGTTTTGACTCGCGACCCGTTTGACCCGACCCGAACCCGACTCGACCCACCCGTTTTGCCACGTCTACCAAAGGTAAGTGAAGTCGCCATAAATCATTGAGTTTTTCTAAGGTGTGATTGGTTACCTATTTCTAATTGATTCTATTACCTATCCTAGGCTAAGAAAAAGGACATTTTTCTTAATCTAATGTGGATGGCAAAAAATCTTGATTCTTCAGTTTGGAAGTTTGGTTACGTGTGGGGAAGGTGTTAGACACCCCATAACATTTGTCCGAGGATAATCCTTTATTTTGAAAAAACCTTAATTTTCAGAGATTGGTAGTAAAAACATGATTTTGGTATTGGCTTTCGGGGCTTTGTATGCATGGGGGGCTTTGAGGTTTGGCTTTTGAATGGGTGTGGTCCCAATCTATGCTTTCCTAAGGCGTTTGGCAAAGTACCGGATTTCAACGGTAAAAATTTGATGACATGTCAGCTTACTTTCGCGGTGGAAATTAGGCATTGCTTTGCCTTTGGTGACATGGACTGCGACAATCACACCGAAAGGGGTAAGTGTTGATACAATATTTTGTCCACCCTCAATTTGCGTGCCGGACCTTGAAATATCCAAAAATATTATTTTCTCTTGATGGGGCCTCGAGAACATCCAGAAAGACGCAGCGTAACCTGTTCGGACACTGGAGCACCCATAGTGCATTTTTTAGATAAAATGACCAAAATGCCCTTGGTTAACCTAGGGTTAACCGAAGGTCAAACGAGGTCAAAATCCTCACAAAACAACACTTTTCATGGTTTTTCACCAAACCGAGCTTTTCGGAGATTTTTGGCCACTTTGACCAAGTTTGACAAAGTTTGACTTGAGGTTGATCCTAGGTGGGCCCAAAAACCCTAATTTTTATCCGGTTGTAAGAATGGGTTGAAACCAATGCCATTAAAAAGATTATCAAATTCTCATTTCAACGACTATTCATGGGTCGAAATCGGAGTTAGAACGGCCGAGATATCACAAAAACTGGGATAACGCACTGATAGATGTTGGAAATATGTATATACGCTACGGAAAGTTAAACGGATCTACTTCATTCACAATCTATAATATGCACTATGTAAATTTCAGAATTCAAGTATAAGAGAGCATACCTTGAAGCGGTGAATTTCAAAAACAAAGATCGAAGCACTTGGGAATACTTTTAATCTTCACTCTAATTCCACTAACGCCCAAGAAGTGTGGACTCTCAATTGGTTACAAAGGAAGAAATTGAGAGTGACATACACTCATCTACACCATTTTTCAATGATGTTTCTCACACATAAAATTCTGTACGTTTTTCCCTTTGTATCTAACCAATTATCTAATTGGGCTAGCCTTTTTGGGCCTCTCCAATTGGGCTTAAATGTGTGGCTTGGAGTGGGACCAAAAATGACCAATAAGACACTAGCTCCAATGGGCCTTGGGCTTTTCTGTCAACTCTTGACAAGTCCAAAGTTACCATTAACTATATTTAATACCACTATATAAATATAGTTGCACTCTAGGCCTTATCTATAAATTATATCCCAAGACTTTATTGTACATGCAACCCCTTCATAAAATATTCATAGTAATACAAAGTAATTAATGTAGACTGCCACTTTGTAAATTACTACATTTTAATCCTTGAGTACCCGGTTTAATCCTTTTAAGTTATTCATCATATATTTATGAAATCCAATTTCATAAATATATACTTTAGTAATTTCTTACTAAAGTGGTTAGGCCTAACTCTTTGAATAACTAAACCCATTAAACTTATCTCAAGGGAATATTTTATATCTCTATTAAGAGACCATGAATTCCATCTTGAGAATATATGTTCCATCAATACTAAATGTGGCTGCCCAATATACTGAGGTTTTGACTGTTACTTTAGATCTCACTCCTGATATATCAAAGCAACCTACACTTCATGATCAAGTCCATTATTCTCTCAGGATTAAGAGTTCATGCAAATATAAGTCATGAGATTTATTATTCAATTGACAGTCTTTACAAGAATAATAAATCTCACAGCGGTCCAGTTCAATATGTTTTAACTCTTAAAACATATCAACATATCAACTAGAAGTCACCACTTCCATGATCAAGACAAATCATCTTAGTTGATATGTTATAGTCTTCGCAGATGAAACGCCCAATTTCATCACCAACTACGAACTAAATTCGGAGTTTACAAAGAACTTGTAATTTATATCTTCTGTGACTTTTCACATAAATCACATACTATGCATTTCATGGACTATATAATAATGTCTAAATATTCATGTTACCATTATTTCAGATAATAACAAAACAAATTTATTAATTACAATATTAAGTCATACATCATGTCATACATAATGTCACACATAATATCATACATAGCATCATACAATAGGATTTAAGGGCACTAATCCTAACAATAGATGCACCGCTAACTTCCAAGAGCCATAACTTTCGATCCGATCGTTGGATTTTTAAGATCCATACCTTTTCAAAAACAGGAAGTCAAGATCTTTGCAGAGGTTCCAAGATCAAACCCATTCGAGGAGGTTTGAAGGTGGCAGCCCTTGAAAGGCGCACCTCAAAAATCGTGCCAAGGCTATAAAAAGCCCCAATCACCCTTTAGACCAAAAAAAGAAAAAAAAAGAAAAAAAAAAAGATGTCTCCTTGGTTCCTATGCTCTGCTTGGACGTTTCTACACCTTTCTCCTCTTTCTTAAACACAAAAGACACACGAAATACACACGTTAAAACCTCTTGATTCTTCTCATCACCAAAAACACAAGGTATTGTTCTTACACCCAATCTTCTTCTCCTTGGTTCCACACTTTGGGATTTGGGTTTTAGGGGTGTGGATGTAGCTTTATAGCTACTATCCACACCCCTAACCTTCTAAATATTTTTCTAGTATTTATTTTGCTCTTTTATGCCTTAATAATATGATTTATTACTTTCTTTAGCATGTCTCTTGCTTTATTTGTGTCTCTAGCCTAAATCTCCATGCTTTTTATGCCTTTTGCCATGTTTCATGCCTAGATCTACATCCTTACATGCTTATATGTTTAGATCTACATGCTTTATACCCTATGCCATGTTTTCCTATGCTTTGTTCCTCTTTTTGTTCTAGGTTAATGTTAGGGTTACCTGCTCACATGATTGTATGATGTTGTTGGCTATGCCTTGCTTGGATCTATGTGTCTATGTGTTTATTTCCATGCTATATGGTTAGATCCTTGTATTCACTTGCTTATATGCTTGGATCCATGTTCTTCCATATCTATGTGCTAGGTTTCTACATGTTTACATGCATGTTTCTATGCCTATATGTCTAGGTCTATGTTTTCACATGCTTGTGTGCTTGGATCTATGCTCTCTACATGCTTTATGCTATCTTCCATGTGCTTGTGTGCTCCATGCCATGTTTGTGTGCCTAGAACTAGGCTATGTTTGTCATGCCATGTGCTATTGTTGCCCTTTTGTTCCTTTGCATTTTCTTGTGTTTTGGCCTAATGGTTAGGACCTGATCTAGACCCTATGGTCTTTGTCATCATCCATACACTAAGGCCCGCATCAAATGGTTTGGATCATCCTATTTGCATGCAGAAGCTTGCTTGCTTATATGATTTATGCTTGTGTTAGCCTCTTTAGCTCTAGGCTTTGCCATGCTTAACGCCCATAGTGGGTTTGTGGTTGTCTGGTTACATTCGATGCTCATGAGGCATTGCTTGGATGTAACCATTTGGGATGCATCACCATGATGCCGGTTGCTTCGTGCATACCTTTTTCCCTTTCCGCTCCATGTGATGATATGCTTGCCATGCTTGTTTGTGCCACCCGTTGGCTTTCTATGCATCTTTACACGCTTGCTTACATGTTCATGCGTGAATCTTGCTTGTTAGTGTGTCGTCCATGCTTTAACACAATGAAGTCATGGACATTTGATCCAAACCTACATTTGTCCCTTGCGGACACCACCTTTTGTTTGTTTTCTTACTTGTTTGTCTTCTCATTTGTTTGCTTGCTTTCTTGTTTCCTTGTTTGCCATGTCTACCATTCTTATCCGCTTTATGCCTTTTCATACGCTCTTTGCATCTTTTTCTTCCATCACTTGTTTGTTGGTTTCTTATCTTTGCCTTTGCATGTACACACATGGAGCGAAGATGCATGGGGCTAGGGCAAGGTTTCCCAGGCGCAAGCAAAAAGGGCGCGGAGGCAAGCGTGTAGATATAAACCAAGCGGCAATGTTTAGTAGGTTTAGGGGTCTAGCCTCTCCCATTTGGTTTTGTACTCTTTTAAAACCCTTTCCTTCCTTCTTTCCTTCTCTCTTAGATGGTTTATATAAGGTATATTATGCCATGTACCATTCTTCCTCATCTTTAGAGTATGGAGACCCTTGTTTACTTTCTTGCACCTATATTTTGGGCCATGCTCTAGGGATGTAGGCATTTACTTTCCTTCTCTGTGTGCTTGCATTGTGCATGATGTATGTATATATATATATATATATATATATATATATATATGCTTGCCCCTTTTGGTGTGATTATCGCGGTCCATGTCACCTAAGGCAAAGTGATGCCTAATTTCCATTGCGAAAGTAAGGTGACATGTCGTCGGATTTTCGCCATGGAAATTTGGCACTTTGCTTGAATTCCTTAGGAAAGCATAGACTATGACCACACCCATTCAAAAGCAAAACCTTAAAGCCCCATGCATGCAAAGCCTCGGAAGCCAATGTCAAAATCATGTTTTTATTGCCAATCTCCAAAAATTAAGGTTTTATCAAAACAAAGGACTGTCCTTGGACAGGTGTTGTGGGGTGCCTAATACATTCTCTGCACGTAACCAAACTTTCGGACCTAAGAATCAAGATTTTTTTTGCCATCTACATTAGATTAGGAAAAATGCCATTTTTCTTAGCCTAGGATTGGTAATAAAATCAACTAGAAACAGGTGACCAATAACACTTAGAAAAACCTAATGATTGGTGGTGACTTCACTTACCTTTGGTAATCTCTTAAAATTTGACTCAGATTCCTACTACAATGCCAAAGGTAGACATATCTTCCTCTAATAAGAGAGAGAGAGAGCACCTGAAGCCCTACATGAACCACGCCACACACCACTACACACGAGCACACCGCGGGAGCGTCGCCACGGTGGGTGGTCGAGCGAAGGCCCAACGACAACGGTGGTTTTCCGCTCCGATGATCGAGGCTAGGCGTCGACAAACTGGTTACTCCGCTAGGGATCGATGAGAGTTTATCCTTTAGAGCTTTTGATAAAACCATAATATTTGGACATTGGCTTTCAAAAACACGGAAATTGGCATTGGCTTCCGGGGCTTTCCTTTCTGAAAAAGGCTTCTACTATATCCTAGTAAACTATCTTCAAAAGAGCAAAAATGTTTTCCAAAAAAGGGGGTGAGGTATTTTCATGGGGCTTTACCGCTTTCCTCACATGCTTTATTACTTTCCTCACATACTTTACAACTTTTCTTCACATGCAAACATAGGGTAGCAAAACTTAATTTCCGCTGCACCTTTATCTACTTTCATATATATATATATATATATATATCTTTGCTGTGTTTGGAAAGTCTTTCCCCTTCATTAAGGATTACATGACATATACACCCTTTTTGAGCCGAACCTGAGCTCCGCATTACTGGCATAATCACATATCTTTGGGGATTTCATCACCCCATCTGCAGATGCCTAGACACAAACATCAGTAGTGTTACCCATAGTTTGATTTGGGGCTGACTTTGCAGGCACTTCTGGGTCCGTGGGTGGACAGGAGTAGCTGAAAAGGCCCCTTTGATCCGTCCTGCCCCACAACTTCCGTGAAGGGAGGGGTATGGCAATTGAGTCCCATTCGGATAGGAACAACCTACCAGTTAAGCCTTTGCATACAGTTGGCCTAGTTATGTCAAGCCCGTGAGGACTAGATTAAGCCCATAGCCCATTAGGACTAGGTGAAGCCCAAAGAGTGAACATCCAAGCCTAGGAAAGGATACCCTTCTAGGACTAGAGGTCAAGGGAAAGTGTTTTGTAACAGGTGCGCCATTTTTGCTTGCGCTAAAGAAATTATGCCTTACTCTAGGTTCTTTCTATTCTATTTGCACAGCATCCATGATTAAACCCTTGAGGAAGGCAACCTCGTTGGATTCTTGACATCTAGGACCTTTGGCAATCTTGACATCTTGGCAATTGGGATCCCTTGGCAATTTGGATCCTAGACCCTCTTGGCCACTTTGACATCTTGTGATCTCTTTGATGATTTAGATCTCTCTTGGGAGAATTCTTGAACTCATGATGTCTTGGGATTCTTGATAGTTTTTCAGCAGCACTTCCTCCTGGGGATTTTTGGTTACTTGCCACAGATTTTATCTTTGCATAAGGGCATAAACTAACTTGTTTTTGGTGTTGTGTTTCCACATTGTCAAACACACCCTGTTTCTTTCACCTCCCATTCTTTACAAGGGTCAAAAGATTGCTAAAAAGAAACAAGCTAAGCTATCGCCACACCGTGATCCCATCGTCACTAGGTCTCGTGTAAGAGAGATGTCTACTAGTGGTACTTCTCCCCATGAGTAAAGTGGTTAAGAAATTACTCTTTTAAAGGAGCAAGTGTCAGAATTGATGTGCATGGTGAACAACTGATCGTAGGAGGAGGACAGAACCCCTTTGGCAGTAGTTAACGAGAATGAAAATTAGCCCCCACTAGTATAGAATTAGGGCCATAAGGGCAATGACCTAGAAACAGATCCTTCTATGGATAAGAACCCCGAATCTGGGTGTAGCTAAGTCAAGAGCCAAGCGGAAACTCTGGCTAAGAAACTTTGAATCATAAAGGGCTCCAGCGCCTATGGAAGTGTTGATCTAGACAGTCTTATTAACTTCCCTCAGGTCATTATGCCTCCCAAGTTCAAGGCACTAGAGTTTGTCAAGTATGATGGTACTGGAGACCTTTGGGGATAATCACCCTCTGCTTTGCTAGATTTTTCCTGATAGTTTGACCGGCCTTGCGGCCACATGGTATACAAGATTGGAAAAAACCTCTAGCTGGAAGGAAATTGCCAACTCTTTCTTGGAATACTACAGGTTCAACACTAAGATAGCTTCCAACCGTACAGTCCTTATGAGAATAGAGAAGAAGAGTGGGGAGTCTTTCCAAGAATATGCCCAGAGGTGGCATGAGCTAGCCGCACAGGTGCAACCCCCCATGATGGAAAATGAGATGATCAAATGGTTCATTGACAACCTCAAGCCTCTTTATTATGAGAAGATGATCAGCACCCAAGTCATTCATTTTGCTAGCCTTATCCCTATTGGGGAGCGTATTACAAAGGTATTAGGAGCAAGAAGTTCATGGATCTCAAATCTTTGAGTTCCATGGTTGAACAACAAGTCAAGAAAATGACCGGCCACAAGACTAAGGAAGTCGATGTTCATATGGTTGACAATGCATCAAAAAGGCCTAGGGGTATTGCTTCTGCCTATGCTACCCTAGCTGCTAGACCTTATTAGCAACATGTTCAGTCTACTTAAGCCCCTAACCGAACCTTTAATTAGAGAGGGATGCCAGACCCACCTCGTCCCTTTAAGAGGGAAAACCAGAAGTACACTCCGTTACCTATGCCCATGGCAGACCTCTAAGCTTACCTGCTAGAAAGGAAGCCAGTGACCCCAATATTTTACAGGCCTAGAGAAGGCCCTCTATTACCTAGTTTTAATCCATCCAAGAAGTGTGAACACCATTTTGGGGCTGAGGGCATACCCTTGAAGAATGTTACCATTTGAGGGACCGTGTCTAGGATCTCATAGACAACAAGTTGATACAGTTCGATAATGTAGCCGCTCCAAATATCATCACCAACCTTTTGCCTCCCCATCAAGAAGGGAATGTGAATGCCATCATCATAATGGAAGAAAGGGTTCCAGATTTCTCCTTACCGTCATTCCCATGGAAGGTCACTTCGGAGCCTTGGTCCAAGAGAGTCACCTTGATCTTAAGGGTATAGAAACCCCAGGATTTGTTTGGGTAATCTGCTTATTCTGTGATAGTGAAGATAGGCATGACCTGTTTGATTGTAAAGTGCTCCGAGCACAGGTTCAGAGTTTAGCCGATCGTGTTATTATTTGGATTGAAAGGGATATTGTGCGAAGGGATGATTGTATGGCAGTCAGCCTATATCCTTTAGCTATCCAGTTGGGTCAAGGGGATTGGGATGAATATTTACAAAAATGCCTTGGTAAGGTTACTTCAGCACCTCCCTTTTCAGAAGTCATTGAGGAGATTATAGAATACCCTGCGGATTCAAGGTTATCAGATTTAGAAAAAGGGCAAACCCCACTAGCCATCGGGGGATTCACTCCTTTAGTTCTTGCATTGCTTGCAGTCGTAGAGCCAACTTCATCATCAATACAAGAGGGAACCGCTATTCTTCCCGCTATCTGAGGTTTCGATCCTCTTATTCTACCGAAGCCTACCTTAGGAATCTCTGGGGTATTCGGCTTAAAAGCCCTTAAAGCCGTTATACTAAGTTTGGTTATCATTAATCCGAAGATGTTCTCTATAGCACCCAATTTACAAACTCAGAAGGGTGTTATCATTCGCATGTCGAAACCATTTCCTTATGAAGACAACCATCGTGTCCCCTAGAAATACGATATGTCCTTGATCTCCACTTGAACTAAAAAAGAGGAGGTCTGCTCCAATATCTCTTCAAGTATATCTAGACTTACTAGGAATGGTAGCTGCTATACTCCCGAAGAGCTAGAAAAGAGAAGGAAAGAGATTGGCAAGGGTAAATCCGAACTCGTCAGGAACAGGGTCACAACAGAAGAAGTCGAGGAATTCTTGAAAATTATCAAAAACTTAGAGTACAATATGATTCAGCAATTAAAAAAGTTGCTAGCTCAGATCTCCATCTTAGCACTATTGATATCCTCTAATGTCCACTGCAAGGCTCTCTTAAAAGTCTTGAAAGAGACATGTGTTCCTACAAGTGCCACAGAATCTTCCTTTGAAGGTACAGTTTCGACAGTGTTGGCCACCAACCAGATTTCCTTTACAGATGATGAGCTACCACCAGAAGGTAGAGAGCATACTTTGCCTATGCACATTATGGTAAAGTGTGAAGATATGATTGTCTTTAGAGCATTAATTGACAATGGATCAGCCCTGAATGTTTGCTCGGTGTCTACTATAGAGCATTTGAATGTGGACACCTCTCTTATCCACCCTACCACCATGATCATTATAGCTTTTGATGACACTCTTTGAGAGTTGCAAGGCGAGATTGAATTAGCAATTGGAATTGGTCCCATATTTCATGGTTAACTTCCAAGTCATTAAGGTGGATTCCTCATATAATATGCTCCTAGGGAGGCCTTGGCTATATGCCCTAGGTGCAGTTGCTTCTACCCTTCATCGAAGACTCAAGTTCCCATCTAAGGATTTGTTAATCACTATTATGGCTGAAGAACCCTTGGCCCTACATTGGTGCTAATGCCTTTCCGGAGGCAACTTTTCACAGTTTTGAGCTAGTCTCCATGATTTCCAGAGTTTCAGAACTCGAGTCAGCATGGTCTTCCGCTACTTTAATGGCTGCTAAGGAGATGCTGAAATTTGGCTATCAGTTAGGCCAAGGCCTTGGTGCTGTAGGACATGGGAAGGCTTCTTTGATTGAATTCCCGAACAACAAAGGAGGTTTTGGTCTAGGCTACGACCCTTCTGATGAAGAACTTTTCTAGGCTTCTAGAGGAAAGAAAAGAAGTGCATTGAACAAGGGATGTCTATTCCCCATATCAGGGTCACTTTTTCAGCTCCAACTGAGGTCATCGGATCAGAAATGGCACAAGAATCATGCGAGGAGGAATCAGATCTAGCTTGTCTCATCCGCTTATGTCCTAAAGAATTCTCAATGAATGCTATCATATCCCTAGGGGATGATTTGACTGCTAGTATTTGGCACTTTGTGCTAGGCGAGAAAGTAGGCTATCGGACCATTCAGCCCTGCTTTGTGGTTGCACTGGCTGAGTAAGGAGTGTTCCATCATCGTGTGGTTGGGTCCTCCAATTGCCCGAAAGAGTTGGAATAGCATATCTAGTTTGTTTTGCATGTTTATTTCCTCTTTCTTGCATTCTTTGTTTGCAATTTCCCAGTTTATTTTCCAAGAAAAAGAAGAAAAAAGGTTTCCCTTTTTATCATTATTAGGCATGAACTTTGTTATCCCCATGTCTATAACCTATTAATGAAAATTATCCAGTGTATTATTCAGGAAATCCTTGAATTTATCTCTTTATTTTCTTTCCTATGAATATTTGTGTGCAAATTGTCTTATGTTTCCTTGTATATGTTTTGTTCTATAGGATCTATTCTGATTCCCAAGTGGGTACATCGTCTTGTTGCCATAATGAGAATATTGATGACATGAATGAGACAACAAAGTTGGAGCATGATAATGAAGGATTGGAGGAAAGTTCGAGTTTGCCTTGTGATATTTTGGAAGCTCTAAACAGAGAGAGCTATTAGGACATATGTGTTTCTCATGTTATAGAACATATGTCATGATTTCATGTAATTGGCTTATCCTTTGACAAAATGCACTTTACTTGTATTTGGGTAGGCTTAGGATGTGTTTTAAATACTTCAAGAAACCACATTTCAAGATCAATTGTTGAAGCCTTCAAGTCTGTTCAAGAAATCAAGCAAGAGTGCAAATTCATTAAAGCTCGACAGCTGGTCGATAACTTCTCGACACCTCCTATCTGTCGAGGTTTAAGAATTTCAGAATTCAACTCTGAGTTTCTTGGGATCCGTGAATATGTCTATGGGCCTTCTTTTCTCCTAACCATAGACATATAAAATGATTGTTTTAAGAGCCGTAAAACGCTACATAAGTTGCATAAGTATTAAGCAAACTCTGTTCAAGCAAATTGTGACCGGAGACAAGGTTCTTGACCTAGTTCATCTCTTTCTCTTGAAGAAGTTGCTGTGTATTTGCACCGTAGGGTTTTGTGACCAAGCATCTTCCTGATCTTCATCATGTGGATGAACTGAAGAAATTTGCATCCAACAATCTTTTCAGATTGGTGTTTTGAAGTCGTGTACTGGGATCCACGCAACCGTTAGTCAAGCACCTCGTGACCAGATCTTGTTGGCCCCCTACATTCAAAATTAGAAGCTATCCATTAGCACATGCATAAAATGGAAATCTAAATGACAAAGGAAGAAATATAGCATACCTCTCCCTTCTGTGCCTGAGCAAAAGGATGATCCTTCAGCTCGTGCTGAAGGTGAGTGTCTCTAATGCAGTCGTTTACAGCTCCAGTACGAGCATCGGCCTCACCCTGACGTGAAAGGAACCTCGGTCTCAAACTGTGCCTCCAACTGCCCAAGTATGGCAAAACCTTGTCCCTAGAAAAAATCAGCCTCTATGTCAATGAGTAGATATTCGACTTGCATCACTTCTCTAGAGGCCCCTCTCCCTATAGCTGAACTACGCCGTGAGAAAGCCCCACCGAAAACAGTATGAGACTCAGAGGAGACGCTGGCCATCTTGACTGAACACGATTGGGTCTCCATAGGGATACCGCTAGTGAGCCTGGTGTCATCACCCCTATGGTAGAAATGGCTTTGTAGAACTCGAGTCGCTTACTCGCCAGTCGAAATGGTCTCATCATCAAATGAAGAGTCCCCATGGGACGTAGCGTACACGAGGGCCTTCCCCCGGTCTCCCCTCAAACTAGCCCTCTAAGACATGATCTACAAAACAATAAGAAATTCAGACACAAGTGGTAAGCCCATAAATTAAATGGCAATACAGATGAACTAACACTTTGTCCTAAATATGTTATGTAGGACTATGTCAAGCATATGATCTCATAAGAAAGAAAATTCTTACAAACATTGTTGAAGATTAAGGGTAAGAATTATACCTTGTGTTTTTGGTGAAGAGGGAAGAATCGGGAAGCATGCTGATGCGCTTTTCACGGTTTTCTCAATATCTTCATTGTTTTAACTTTGATTTCGACCCATGAATAGTCGTTTGGAATGAGAATTTGATTATCTTCGCAATGGCATTAGTTTCAATTCCTTCTGATAGCTAGAGCAAAATTAGGGTTTCTAGGGCCCACCAAGTGTTAACTTCGGGTCAAACTTGCTAAAAAAACTCTAAAAATGTTGTTTTGTGAGGATTTTGACCTTATTTGACGTTTGATCAACCCAAGGTTGACCAGGGGTATTTTGGTCATTTTGGTTGAAAAATGTACTTTGAGCGCTTCGGTGTCCGAACGGGTTGTGCCACGCCATTATTTATGTTCTTGTGACCCCATGGAGAGAAAATGATATCAACACCTGCCCCTTCTTTATCTAATATCTCGATTGCAATGAGAAGAGTCGGATAAAGAATCTGATTTCACATATTGTTGCCCCTAAATTGCTTGTAGAGGCTATTCATGGATCGAGACCAACTTTTTACTTGATATGGTCGAGCTACTGCTTCTTCTTTGGAAAATTTCTTTTGCATCTGTTTCTTGATACTGGGCAAAAACTTCATTCTTTTTCTACAAATATGTTAGTAGCAATGCAACTAGGATAGCATGCTAGAGATTTTAATTTTAATTTATTTTATTTGGCTAGGTAGAAAAACATGCAAATGCTGGATGCTATGGATGCATAAAATAAAATGCTAGGCAAAAGTAAGGGGACTTACCTGGTGATTGGGAATAGAGGAAATGGTGAGACGTATGGCACGATCGCTAATTAGCCTCGGGATAGGATGTAAGCATATGGCACAGTCACTATCACCCACTGTAGATCAGGAACTTGGAACTCTTCAGGAATTTGATAACTATAATGGCGAGGCATACAACATGGTCGTTATAACCTCAAGATGGGATGTGAGCATACGGTATGGCCGCTATCACTCACTGTAGAAATGTAAGGCATGATCGCTAGATAGCCTCCAAATAAGATTAGGCAAAGACAGAGGATTTCTAAATAGCACGCTTGATAAATGATTCTTATGTCGTGGAAGCGTGGAGAAGTTCCTACATCGAGGAAGGGTGGAAAGGGTCCTATATCGTGAAGCACGGAAGATTGTGTTGATCCATTGTTAGGTATCAAGCACCATAATAGATTCCTACACCGTGGTAGCATGGAGAATTTCCCATACAGTGGAAGTGTGAAAAAGGTCCTATACTATGGAAGCATAGAAGATTTTGTGCTAATCTGTTGTTGGGTATCAAGCACCGTAATAGATTCCTACACTGTGGTAGCGTGGAGAAGTTCCTACACCGTGGAAGTGTGGAAAGAGTCCTATACCATGAAAGCATGGACGATTGTACTGATCTGTTGTTGGGTTTCAAGCACCATAATAGATTCCTATGCCATGGTAGCGTGGAGAAGTTCCTACACCGTGGAAATGTGGAAAGGGTCCTACATCATGGAAGCATAGAAGATTGTGCTGATTCGTTATTGGGTATCAAGCACCATAATGATTCCTACGTCATGGAAGCGTGGCGATGTTGCCTTTGAGAGGGTTGATGTATGACTTTAGGAAAAGTACCTTTAAAAGGGCTAATGTATGATTCTAGAAACTGCCTTTGAGAGGGCTAATGTATGACTTTAGGAAAAGTTCCTTTGAGAGGGTTGCTGATATACGTGAAAAACAATACCTTTGATTAGGACTTTAGGAAATCACCTTTGAGAGGGCTGTTGATGTATGACTTTAGGAAATCGCCTTTGAGAGGGCTGCTGATGTATATGAAAAACAATGCCTCTAGTTAGGACTTATATGTATGATTCTATAAATCGCCTTTCAAAGGGTTGTTGCTGTTCACACGAAACAATGCCTCTGGGTAGGACTTACATGTATAATATTGGAAATCTCCTTTCAAAGGGCTGCTGCTGTATGTGTGATATTGGTCGCACTTACATCACATCGTATTCTCACGAGTTTATCAATTCAATTTGATAGTGATCAATCCACTGAGGGAGACGGAAAAGGGAGAGATCGCACAAAATAAACTGCCCTAGTGTAGGTTTTGTGCGGTTCTTGACATGAGAGGAAAAGTTCCTGGCGGGAAGGACCCGTTCTTGCATACTGCTTAGCACAAAGTGGACACAAAATAAACTGCCCTAGTGTAGGGTTTTACGTGGTTCTAGATCAGAAAATTGGCTTGACATGGGTTTGAGCTTGTACCAGATGATTATACCACAATGGGTTCCTTGATCTGCTAAGTTCTGAATTCAAAGTTTCAAGCAAGATCCCCTCTTGGAAATGCTGACACTCTTGGTCATATCCACACAAGAATTGCTTGGAAGTTGAGTTCTGTGTGGCTTTGATGTATTGTGCATGCCGAGCACCTATTCAGGCTCTCACAAGGAGAGATTCCTCCTTCTCCTAATGGATATCTTGAATTGCACTGGATAAAACGAATACCATCTATGGTTTGAAAATGTCAGAAATAAAACTACCTTAGTATCAGGATTGAGACTAGGGCTAACCTTTAGGCATTGGGGGTCATGTCTAAAGTAATGACTTAGGCTTGAAAAGTGTCTAGGGTAATGCTCAAATGGTATTTAAAACCTAGGGTTGAGCAATTGAATCTTCTGGGTTCAAGTCTTTTTGAAGGTGCTTGGTAATGATGAAGGGAGGCTTGCATAAGCTGTTGCAATCTTAAAACCTCAATTTTTTTTTTTTTTGGGAGATTCCTTGGGAAGAAATGAAATAAACCTCAAGGATTTGTTTTTGGACTTGAAAAGTTTGGAGGATTTGAAATCTTTGAGGGTCATTATTTTTCCCTTTTGTTTCAATTGGTTTTGAAAACCAAGTTCACAAATTTTGGAAATTCATTCATGATCATGAAAATCTATTTGAATGCATTGTACCACAAGAAGGGCTTGCTAAGGCTATGTTTCCTAATGTGGTTTGTGATTGTATGTGCTCAATGGCTATCATTTACCCTAAATAGGGAACATGCTTGCAAGCAAAAATTTTTAGTTGAGCGCTTGTGCTTATCAAATGAGTGGGTGTCCCTTTTTAAGCTATGTAGGGAAAACATGAATGATGTGTTTGGCTTTTTGAACTCATCGGGTGGGTTGGGAGAGGGCCCTACCCTTTTTGAGGCATGATGCCTTGGCATAAGAGGATGATTCCATCATCAATGATTGATCAAATGTTCAATGTGCCACGACCTACCGATCCTCAGTGATCAATGAGGTCCTTCATTAGGTTGTAACACGGCCTTAGGGTTAATTGGGTACTTGAAATGAAGTATATCAGGCTCAAAACTTTCACATGTGGGTGATTATTTGGCATAAGCTCCATAGGCTAAGTAATCGCTCTTAATCAGGAAGGACTTTCTCAGGATCGTAATGTAAGGATATGGGTTTCCTAAGCTTACGGGAGGATATTTTGGCTGTGAAATTCTTTGAAGGGTTTCCTAAAGTCAAGGATTACACTTCATTGAGAATCTTTTTGGTTGCCTCTCAAGCTTGGATATATCCTCAATTTGAATCTATCTTTTGAATTTTGCCCATTTCATTTTTAGGGCTTTCATTTGATTTCCTTTAGCCCATGTTTCTTGATTGTTTTGAGTTGGACTTTTTCCTTTTTCCCTTTCTTCGCTTGGGGCTTTATTTGACTTGATTGCCCATGACTTTTGTCATTCAATTTGGGCTATTTTCTCTTCTTCTTTTCTCTCTTTCTCTCTCTCTTTTCTTTTTTTTTAGAGACTCATTTGATGGACTTAAATATTGGAAGTCACCTAGCATGAGGTCTTTATAACCATTTAACCCACCCCAGTGTAGGGGGTAATCCTTATCTGGGATACAAGAAAAGAATTCAACAGGCTCAAATGGGCTAGTAAGAGATATTTCTCTGTAAGCGGGACGGTAGTGAAATGAATGCCTTTTTCCATCATCCTAAGCGCTTACTTCTTAGCCCTAGGAGCTTATGTGCCAAATTATAAATTCAGGTGATTTTTGAAAAAAACATTATCTTTTTGGTTCAAAAGGGCTATCAAGTGATATAACTGTTTGGATAGTTGAACCAAATGCCTCCATCATTTCAAATCCAATCAGTTGGTCAATGAAACTTGAACATGTGGTCATTCACTAATTCAAGGTCCACACCAATCTTGGGTAGGACCTCCCTAGGGGGGGTTGATTGTTAAGAAAAGAATATGCACTTTGCAAAAGTGGTGAATGTTTCATGAATGCGGAGTTATGGGGATGTGATATCATGAAATTAGCGTTTGGGGATCACATGCCCCTTATCCCTAGTAAGGGACAACCACTTCACTCAAATTGACTTGCCGCTTTTGAAAGATGCACGCATTTCAAAACATAGATTTTCATGATTTGATGTTTTAATTTGAATCTTTATGCTTTGATCTCATTTTGAAAAATCTTTTTTTTTTTTGAAAAATGTGTACAAGATTGCAACAAACCTAAGCCAACTGAGATGGGAGAAGGTTTTGTTGAGATAATGCTGGGATGAGTGACAAGTGTTAGGACATATGTGATTCAATGTTAAGAACATATGTCAATATTTTATGTAATTGGCTAATCCTTTGACAAAACTCACTTTACTTGTAATTGGGTAGATCTAGGATGTATTTAATACTTCAAGGAGCCATGCAAGTCTGTCCAAGAAACAAGTGAAGAAGTGTTAGATTTTAAAGCTCGACAGCTAACATCTATCGAGGTTTAAAAGTTGTTTCAACCCGTGGCTTGACAGTTATCTCGATAGATAGCTATCTATCGAGGTTTATGAAAAAAAGATTTTTCAGTCCTGTTTTGCATTCAATTTGTGGGTATATGTTTGGGCTTTCTTTTCTCACAACCCTAAACATATATAAGGATTATTTTAAGGGCCGTCAAAGGTTGCACAAGTGTGAAGCAAAGTTTTGTTCATGCAAATTGTGACTGGAGACAGATTTTGCACTAGTTCATCTTTCTCTTGAAGAAGCTGCTGTGTTTGTACACCATAGGGTTTTGTGACCAATGAGCTTCTTGATCTTCATCGTGAGATGAACTGAAGAACTTTGCAGCCAACATCTTTCTCAAGTTGGTAATTAAGTCACATACTGGGATCTGCGCATTTATTGGTTAGTCACGTATTAGGAGCCGTGTATTAAAATGGAGAGGTTGTCACTACAAAATAAGTCCAATTGGGTATTGGGGTAAGGGTTCAACTATAGGATGGTATAAGGTACTAGGATTCCTTTACTTGTAACCACTCGTTGTGATAATAGTGAATTCTCGGGAGTGGTGACCATAAAATCACCCGGTGGTGTTTTTGCCGTGTAGGTTTTCCCCATTCGAAAACAAATCACCATGTCAATTTAATTTCCGCTGCATTTAGTTTAATTAGTGATTTGTTTGTGCTACCACACATATTGTATGTTAATCTAATTAATTAATCAACTTGGCTAATTAATTGGTTAATCTATCACAAGGGGTCAATACATTCTTGGCTTATCAACAAGGTCAAACTTGGGTTCTAGTGTTTCCGATGGATCGCATTCCCAATACCTAGACACCTCGTAAAGAGGCCTTAGATGATTGATTCCATGTTTGGCATGTTAGGATTAATGCCCTTAAATCCTATTGCATGATGCTATGTATAACATTATGTATGACTTAATGTTGTAATTAATAAAGTTGTTTTATTATTATCTAAAATAATGGAAACATGAATATTCCGACATTATTATGTAGTCCATGAGATGTGTATAGTATGTGATTTATGTGATTTGGTCACAGAAGATATAAGTCACAAGTTCTTTGTAAACTCAGAATTTTAGTTCATAGTCGATGATGAAACTGGGCATTTCATTTGCGAAGACTATAACATATCTACTAAGATGATTTGTCTTGATCATGGAAGTAGAGACTTCTAGTTGATATGTTGATATGTTTTAAGAGTTAAGATATATTGAACTGGACTGCTGTGAGATTTATTATTCTTCTAACGGCTGTCAAATGAATAATAAATCTCACGACTTCTATTTACATGAACTCTTATTCCTGAGAGAATAATGGACTTGATCATGAAGTGTAGGGTGCTTTGATATATCAGGAGAGAGATCTAAAGTCACGGTCAAAACCTCAGTATGTTGGGTAGCCACATTTAGTGTTAATGGAACATATATTCTCAAGATGGAATTCATAGTCTTTTAATGAAGATATAAAATATTCCTTTAAAATAAATTTAATAGGTTTGGTTATTCAGAGAGTTAAGCCTAACCACTTTAGTAAGGAGTTACTAAAGTATATATTTATGAGATTGGATTTCATAAATATATGATTAATAACTTAAAGAATTAAACCGGGTACTCAAGGATTATGATGTAATAATTTTCAAAGTGGCGGTCTACATTTATGACTTTGTATTACTTTGAATATTTTATGAAGGGGTTGCAGGTACAATAAAGTCTTGGAATATAATTTATTAATAAGGTCTAGAGTGCAATTATATTTATATAGTGGTAGTAAATATAATTAATGGTAACTTTGGACTTGTCAAGAGTTGACAGAAAAGCCCAAGACTCATTGGAGCTAGTGTCTTATTTGTTCCCTTTTACTCTCACTCTAAGCCACATACTAAAGCCCAATTGAAAAGGCCCAAAGGCTAGCTCAATTATATAATCAATTATAAGGAGAGAAACATATAGAATTTTGTAAGAGAATGAAATAGTTTGTTTGTGAGTGTTGGACACTCTCTAATTCTCTCTTGAACACATTCATAGAAACTGATTGAAAGATCACACTTCTTGGGCACAAGTGGAATTGGAGTGAAGATTAAAAGTATTCTCAATAACTTTTAATCTTTGAGTTTTGAATTCCACTACACCAAGGTACATAGTCTTGTTCTTATATTCTGAAACTTACATAGTATATGTTATCAATTACGAATGAAGTAGATCCGTTAATTTTCCGCTGCGTATGTTTTGTATGCGATACAAACTTGTATTTTTCCATCATGGCATGTGTCTTGGGATAAAGATTTTCTGATCCGAGGTGAAGATTCTTGTGAGGCACAAGTAACAAACTTCATGTACGGTTGAATTTAATCAACCATCTTGTTGGCTTTATTCCGTGCCAAATTTTCTTGTATTTTATCAATTAGTAACCCTATATTTATGTAGGAATCATGTAAGGGTAGTGTGTGAGAGAGTGTGAAGAAATGCTCAAAACTGTGAAGTGAAGCAGGGACTTGCGGCTGGATCTCGCAGGTGGCTCGCGGCTTGCAAGTCGCCAGAAGATGCACACGAGTGAAGCATGTAGAGAAGCTGAACCGTCATGCCAGCAGTAGCACTATAGGATGAAAAGTCCAGTTTGGCCATTTAGTTAGTTCTTGGCTTGGACTCGCGACTCAGTCAAGTTGCTAAGCCAAGTTGCCATTCCACTCTGTTATGAAAAAATGACTCTTCGCATTCCTTTCTCACTCTAGTATAAATACCCCTTATACCCATGAAATGTAGAGAGCTTCCAGAGAGAATTTTGAGGAAGAAACCTTAGAGAAAAACAAGATTGACTCATCCCCAATCTTTACATAGTGACTCTTCAAATTCCTTAACTCTCACTCTCTCCATTATTACATCCTTGAAAGATTCATTAGCCAAAACTTTTCTCACAATACCCATATCTGTGAGAAGGCTTTTTGGTGCTTTTGGAAGTAGTTGGGAAGGGACTAATTCACATTGGTTGATGTTATGGGTTATAGTAGAATCCGGTAAGCTAAAGAAGACAAAGGTTCGGCGTAACCTCGTTAGAGCAAAAAGCTTGGAAGGCTTAGGTACACTGGGTAGATTAGGCTTGGAGGGTCTTTTGCTGTTCATATATCCCAACTTCATTCTTTAGTGGATTATTGACTGCTTGGAGGGCGGCAGAGAGGTTTTACACTGAAGACTTCTGTTTCCTCTTCGATAACACATCGTTAATTAATTTATCATGCAAACGCGTGGTAGCACAAACAAATCACCAATAAACTAATTATGCAGTGGAAAATAAATAACACGGTGATTTGTTTACGAATGGGGAAAACCTAACAGCGAAAACCCCACCGAGTGATTTTCAGGTCACCACTCTCGAAACTCCACTATTATCACAACAAGCGGTTACAAGTAAAGGAATCCCAAGTACCTTACCAACCTACAGTTGAACCCTTACCTCAATACCCAATTGGACTTGTTCTGTAATGACAGTTCCCATTTCTGATGCACAAATCCCAAGTACATGACTAACCAATTGCGCGGATTCCTGTACGCGACTTCAATCACCAACTAAAAAGATTGTCAACTGCAAAGTTCTTTAGTTTATCCACACGATGAAGATCAAGAAGATGCTTGGTCACAAAACCCTATGGTGCAAATATATAGCAACTTCTTCAAGAGAAAGAGATGAACTAAGTCAAGAATTTCATCTCCGGTCACAATTTGCAAGAACAGAGTTTGCTCAAAGCTTGTGCAACTTGTGTACCGTTTGACGGCCCTTAAAAAAATCCTTTTATATATCTAGGGTTAGGAGAAAAGAAGGCCCAAAGACATATTCACGGATCCCAAGAAAATCATATTTGAATTCTAAAATTTTTAAACCTCGACAGATAAGAGGTGTCGAGCAGCTGTCGAGATTTAATAAATTTGCACTCTTTGCTTGATTTCTTGAACAGACTTGAAGGCTTCAACACTTGATCTTGAAACGTGGTTTCTTGAAGTATTTAAACACATCCTAAGTCTACCCAAATACAAGTAAAGTGCGTTTTGTCAAAGGATAAACCAATTATATAAAATCATGATATATGTTCTTAACATGAGAAATACATATGTCCTAACAATCTTCCCCCTTTGGCAATCCGTGACAAAACCACAACAAACAAATGAACATATGAGAGAATACATAAATCACTCAACTCATATTCACTTGTTGAATACAATAAAATCTATCCTAACACAAACTCTTGAAAAACTTTGTAAAAAGAGAGTTTATGGCAAGTAGACTTTGACAACCTGTATTTCTGAAACACTTTAAACAAAACTCATCGAGGCATCTTTGTGTGAAACGGAAATAATAGATCACATACAAATAATAAGAAGCATGTGTATAAAAAGAGAAAAGAAACAACACATGAAAGGGTAGGTGAAAGAAAAACACACATCAACATCATAGAAGAGAAAATAAGTACAATGTATGTCTATAAATGGTCACAAGACCTCATGTACAAGAACAATGTATCTAAGAAGGAAAGAAAAGAAAAGATACATAATATCCTCACTACATCCCTCAAAAAGAAACAACACTCCCCCTAACACAATAATCCAAAAACTAACTCTTCCCCTAAGAGTGACTACTTTCATATCCAAAACTACTCCCCCTTTTTGTCACGAATGACAAAGGGTAGAGTGTCAAGTAGATATCTCATCGGTAGAGCTAGCATCTCCATCAACATCATCGAAAGCATCATCATTATCATCATCATCCTCAGACTCAGAAGCCATGGGAGAAGGTGGTGGAGGGGTAGCCTCAAGAGCGAAACCACCCATGGACGCCTGCCGTCGTGCAATACGACCAACACGAACGTTCACCTAATACAGCTCCATAGAGAGTGTATCTAGGCGAGAATCCATGCGCCGCAGCTGGGCCATGACATCTCCTAAAGACACATCGCCTGAAGAAGAAGGAACGGATGCAGATGGAGTAGAACATGATGGTGCAGAACAGGAGGGAGGTGCTGCTGAATCCGATTACTGTGACTGAAACTGGGCCTTGCTACGTTTAACGGTAGCGTAATCTATGGCACACATGACAGTAAAATAGTTGAATGAGGGAAAAGGAATGGAAAAATGGCATAAGATCCTCGTGATAGCGAAAGGAAAGATGAGCTTATCACGGGACGCTAAATCTAGATGAACATCAATAATAGAAAGAATGAAATGAGAAGGAAAATCTATAATAATATGCTTAAGAAGAGATAACAAAAATTGAGCACGAGGCTCTGTAATGGAGTTATAGTGAGAAAGTGGATGCAAAACAAAAGTCATCACTGTGTTCATGAATCTAGGGCCTTTAGCAAAAGGTCAACATGGTGTAAACAGACGCTCACCTCAAGCAGAAGGTGCTCACAAAAAGCAGACATGAGCTCATCCCTAGACACATTCCTCAAATGCTCACAACCAGGATAATCAGGAAACTCTATCCTAGGGACCCGAAGCACATCAGCAACAAGTTGCGGTGTGATAGGAATGCGCGTACCTTGAACATGAGTGAAGAAGAGAGGTATTGAATGATCAATCCCATGCATGTTGGAGTAGAACTCCTGGGTAAGCACGAGAGGACAAGTGACTGGGACGTCACACAGTGACTCCCATCCCCTACTGTGAATGACAGAGGGAAGGTCGGTGTCGGCAAAGTTCGACAGAAGGACTTGGCGTTCCGAATGAATGCCTCGTCTAGAAAAGTTCTCCGAAAATGCCTTAAAGGCATCATCATCATGGAACCAAACGTTAGAAGGTGAAGGATCAGAAGATGAAGAAGCACCGGAACGAAGAGGGTTCCGGGTTAAAGTGGATTTACGTTTAGGTGCCATAGACACGACTAACGTAAACAGAAAGAGAGGGAGAGAAAGAAAAAAAAAACACTCAGAAAAGTCCCAAGCAGCAACAATAATATCACATATAATGAAAAGAAGGTATGTGTGCATGGGAAATGCATGAACATGTGCCATGCAAAACAAATTGCATCATGGGCTCAGCCCAATCCAAACCTATCAGCACACAAACAAATAGCACACATCTAAATGCATGGCAATACTATTATAATGCTAATGTGATGCAATGTATGAGGTTTTAAACTCATTTAAGTGAAAATCCATCCCAATATTTCAAAAATAACTCATCAATTTTGAAAAACCCCAAAACCTAAATTTCAAATCATGAAAAGCATGAAGAATGAGAGATTAGAAACTTACCAAGAGAAGAAAATCTTGAAAAAGCTTGAAAAATCATAGAGGAAGAGGTTTGGACTGAGAGAGAGAGTGTTTGGGAGATGAACAGGTGCGGACAAATCAAGAGAGATCAAAGAAATGAGAATTGGATCGCGAAGAATGAATATATAGACTCTCAGTAAAGCTCGATAGATGCAGGTGTTGAGAGGTATCGAGGAAGCTATCAAGGTAGGTATTGAGGAAATGGTCGTCAACAGTTGAGGTATCGAGCAAGTATTGAGGAACAACTCATCAGATCCAAGAACAGAAGCTCGATCGATCCACCAGGTGTCGAGAAGCTATCGAGGAGGCAGGAGATTTCTCGATCGATCCACCAGGTATCGAGGAGCTGTCGGGAAAGCGATAAGAAACAATTGAAGAATCTCAACAAACAGCAAGGTATTGAGGAGGTGTCGAGCCACTTTTTAAAACCAGTTTTTCGAGAGTGAAAAAACACAAACATGAATGCAATCCAACATGCAACTCAACCAATGATCCAATGAATACAATAATCTCTCAAAATCATCTCTCAAACAAAATTTAAGCACATGGATCTCAAAAACACACACACACACACTAAACAAGTCTAACCAATTTTATATTTCAAAAACTAAGTTAAGACAGTTTAGTAAGCATACATTAACACATGTAAAACCTTGTGATGGCCAAATCACATTGTACCTGCACATGTATCAAGAATAGCAAAGAATATTGCGTGTTGTGTGTGAAAAACATTGCAAGATTGCATAAGTGTATACATGTTATGACGATTTGAGATATGAGAAAATTACTTTTACTCACACACAATCATAACTGCTTGATGGGGACTGTCACCTTCAAGGTACATCCTATAACTCCCACATCTCCTAGAAAACATGCTTGCAATCATTTTTAAAGTATTTTTGATCTTTTTGCTTTCGATTTTTCTTTGCATATTTTTCTTTTAAACATATCATGCATGGGCATACTAGAGAGAGAAAAGAAATACCCAATGATATTTGACATTCCAATTTTGTTATGCTTGAGCATAGAAATATCATTGACACTGCACTTTTGCTATGCCGAAGCATACATGTGTCATTTTATGATTGGCGGGCAACAGTGGTGAGATGGTTATTAATGCCTTTCTCTCAAGATTTTTTAGTCCTTCCCGTCAAAAAGAGTGATACAAGTGTTAAGTATAAGAGACAACTCAATCTTACTCATCACAAACAAGAGCCACAAAGCTCACTTGCTTAGTTGTGCATAGAGATGCTCATCTAAGTTACAAATGATACAAAGTTTAGAAAACTTTGTTTTAATGGCCATCCAAGGTACACAAGTACCAATGTACACAAAACACACACTGTTTTTGTATTTTTCTAATTTTTCTATTTTTTTCTTTAAAAACAAAAAACAAAAAAAACAAAAACTGAAAAATAACCAAACAAAAACATGTTAAATAAAGTAAAGCATAGATCTAGACTGACTCAAAAATAAAGCAAAACACACACAAGAGATGCAACCAAAAACAAGAAGATAGAGAGAAAAGTGATAGAATCACTTGAAGCCATTTTCCTTCCACACCTTAGAAGAACCCTTCCTTTGATTAAACCCATGAATCGGCGGTGAGGGGGAAGAATTAAAACCGTTCAAGTTCGAAAGAAACATGAGGGCTTTGAGAAGATCTCCAAGAGGAGCAAGAGAGGATTGAAGTTGATTCTGGTTCCCAGATGCTATCATGCCGTTGCTTTGTTGAGTGGCAAGCCACTTGTAGCAATTTGGTCGAGTATGACCGGCAGCTCCAAAATGATGACAGAGATGTTGCTTCTTTTGTTTAGGCTTTTGAGAGTTAGTTTTCTTAGCCTTAGGGTTTTTAACATCTTTCTTCTCAAGCTTAGGGGGTGCTCCTAAGATAGATTCACCCTTGTCTAAGTTCTCACTAGCTAATTCAGTTTTAATCTCATTGTTCTCAATTTTAACATTATTACCTGGAGGTACAAAAACAGTAGTACTAGAAGAAGTAGTATTAGAGGAAGAAAGATTATACCCTAAACCTGTTCGATCTGAAGCAGATTTCTGTATGTTGAGTATATCATCAAGCTTTGCACTTGAAGTCCTCTCTAGTTAAGCTCTGACTTGAACCAGTTCCACTTCAAGCTTCTTGGTCTTCTCAGCCAAGAAATTGTTCTCGAACCTCAGTGCTCCAATAGTCTGATTAGCTTCATCAAACTTTGTGGAAAGCTCCTCATGATCAAGTTCCACATCATTGAGCTTCTTGGTGGTTAGCCTATATAATTTCTCGTGCTTCTCAGAAAGCTTGTATAGCTTCTTATAAGCTGTATGAATATCATCTTGATCATCCATCTTCTCAAATTTGGACTCCACCAATTCCTCCTCTTCAATCAGATCTTCAACAATCCCATCAGTAGGATCAACAACGGTAGTGAAGGCATTCAAAATTACGTCATCCTCATTGTCGGAATCATCCTCAGGCTCGGTTTCACTCAAGGTAGCAGCAAGTGCCTTGCTCTTCCCAAATCGCTAGCAAGCCCAAAAGTCTGGCTGTTACAGTATCTAGAGACTCAGGTGATGGGGAGAGAAGTCAAGCACAGAGGCACTATAGAGAGAAAGGGGGGAAAACATCCTTGGTGGAATGTCCCCAACCAGGGAAAAGAAAAGCTATGACTGGCTTGAGGGGTGGTAGTGAACTGGGGAAGCAAGCAGAGACTACAAGTGCGAACTTAGAGCACTTGGAAGAGTGGACTGCACTTATGGAAAAGAGTAGAGAGATAACTCAAAAGAGACTAAAAAGGGAAGGGAAAAGATAGTCAAAATGATTATGAGGCTTAATTATGAAAAGGCACAGTGCGAGTCTAGAGAAGAGAGTCTCCAGGGAGAAGTCATATCTCTTTGTGACCAAACGGAGAGGTCCTCCTCAAGCTCTACCTGAGATACGTAGGACACTCATGTTTCATGTGCCTGAAGCCTTGACACCCAAAACACTTAGGTCCTGCGGGGGAACAGTGTACTGACCACCTTCCTTAGCATCCTTCTTCCGTTTATCTTGCCCTTTAAACTGAGAAGAACTAGATTGCCTGCGATCCTTGTCGAAGCCTTTTCCATTTACATTCTTCATAAACTTCTTGAATTACCTAGTGATGTAGGACTTCATCTTGGAATCTTCATCATCAGAAGACTCATCTGTCTCACTACTTATGGCCTTCAGTGCCATGCTTTTGCCTTTACCCGTCTTGCCAATCCTTGTCAATCCTAACTAATAGGTCTGCAAGTTTCCAACTAGCTCAGTCAGAGGAATCTTATCAATATCCTTTGATTCCTCTATTGCTGTGATCTTGGCATGAAATCTCTCGGGTAGAGATCTGAGCACTTTCTGCACAATCTTGGGTTCAGGAATGGTTTCCCCAAGATTGAAGGCTGAGTTCATTATGTACTTTAGCTTGGCATAAAACTCATCGAATGACTCATCCTCCTCCATTTTTATCTCTTCAAAGCTTGTAGTGAGCCTCTGAAACTTTGGGTCCTTGACAGCCTTAGTACCCTCATAGGTTGTCTAGAGGATGGTCCATGCTTCCTTAGTAGTTTCAGTAGAGGATATCTTCTTGAACTCCTCATTGGTGACTGCATTAAATAAGGCATTCAATGCCCTGCTGTTGAAATTTTCCGCCTTGATCTTGGCTTCATCCCAGTCAGCCGGCGCTTCCTTTGGCTTAGTCTAGCCAATCTCAACAGCTTGCCACACTTTTTTATCTAAAGACTGCAAGAAAACTCTCATGCGTACTTTCCAGTATGCATAGTTAGTGCCATCAAATAAAGGAGGTATGATTAATGACTGTCCTCTATCCATGACAAACAGGGGTCAATGGATCAACACAGCAAAGATTAAACCCTCATCAGAGTGTGCCCGCTCTGATACCACTTGATAGGCCACAAACTGAATGACCCCTTGTGATAGAAATTAATTAATGCTTGCTAAGTTCATGCTTGCCCCAAACTCCATGACTGATTTCGAGTACAACTCGTGGGAGAGTGGCGTTTCCTATGCCGAGAGGCTTCTTGAGGGGTTGGACTATAAGGAGTTCAACATCACTCGCCTTATGCCCTTCCTTACTATTCAGGTATATGCTTAATCTATTTTTCTTCTCTTTTTTCCCTCTTCCTTGTTTGTCATGACTTTTAATGTAGGAAATTGTAATAGGAGGGACCTACTGCCGATGAGCCCGTTGACCTTCCACATCTCCCTTAGATGGTCTACGCTTATGGCCCTGATGGCTTTGCTTGGGAGCGTGTCATGCCCTGTAATCCTAATGTCATAAGCTATCCTTTCCCTCCCAACACTCGGGCGGTAAGTTCTTTCTGTTGGGGTTTACGCCCTAAAATCCAATTTAATGGCATGTCATAAATAATTAAATTGTTTAATTATATGAGGCTATTTATAACTGAACTAATGGAACATTATCTTAGTCCATGAGATTCATAGTATGTGATTTATGTGAAAAGTCACTAAAGATATAAATTACAAGTTCTTTGTAAACTCAAAATTTTGGTTCATAGTCGATGATAAAATTGGGCATTTCATCTGCGAAAACTATAACATATCAACTATGATGATTTGTCTTGATCATGGAAGTGGAGACTTCTAATTGATGTGTTGATGTGTCTTAAGAGTTAAGACATATTGAACTGGACCACTGTGAGATTAATTCTTCAGTCAACAACTGTCACCTGAATAATTAATCTCACGACTTCTAATTTCATAGACTCTTAATCCTGAGAGGGTAGTGAACCTGATCATGAAATGTTGGTTACTTTGATATATCAGGAGTGAGATCTAATATTCACGGTCAAAACCTCAATATGTTGGGTAACCACACATAGTGTTAAGGGAATACATATTCTCAAGATGGAATCCATAATCTCTTTTGTAGAGACACAAAATATCCCTTTGAGATAAGTTTAATGGGGACTGGCTATTCAAGGTGCCCACTTTAGTAAGGAGTTACTAAAGCTTATATTTATTGAAATTGGATTTCAATAAATGTGAATAACTAAAAGATTAAACCGGGTACTCAAAGATAAAATAGTTGTTTACAAAGTGACAGTTTATTATGACTTTGTTCACTATGGATAATTCATAGAGGGGTCAAATGATATTATTACAGTCTTGGGATATAATTTATTAATAAGGCCTAGAGTGCAATTATATTTATATAGTGATATTAAATATAATTAATGGTAACTTTGGATTTGCTAAAAGTTGAAAAAAAAAGCCCAAGGCCCATTAGAGCTAAAGTAACTACCAAGGTAGTTAGAATGTACATATGATGAAAAAAAAAGAAAACGGTTTTTCTTTACAAGGGAGAAGAAGAAGGACTTTCTTTGAGAATCAACGTACATAAAAACTGATTGAGAGACCACTCTTCTTGGGCACCATGTGGAATTGAGATGATGATTAGAGGTATTCTCAAGTCTTGGTTTTTAAATTTCACAGCATCAAGGTACGCTTTCTATTCTTTGTTCTAGAATTCAAGGTTATATGTTTTCTCTCATGAATGAAGTAGATTCGTGATTGTTGCTTCCATTATGTATTTTGTATGAAATGCAAAACTAGTTTTTCTAACACTTTCTCCTTTTTTCCTTCTCTTTTTGCCATTATTCTCTTTTTGTTTTAGTCACTAACCCTTCTTTCTTTGAATTGCAGCCCACTATCCAAGAGCATGAGGAGTTGGTATGGCTGGCGGGAATCTCAAGTTGGAGGTGACCAACTATTCGAGGGAGCTATATGGTCCTGGAGAAGTGGCTCACCCAGGCGGTGATGGTGATGATGATGATAATTATGGAGGATTCGGAGGCAACTCCTAGCTAGTAACCAAGGAAGAGGCAGCACCATTGATTACCTGCAATTCAAGACATATTGTCATACAACACATATCTTTTTTTTTTTTTTTTTTTTAATGTTTTTATTATTATTCCCCTTATCAAATATTTGGATTTGGTTTGAGACAAAGGGTTGTATTTAAGAACATCTTTTTACATTTATGCTTTTGATTGGGACTTAGCACTTAATTTACAAGATATGTGATGAATTGTATGTTTCTATACAACTTTGCTTCTTTGATGCTTGAAATCTTGTGCTCGAAATGTGTCTTGGATGATCCCTTAGGCTGTAGGAACCCTAGGAATGCTTTGGAGTGAAAAACTCTGCTCAAAACAGGGGAACATAGGCTTCTACCAAGCACCATGCGTACGTGGAGATGAGCCTGCGTACGTAGCTTTGACTTTGCGTACGTGAGACGTGAATCAGAGAAACCCAAACCAACTTACTTAAGTATAAAAGTAGTTGTTTGAGTTCAAAACCCTCACCAGCGTATTTTAAACCCCGAGAACCCTTTTTTGAGGTCCCCCAATGGTAGAAAACTCTCCTCTTGAAGTCTCCACTTGGATTAGGAGGCTTGATCTAATTTCAAGGATTCCATCACTCCCTATGGTCTTTCTTGTATATTTCCCTACCATCAAATTGGGGTGGATGAGCCTCTTCTTCTTGCTACTGCCAACTGTTAGGTTCCTTCTCAGCATGTATTCCGCTTTAACGGAATAGAACTATGCCCCACTATTGAAGAATTTGGTGCCATCATGGATGAACCGGAGATTGATGATCTCATCTTCCCTACCATGGGTGGGGATCTTCCTTCTTTGCTACGAGTTGTGTTCGGTGTCCCTGCTACCACGGCAAATAGGTGGTGTGTTTTTGGCAAGCTCAACCTTAGGTCAGTCTTTGAGTATTTTTCTGGTTTGGCCCTTCTCGAGGGTGAGAGGCCATGCTTCAACCTCCCACCGTTCCTCTCATCATTTACCTCCCTAGGCATCTTAGGGACCATCAGCTTCATCAGAACGATATGAGCTTTGAGGCATACATGGAGCTTATAGGTCATTTCAAGGAGACTAACATTTAGTGGGTTATGGAGTGGTGGCATATCTCAAGCATGGTCCATAGTTGCTACAAGGACTACTGTGTGACTCTAGTTGGACTTCGTTGCTGCTCATACTACTCCACTTATCGTATCTCAAGGCAATTCGAAAAGCGTCAAGGAGCTCCTCATAATGAAGGTGCCTTCCACTCAACAATGTTTACCAATAGGATCTTAGGTAGGATTGGTAAGGCTTGGCCACACCGTAGGGTGACGAAAGGCATTGTTCCTCCTCGATACATCTATACCACTATGGGGTACAAGCAATGGTTGGAGGATGACATGAAGTGGACTCTGAAGGATGAAAAAACTTATGTGAAGACTAGCAAGAAAGAAAAGAGGACTAAGTGACCACCTTGATGGGCCCCATGTTTTACTTTTCTGCACTTTTATGATTGTCATGTTTTTGTTTTTGAATTTAATAAAGGATTGGAATGTTCCAAAGCCCCTATGAAAACAATCTTATCATCTTTTAATTTGAGCAATAAGAGAATCAATTTTTTTTTTAATTATCTTTGCTTATTGTCATTTATTCCTTTTTTTTTTCCTTTTCTTTTTCCTTTGCTATGTAATTTTTGCCCATGACGTCCCTTTGGGAATTTTTGTCATGCCCATGGTTTTTTCCCCTAATTTTTGCCTAGACCGCCCTTTCGGGTTTTCAATCCAAAGGGATTCTCTTGCCTTAACTTTTGTCTAGGCTGCCCTCTTAGGTTTTCAACCTAGCTTTTTTCTCTCTTTTCTTTTTTTAGATGTTGTATTTCTGGAGTCTATCCATGTTAATTGGACGAAGCATCTCTTCCCCATTCGAATTTGTGATCCTTGAAGCACCTCTAGACATGATTTTCTTAATGATAAAAGGCCCAGACCACCTTGGCTTCATCTTTCCTCTTGGATCAAAAGTCTCATCTCTAAGCTCCTTCAGGACCAAGTCCCCTTCTTTAAGGTTTCTCGGTTTCACCTTCTTGTTGAACGCTATAGCAATATTTTTTTGGTACCCTTGTGCATGATATTGTGCTTTATTCCTTTTCTCATCTATTAGAACCAATTGTTCGTATCTCATCTTAGCCCAATCCTCTTCTAGGACCTTGGTTTCTACCAATACCCTCAAAGATTGTATCTCCACCTCAATAGGAAGCACCGCCTCACTACCATAAACCAAAGAGTAAGGTGTTGCCCCAATCAATGCACAGATAGAAACTCTATAACCCTATAAGGCAAAATAAAGCTTCTTGGCCCAATCTTTGTATGTCATTACCATCTTTGCTAGGATGTTCTTCACGTTCTTATTAGCTGCTTCTATGGCCCCATTAGCTTGTGGTAAATATGGTAAAGACTTGTCATGCTCAATGTTGTTTAACTCCATAATCCTTTGAACCTCCACCTTAAAATGGGAACCATTATCAAAAATAATCTCTTGGGGCACCCCAAACTGGCATATGATGTTGTTTTCTAAGAATCAAGCCACATGCTTAGCCTTCAATACGGAGTAGGAGGCTACCTCCACCCATTTAGTGAAATAGTCAATTACTGCCAAAATGTATTCATGCCCATTTGAATCCTTAGAAGCTATCATTCCAATCACATCTTTACAACTCACTAGGCGGTACATGGTCCAAGTTGGCGTGCATCTAACAATTATGTCAACTCTTCACATAGTCCACACAATCGGTCTCCATTGTATTCCAGAAGTACCCTATCCTTAGGTTTTTTTTGGCTAACATTTTTCCATTTATATGAGGGCCATAAATCCCCTGATGAACTTCTTCCATTACTCTCTTGGCTTCTTCCTTCTTTAAGCAATGGAGGTGTATGCCATCATAGGATCTTTTATAGAGTTGTCCTCTACATAGGATATATTGTGTTGTCATCATCCTAATGGAACGACATTCTCTCTTGTTGGCACTATACAGATATGCCCCTAGTTCCAAGAACTTCATGATTAGTGGCCGTCGTCTTATAATGGCCTGATGAAGGCCTTCCCAGACTAGGATTGATCTAATCTTGGTGTCCTTGGAAATGTCTGGATGTGTAGTTTATGGAAAGCTAAAGAACTTTGAAATCCAACGGTTGGATCAAAAGTTACGCCTTGACTTCGATTTCAACCCGTGAATAGTCGTTGGAAAAAAGAATTCAATAATCTTTGCAATGACACTGGTTTCAGCCTGTTCCGATGATCGAATCTAAATTAAGGTCTCTGAGGCCCTCAAGAGTCAACTCCGGGTCAAACTTGGTCAAAGTTGATGAAAATTACCAAGTAGCTTGGGTTTGATGTAGAAACATGAGAAATGTTGTCTTGGGATAATTTTGACCAATTTTGACCTTTGATTAACCTTGGGTTGACTAGGGGCATTTTGGTCAATTTGACTTAAAAGGGTACTTTAAGTGCTCCGATGCCCGAACAAGTGGTGCCACGTCAATCTAGAGGTTTCCGCGGCCCTTTGGAGAAAACACGATATCTACAAGGGGTTTTACACCACCCCAATGCTAATGTTCTTAGGATACCTATTAATCAGATGCTTCTATAAGTTTATCCATTCTAAATATTATGAAAATAATAACTAAAATAATTTAAATTGAATGATGAAACTTCTTTGCAATTCTTTGAAGCTTATAGTAAGAAAGAGTCTGATAGGCCAAGAATGTATTGACCCCTTATGGTAAATGAACCAATTAATTAGCCAAGTGAATTAATTAAGTCAATTAACATGCAATACGCTTGGTAGCACCAACAAATCACCAAATAACTAAATGAAGTTGAAAATAAATTTAACACAGGTGATTTTTTTATGAATGGGGAAAACCACCGAGGCAAAATCCTACCAGGTGAATTAAAGGTCACCACTCCCGAAAATCTACTATTATCAAAACAAATGGTTACAAGTAAATGAATCCTAGTACCTTATACCAACCTACAGTTGAACCCTTACCCAATACCCAATTGGACTTGTAATGTAATGACAATCTCTCCTTTTAATGCACGGCTCCAAGTACGTGACTAACCAATTGATGCATGGATCCTAATACGTGACTAACACACCAACTTGAGAAAGATGTAGTACCTTATACCAACATACAATTGAACCCTTACCCAATACCCAATTGGACTTGTAATGTAATGACAATCTCTCCTTTTAATGCACAGCTCCAATTACGTGACTAACCAATCGATGCACGGATCCTAGTACATGACTAACACACCAACTTGAGAAAGATATTGGCTACAAAGTTCTTCAGCTCATCCACAAGATGAAGATCAAGAAACTCCTTGGTCACAAAACCTTATGGCGTACAAAGGCAACAACTTCTTCAAGAGAAAGATGAACTAGGGCAAATTGTCATCAGTCACAATATGCATGAAAAACTTTTCATCCAGTTGCATCAAGTGAGACAGCCCTTAAAAAAATCCTTATATATGTCTAGGGTTGTGAGAAAAGAAAACCTAAACACATAGCTTGGATATGCGTGAAAAAAGATCTGAAAATTTGAATTTTGTAATTCTCAATATATAGGTTATCTTTCAAGCAACTGTCAAGCATCGGTCTAAAATTTCCTTTTAAACCTTGATAAATACAATTTGTCGAGCTTTAAAATACAGCACTTCTTCATTTTTTTTTAAATAGATTTGCATGGCTTTAACTTTTAACTTGAACAACATGTTTCTTGAACACTTAAACCATCCTAGATCTACCCAATTACAAGTAAAATGCATTTTGTCAAAGAATTAGCCAATTCTAAATGACATGTGTTCATAACATGTTCCACATATGTCCTAACAATCACCCTCTTTGGCAATCCGTGACAAAACCACAACAAACAAATGAAATATGAGAGAAGTCATAAATCACTCAACTCATACCCAATTGTTGAATACAATAAAATCTACCCTAACACAAACTCTTGAAAAACTTTGCAAGATTAAAGTTCATGGCATGGAAGATTTTGACAACTTGTATTTATGAAACACTTTAAACAAAACTCATTACGGCATCTTAGTGTGAAACAGAAATAACAGATTGCATACAATAAATAAGAAGCATGTGTATAAAGCGAGAAAAGAAACAACACATGAAGAGATAGGTGAAAATATAATAACAACCTCATCAAATATATATATATATATATATATATATATATATATATATATATATATATATATATATCAAATGAATACAAGGTTTGCCATCACTAAGTGGTCACAAGACCAATGTACAAGAGACAAAGTATCTAAAGGACAAAGAAAAGAAAAATAAAAAAGTCCTTACTACATCCCTCATTAAAAACAAACATTCCCCCTAACAAAAATGTCATATGCTAACTCTTCCCCTAAGTATGTGACTACTCTCATACCCAAAACTACTCCCACCTTTTATCACAAATGATAAAAGGAAAGTCACTATGCAGTAGTCATCTCATCGTCATCAGAAGAGCTCATCCTCATCCTCTTCCTCATCATCATCATCATCGGAGTCACCATCATTTTCCTCATCCTCTGAAGCCTGTGGAGATGGAGATGTGGTGAAACCAACCATGACAGCCTGTCGTCGTGTGATACGACCACACTAGTGTTCACTTGACACAACTCATCACTAAAAGTGTCAAGGCGAGCATTCATGCGCTCAAACTGAGCAATGATGACCTCGAGAATCACACCACCCGCGAAAGAAGAAGGAGTAGAGGTGAATGGAGCGGAAAAGGCTGGAGGAGTCGTTGTCTTGGTCTGTGGCTACTTTGGTTAAAACTAGGCCTCACTCTATCTAACGGACGCGCCACTAATGACACCTATGATGGTAAAGTAAGCATGATAGGCCACAAACTAAATGACCCCTTGTGATAGAAATTAATTAATTAATTAATTAGCCAAGTTATTAATTAATCAATTTATCATGCAAACGCGTGGTAGCACAAACAAATCACCAATAAACTAATTACGCAGTGGAAAATAAATAACACGATGATTTGTTTACGAATGGGGAAAACCTAACGGCAAAAACCCCACCGGGTGATTTTCAGGTCACCACCCCCGAAACTCCACTATTACCACAACAAGCAGTTACAAGCAAAGGAATCCCAAGTACCTTACCAACCTACAGTTGAACCCTTACCCAAATACCCAATTGGACTTATTCTGTAGTGACAGTTCCCCTTTCTGATGCACAACTCCCAAGTACATGACTAACCAATCTGATGCGCGGATCCCAGTACGCAGCTTACTCCTTTGCACGAATCCCAATACATGACTAACTCCACAGCAACCTTTTGATTATTCTAGTTGATTTGCAGCAGCTTCACATAGAAACACCAATAAGATCTTCAATGTTGGTGCAAGAGACTTTGCTTGGTTACAGAACCCAAAGGCGTACAAGAAGTGCAGCAAGAACTCTTTCTTCTGTAGGAGGAGGCTAGGGTTTCAAAAAGAAAACCTTATGAAGTACTCTAGGGTTAGGTTTTTCTTTTTCCCACCTCCTTTAAATAGGAGTTTAATGGGCTCTCCTATTCCAAATAGGTTTACACAAACCTTGTATTTTCCTAGTCCAATAAAGATTATACAAACCCATAAACAAATAGCCTTTTAGAATAAAAACATTGCTGGCTATAACCTGAAAACCCGTAAGCTCGATTGATCAAGACATCTGTCGAGCTTTAATGAATCTTGATAGATCGAGCTTCTGTCGAGGAGGTATCGAAACCTACAGATTTGCACTTTTCTTGAGCAGTTCTTGAGTAGTCTTTATGTCTTCAATTTAACCACTTGTAATGATCATCTTGAACCTACTTAGATTTACTCAAATACAAATAAAGTGCGTTTTGTCAAAGGATAAGCCAATTACATAAAAATATGTCCCCAACAAAGTAGAATTTGGATAGGACACAAAGGCATGGCGAATGATCCTCATGATAGCAGAAGGAAAAATAAGCTTATCACGGGTCATTGTATCCTTATAGACATCTATAAAGGAGAGTATGAAATGAGAGTGAAAGTCAATGGTAAGCCTCTCAAGGAGGGATAACAAAAAGCGAGCACGAGGCTCAGTAATAAAAATTATAGTGAGACAAAGGATGTAAAACAAATGTCATCACCATATTCAGGAACCTCGAACCTTTTGCAAAACCCGAGCAAAGGGTGTTTTAACTGTCACTCCAAGATGAAGGTGTCTTACAAAAGAGAGACATGAGTTCTTCTTTTGACACAGTCCGCAGACGAGGATAACCGAGGTAATCAAGATGCGATACCCTCAGGACATGTAGCATATTGGAGATAAGCTCTGATGTGACTACAATACGTATTCCTTGAACAAAAGTGAGAAAGCGAAGTATAAAATAATCAAATTTGTGTATATTGGAATAAAACTCCTGTATGATCACGAAGGGACAGCTGATCGGGATATCACAAAGGGATTTCCAACCCCTACTGTGAATGATAGTGGGTAGATCAGTATCGAAGAAGTCAGAAAGAATAACCTGGCATTACGAATGAATGCCACGTCTGGAGAAGTTCTCCGAGAAATCCTGATAAGCCTTCTCAGCACGGAACCGAATGTGAAGAGAAGTAGAATCAGAAGAAGAAGATGCTCCAGAACGAAGAGGGTTCTAGGACGAAGTGGATTTGTGCTTAGGTGCCATGCATAGACTATTCGAAAGGAAAAAAAAAAAAAAAAAGGACAGAGAGAGAGAGAGAGAGAGAGAGAGAGAGAGAGAGAGAGAGAGATAGAGAGAGAGAAGTAGAAAAGTACGAATCAACAATAATATCAAAAAGAAGGAAAAGAATGGTACGTATGCATAAAAATGAATGAACATGTAACATGCAACAATAAAAACATCATAGGCTCAGCCTAATCCAAACTTACTAGCACACAAGGTTCCAACATATGAAACACACATCTAAATGCATGAGACAATATGAAAATGCAAATGTGATGCAAAGCATGAGCATATTGGATCATTAACCCAAAAATTTCACAAATAACTCAATAATTTTGAAAAACCCCAAAAAATTTTAAAAACCCAAAAACCTAGGTCTAAAAGTATGAAATGCATGATAAATGAGAGAAAATAGATCATACCAGAGAAAGAAATCAGGATTTAGACCGAAAATCAAGTGGGGTAGGTGAAGGGGTTGAGGGAAAAGTTTGGGAGAGAAAGGAGAGAGTTTTTGTTGAGAGAGATCGGAGAGAAATGAGAAAGAAATCGCGTTGAAGCTATATATAGAAAAACGCATCTCAATGGATCGAGGAGCTGTTGAGAGCTGTCAGGCACTAATTCTTGATAGATAAATCTGTCGAGGTATTGTCGAGCATCTGTTGATGGCAAAAGAACCTCGATGGATCAAACAGCTATCGAGAAGCTATCAAGCAAACAGAAATGTTCTCGATGGATTGAGAATCTATTGAGAAGCTATCGAGACAAATTCTAGAAAGTTTCGATGGATCGAAAATGCGATAAGATTTGTCGAGAAAAGCAATCCAAGGGTCTCGATAGATAGCTATTTGTCGAAAGCTGTTGAGAAGTTGTCGAGCTTGGCAAAAATAGTTTTTCAAAGAGGAGAAAAACACAAAAATGTATGCAATCAAGCAAGCTACTCAACCAAAGATCCAAAAAACATTTTAAACTTTCAAAAACATCTCTCAACAAGAAAAATGTAAAGCATTTAGATCCAAAACACACACACACACTAAACAAGTCTAACCAATTTTATATTTCAAAAACAAGTTAAGACAGTTTAGTAAGCAGACATTAACACATGTATTTCTTGTGATGGCCAAATCACATTGTACCTACACATGTATCAAAAGTAGTAAAGAATTTGCGTGTTGTGTGTGAAAAACATCGCAAGATTGCATGAGTGTCTATATATTATGACGATTTGAGATATAAGAAAATCAATTTAACTCACACACAATCATAATTGCTTGATGGGGACTATCACCTTCAAGGTACATTCTATAACTCCCACATCTCCTAGAGACACCCTTGCAATCATATAAAAAGCATTTTGATTCTTTTTGCTTTTATTTTTCTTTGCATATTTTTCTTTTGTTAAGCATATCATGCATGGGCATATAAGAGAGAGAAGAAAATATCAAATTATATTAAGCTTTTGACATTGCACTTTTGCTATGCCGAAGCATACAAATGTCATTTTATGATTTGCGGGCAATAGTGGTAAGATGGTTATTTATGCCTTTCTCTTAGGATTTTTTAGTCCTACCCGTCAAAAAGAGTGATATGAGTATTAAGAACAAGAGATTACCTAATCTTACTCATCATAAACACAAGCCACAAAGCTCACTTGCTTAGTTGTGCATAGAGATGCTCATCTAAGCTACAAGAGATACAAAATTTAGAAAATTTTGTTTCAATGACTATCCAAGGTACACAAGTACCAATGTACACAAAACAATTTGTTTTTGTGTTTTTTTGATTTTTCAATTTTTTTATTTTTATGAAAAACAAAAACATGTTAAACAAAGCATAGCATAAAAACTAGACTGACTCAAAACAAGAAAGCAAAACACACAAGTAATGCATAACCAAAAAAAGAGAGAGGGGGAGAGAAAAAGTGACAAAATCACTTAGAGCCTTTTTCCTTCCACACCTTGGAAGAACCTTTCATTTGAGTGAACCTATGAACCTGTTCAAGCTTAAAAGGAACATGAGGGCCTTGAGAAGATCTCCAAAAGGAGCAAAAGATGATGGAAACTGATTTTGGTTTTCGGATGAGATCATATTGTTGCTATGTTGAGTGGCTAACCACTTATAGCAATTAGGTCGAGTATGTCAAGTAGCTCCACAGTGATGACAAAGATGCTGCTTCTTCTGTTTAGACATTTGGTTTATTGCTCTTCTTAGCCCTAAGGTTTTTAGACTATTTCTTATCTAGACTATTTCTTATCAAGCTTAAGGGGTGCTCCTAAGATAGATTTACTCTAGTCTATGTTCTCACTAGCTAAAATAGTTTTCACATCATTATTCTCAGATTCAACATTATTAGTAGATGAAACAAACACAGTAGTACTAGAAGAAACAATATTAGAGGAAGAGAAATCATACCTCAAACCGATTTGATCAGAGGTAGATTTCATCAAGCTAAGCATTTCATCAAGCTTTGCACTTGAAGTCCTCTCCACTTAAGCTCTAACTTGAAACAGCTCTACTTCAAGCTTCTTGGTTCTCTCAGTCGAGAAATTGTTCACAAACCACAGTGCTCCAATGTGTCAATTTTTAGACCCCTTAAAACACAATTGGATTAACCTAGGAATTTAACCAAGTTGTTACTTAGTCAAATTAATTAAATCTAGGTTAACATAATCAAATAATCATATCAAGTATAGCAGCGGAAATATAAATAGCACAAAGATATGATCACCTAGGAAACCAAACCGGTAAAAACCTAGGGAGGATTTAACCTAGCTATCCTCAAAGTAAACTTGAATCCACTATCTTGAAAGAATCGAAGTTCATACAATAAGACTTACAAGCCCCCATGCTCGACTTCTTATTGCTACCCACCGGTAGAACTTACTGAAACGACCACGTGCAAGCTCCGAATCCACGGACTCCTTCTTTCTTGGATTCTCCACCAAATACAAGCACACCCGCTTGTGTTATCTTTAAGCTTCAATGGTAGCAATTGGAATGATCATCAAGGTGTAGAAAAATCTTCTCCTTGAAAAACCTAAGTTTATGTGAAGGAAAGCTCCTTAAAGATCTCACAAGAGATTCACATAAACCGCAATATGAGTAACACAAAAACGTGGCTAGGGTTTCCCTTATATACCTAGGGTAAATTAGAAACCTAAATCAATTAAAACACTTTAGGGTTGAGTTGGAAAACCTAATTAAAAAACGTCAGGTACGATTTTCGATTGATCGAGCCTAAACTTCGATCGATCGAAATGTACTAAAACTGTTTTTTAATTAGCTTAGTAATTTATTTCAACTTTACAACAAAGAACCAACTTTGAGCACTTCTAAAACAACTTAAATATATTGTTTTAATCATGGTTTGCCAACAATACAAATTAGGATTCTAAATACATAAAACCTAAGTCTTTAGAACCTAACAAACTCCCCCTTTGGCAATCCGTGACAAAACACAACTTAAATAGCTTAAAGTTTACAAGTAAAAGCCCTTTACAAAATAATGCTCATAAACACAAATTCAATCCTAACTACTATCCATCAGTTGTAAGAGTAGACAGCAGCTTAATTGAATAAACCTATATATTTCCTGAAACACTTAAACAAAATGCATAACCGCACGTGTGGAAAAAATACAAGTAAAGAAAAATAAAAATCTTGATTTCAAACAACACATAATAAAGACATATAACAATGAAGAACTCATAATCATAAATCAATAAGAAGTTTGAAACAAGAAACACAAAATAAACTCCCCCTAACATGAATAACCCAAACAAGGTAAAAACAAAGTGGCAAGAGCTAAAAAGGTAATGTACACAATGAAGCACCTAGATACAATCTAAATAACTCCACAAGCTCCAATCAATCAAAAGTAAACTCTCCCCCTAAAACAAAAACAAGTACAAAATATGCCAAAAACATCTCATATGTACTCCCCCTTTTTGTAACGGAATGCCAAAGGACAATCAAAATCCATCATCAAAAGGAGGTGGCGATGAAGAACTCCGAAACCGTGCCAAATCTGCTCGTAAACCTCTAATCTCATCCAAAATGTCCACCAAAACCTGTCCTTGAGCCGCCTGAACGGTCAAGACATGATCCAACGTACGTCGAATGTCGGAATCATCCAAAGTAGTCGGTGGAGGAACATCAGTAGCAGTAGCAGCACCAGAAGTCTCAGCAGCACTTGTAAAGGAGGGAGGGGGGGGGGAAACTACTAGAGGATGCACCACGAGAGACCGAAGGATTAGCTCTCAAATGAGCAGCCCTCTGACGAAGGAAAGTAGCACCTAGGGGACCAACAACATGAACAGGCTCACTAGAAGGAAAGTCAGCTAGACCTAGAAACAAAAGAATCCTATGAATGAAAATAGGATATATAAGCGCATGTCCTATGGCAGAACTCCTATGAACTTCGTTCAAAGAACGAAGGAACAAGTGAGGAAAACTGATAGAGGCACCAGACATAAACGCATATAGAAACACACATCGCTCTAGAGAGATGGTGTGGAGATGAGAAATGGGCCATAAGGAATGACACGCAACTCTAAGAAACAAATATGCGGTCTCAGAAAGTGCAGAAGACGTGATCCGAGGATCAGAACCCCATTGGATAGATAATCTAGTGATGTGTGACATGACCTCATCAATAGGAGGTGACTCATCATAGGGATAGACCGGATCAATGACAATCGGAACCCCAAGAGACTCAACCACTACCCTAGGGGTAATGGTGAACTCCTCACCTCATATCCAACTCCGAACAACGGTGTTAAAATCATAGATGTGACATGAGAGGTTAGAGAAGAACTCTCTAATCAAATTAGTCGGGGGTGGATGATCTATCTCTAAGAGTGATAGCCAACCTCTAGACTCAAGATTAGCCCTAATGGCTGGATCGACCTCATCTAGAATCACAGAACGCAGCCCAAATCTTACGTTTACTATTAAGTTTCTCATAAGCCTCACACGCACGCTCATTCCTAAACAACTGAACCCTAGAAGGAGACACAGAAGGGGTAGAGGGAATCCTATTAGCTCTAGTCTTCCTAGGCATGGTGCTAGAATAAGGAACAAGAGCACACAAAAAAAGGAATAAGAGACAAACACAAAAACCAAAGGCAGACTGCAAGTTAGCACAACAAAAATATAGAACAAGAAGAACTATATGATGCATGAATAGATTAAATGACATAATGCAGTAAATTAAGTTCAAAATAAGTTCAAACTCACAAAATTGGACTTGAGCATAGAGTTTCTAACTAAAACCCAAAAAAAATTTCAACCACTTGTTAATTTTTCAAAATAAATTGACCAATTGATCATTACACAAGCTAGAAAACTAATTAGAATGATCAATTACATTAAAACAACAAGCCAATTTCATCAATTTCAACTCAATTGAACAAAATCCCTAAATTGGATTCAACATAAACCCTAGAATTTTCAATTTTTCATAAAACCCCAAATTGATCAAATTAATCAACAACAATCAAGAATATAACAATATCCCAACAAAACCCAATGATCAATTTCAGAAAATTAGCCTTGAATCAACAAAAATCCCAAATCTATGGAGGTCCGAAAATGCCCTTTAAATGCATGAAAATATGCATGAAAACATGAAAATAAAACCAAAAGGAGGGATAGAATGATCTTACTGTCTTTAAGGGAGGAAAACCTTGCAAAAATTGAGGAAGCAAACGACAAAAAATTTGTAGTGTAGCCTTGCCAAGTCGGAGAGAGAAGAAAAGTTTGAAAAGAACTTTTTAAAAAGGTTTGAATCAGTCAAAGAACCCTTTTTAAAAAAGCTGAAACACGATGTTCGATTGATCGAAAAACCGGTTCGATCAATCGAACCAGGCAGAGGCTCACAGAATTTTAAAGCAAGATTTCGATTGATTGAAAATTAGATTGGATCAATCAAAATTCTGGAAAAAACAGCTTTTGAGAGAAAAAACCTGATTTTTGAAATCTTACCACAACGCATTGAATATAACAAAAAAATGCATGAGTATGAGATGAAATGCTCTCCCAAAACACAAGTTTTAAACCCAATTTTCCAAAAATTTAGATTTTAAACAATCTCCCCCATTTTTAAAGCAACAAAAACAGTTTTGCGTAAAACTCAAGGTATTTTTCAAATGTGGTTGGTCAGACCATAAACACACACAATTACATGTACAAAGTTTAGCAAAGAGTAACTTGTGTTGTGTGTGCAACTAGCAAAAACTTGAGATACATGTGAGGTGATATGTGAACAGAAATCAACCACAAAGTCTACAAAATTCATCACATAGAATTTAAAAGAAACTATCACCTAAAGAGTTACATCATATAACTCCCACATCTCCTAGAACATAAGCTTGCAATCATGTAAGTTTCTTGAATTTTTGCCTCATAATGTACACACCAATTTTTAATTTAAGTGATTTTGCATTTAGCCTAATAATACACACCAATTTTTAATGTAAGAGATTTATCATTTAAACCGTGGCTTCACCTTATGTTCTTTTTGTGCATGTGCTACACTTTCTCGAGCACAAAATCTTATGATATACACTAAGGTGTTCATGATTGGCTAGTGCATAGTGGTGAGATGGTTATTTATGCCTTTCTCAAAAGGATCAAGTCCGACAGTCAAATAACATGTGACTTCACCGACAGTCAAATAACATGTGACTTCAAAATAAAGACAAAGTGATAAAACACCATAAATATCTTTCCCACACAACATGTTCTACAAAGCTTCCACTAGTGAAGTGCAATAAATAAGCTCATCAAAACTAAACAAAGTACAACAAACATGTCATGTGAATATGAATTGATCAACCTTGTTTTCAAAAACAAAGAGAATAGTGCAAGAACAATAATGTGCTTTCTTTTTCTTTCCTTTCTTTCCCTTTTTTTTATATTAAATAAAAAAACACCTAGAATGAAATGCATGAATGTAATGCAATGCAAATCCTAGAGACAAAAAAGAAAAACACAAAAACCAAAGAACAATGGTCACAAAGGAAAAGCAACGAAGCATAAAGACCATGTCAGAAAGACTCAGTTAGTTTGAGTCTTTTGCATCCAAAACTTTTTAAATGCACCACGAGCATTGGAGTTTGTATTCACATTAGGGTGATTTCCAACTCCAAGATTGGAATAAAGGTTAAGCGCCTTTACCAATTCACTAATAAGTGCTATAGGATCTTGTGCTTGAGGCACTGACACGTTTGGCTTATTTGTTCTCTTAGCAGCTTGCAGCTTGTAACAGTTTGGACGAATGTGTCCAGACTTCTCACAAAAATGACACACCCAAGCAGGCTTACCATGCATCTTGTCCTTAGAAAGGGTAGACACCTTAGATTTAGATTCTTTCAGATCAACCCTAATCTTCCTAGATGATGAAACTTCTATAGGTTCAACAACCTCACCAACAGGGGGTTTGACAGTTTCACTCACAACTTCACTCACATAAGGTTTAGAAGAAGATGAAGGAACAAAGTGTGTGGAATGGGGAGTAGACACAAAGATGCTTTCAACAAAACCTATACCAAATTTGTAAGAAGGAGACTTTTGAACACTGAGCAGTTGATCAAGTTTAGAACTAACAGATCTAGCAACAGATAAATTAAGTTTCAAAGATTTAACTTTATCAAGCAATAATATGTTCTCAGTTTTCACATTGTTCAAAAGTTTATTAGCATTAAACAGTTTAACAAGCAGATTCTTCTTATCAAGCTCAAGAGATTCAATTTTCTTCAGGCCAAGTTCCACATTCATAGCATCCTTTGCAGCAACTTTGCAAAGTTTATTGTAGGCCTCTTGAAGATCTGCATCTTCAGAGAGTTCCTCATCAGAAGGGTTCTCTTCAGCAGATATGCTTTCATTCACTACAGCAGTAGCTATGAAAGCAATGAAGTTTCCACCCTCGTCACAATCTGACTCATCATCAGAAACTTCACCATCACTAAGGGTTACAGCTATAGCCTTACCGTTAGACTTCAAGTAAGTAGGACATTCAAATTTCATGTGACCATACCCTTGACATCCAAAACACTGAGGACCCATAGAATTATTAGAAGATTGACCTACTTTTTCTCTAGGTTTGTCAATATTGTTAACCTTAGTGGGATCATTCTTCCTAAAATTTCTAGGTTCAGCAGTGTTCACACCTCTTGCCTTTCTATTGTTATTTTTGAGAAAGTTTCTAAAGTTCTTGGGAAGGTAAGTAATCTCTGTAGCAGAGAGCTCATCATCAAATCCACCAATCTCAACATCATCAACTGACTTAAGAGCCATTGATTTGGATTTGCTAGTTTTTGGTAGGTCCAACTCATAAGATTGAAGAAATCCTACAAGTTCATCAACAGGAATGGAGTCCACATCCTTACTTTCAGTTATGACAGTCACCTTGGGTCTAAAATTCTCAATCAAGGATCTAAGAATCTTCCTAACAATTTTAGGTTGATCATAAATTTCACCCATGTTATAAGCAGAATTAACAATATCATTCAATTTAGCATAGAATTCATCAAAAGATTCATCATTAGACATCCTAATGCTTTCAAATTTAGAAGTTAATTGCTGCAATTTATTGATTTTGACAGCCTTTGTGCCTTCATGCACAGCCTGGAGGATATTCCAAGCAGTATGAGCAACATCAACATTTGAGATTCTCTTAAATTCCTCTATAGAAACAGCGTTAAAGATAGCATTCATAGCCTTGCTATTAAACGTAGCTGCTTCTTTTTGAGAAGTTTGCCACTCACTAACAGGAGTAGTGGGCTTCTCTCATCCGTATTCAACGGAGTTCCAGACTCTCGCATCAATGGATTTCAGGAATGCTTTCATCCTTACTTTCCAATAAGCATAATTATTCCCATAAAAGTGAGGAGGAATAACCAGAGAGTGTCCGTGTTCCATGACAAAAGGGGTCAAGGATCGGGTCAAGGATCATCTCAAAGATCAAAGGATCAAAAACAAAAGAGCTACCTGATACCACTTGTCAGTTTTTAGACCCCTTAAAACACAATTGGATTAACCTAGGAATTTAGCTAAGTTGTTACTTAGTCAAATTAATTAAATCTAGGTTAACACAATCAAATAATCATATCAAGTATAGCAGCAGAAATATAAATAACACAAAGATATGATCACCCAGGAAACCAAACCGGTAAAAATCTGGAGAGGATTTAACCTAGCTATCCTCAAGGTAAACTTGAATCCACTATCTTGAAAGAATCGAAGTTCATACAATAAGACTTACAAGCCCCCACGCTCTACTTCTTATTGCTACCCACCAGTAGAACTTACTGACACGATCACGTACAAGCTTCGAATCCACGGACTCCTTCTTTCTTGGATTCTCTACCAAATACAAGCACACCCGCTTGTGTTATCTTTAAGCTTCAATGATAGCAACTGGAATGATCATCAAGGTGTAGAAAAATCTTCTCCTTGAAAACCCTAAGTTTATGTGAAGGAAAGCTCCTCAAAGATCTTACAAGAGATTCACATAAACCGCAATATGAGCAACACAAAAACGTGGCTAGGGTTTCCCTTATATACCTAGGGTAAATTAGAAACCTAAACCAATTAAAACACTTTAGGGCTGAGTTGAAAAACCTAATTAAAAAACGTTAGTTACGATTTTCGATTGATCGAGCCTAAGCTTCGATCGATCGAAATGTACTAAAATTGTTTTTTAATTAGCTTAGTAATTTATTCCAACTTTATAACAAAGAACCAACTTTGAGCACTTCTAAAACAACTTAAATACATTGTTTTGATCATGGTTTGCCAACAATACAAATTAGGATTCTAAATACATAAAACCTAAGTCTTTAGAACCTAACACAATGGTCTGATTAGCTTCATCAAACTTTATGGAGATTTCTTCTCGTTCAAGCTCCATATCACTGAGCTTCTTGGTGGCCAGCCTATACAATTTCTCATGCTTTTTAGAGACCTTGTATAATTTTGCATAGACGATATGGATGTCATCCTGTTCATCCATCTTCTCAAATTTAGACTCCACCAAGTCCTCTTCTTCATCCACTTCTTCAACAATCCCCTTAGTAAGATTCACGGTGGCAATGAAGGCATTCAAGATTCCATCATCATCATTATCCGAATCATCCTCAAGCTCTATGTCATTCAAGGTAGCAGTAAGGGCCTTGCTTTTCCCAATGGTCTTGAGATAAGTTGGACATTCTTGTTTCATGTGTCCAAAGCCTTGACATTCGAAGCACTTTGGTCCGAAGGGAACAATGTATTAACTGCCATCCCTAGCATCCTTCTTCCCTTTATCTTGGCTCTTGAACTGTGAAAAACTAGATTGCTTTCGGTCCTTGTCAAATCCTTTCGCATTGGCATTCTTTATGAACTTTTTGAACTGCCTTATGATGTAGGATTTCATTTAGAATCTTCATCGTCCGAAGACTCATCCATGTCACTGCTTTTGGCCTTCAGTGCCATGCTTTTACCCTTGCTCGATTTCCCAATCCTAATTAAACCCAATTCATAGGTCTGCAAGTTGCCAACTAATTCTGTCAAAGGAATTTTGTCAATGTCCTTTGATTCCTCAATGGCGGTGATCTTGGCATGGAATCTCTCAGGTAGAGATCTGAGCACCTTTCTAACAATCTTGGGTTCGGGAATGGTTTCCCCAAGATTAAAGGCAGAGTTTACTGTGTCCTTGAGCTTGGCATAGAATTCATCAAACGACTCATCCTCCTCCATCTTGATTTCTTCAAAGCTTATGGTAAGCCTTTGAAGTTTTGAATCCTTGACAGCCTTAGTTCCTTCATAGGTTGCCTGAAGGATGGTCCATGCTTCCTTCGTAGTTTCAGTGGAAGATATCTTCTTGAACTCCTCATTTGTGACTATACTGAATAAGGCATTCAATGCTCTGCTGTTGAAGTTAGCAACTTTGATCTTTGCATCATCCCAATCAATCGGCGCTTCTTTTGGTTTAGTCCAACCAATCTCTACAGCTTGCCACACTTTTTCATCTAAAGACTACAAGAAAGCTCACATTCTTACTTTCCAATATGCATAGTTAATGCCATCAAATAAAGGAGATATAATTAAAGATTGTCCTCTATCCATGACAAACAAGGGTCAATGGATCACACAATAAAGATTAACCCTAATCAAAGTGAGCCCACTCTGATACTACTTGATAAGCTAAGAATGTATTGACCCTTTATGTTAAATTAATTAATTAATTAGCTAAGTGAATTAATTAAGTCAACTAAAATGCAATACGTGTGGTAGCACAAACAAATCACCAAATAACTAAATGCAGTGGAAAATAAATTTGACACAGGTGATTTGTTTACAAATAAGGAAAACCACCGAAGCAAAATCCCACCAGGTGAATTTAAGGTCACCACTCCCGAAAATGCACTATTATCAAAACAAGCGGTTACAAGTAAAGGAATCCTAGTACTTTATACCAACCTACAATTGAACTTGTAATGTAGTGACAATCTCTCCTTTTAATGCACGGCTCCAAGTACGTGACTAACCAATCAATGCACAAATCCCAGTACGTGACTAACACACTAGCTTGAGAAAGATGTTGGCTGCAAAGTTCTTCAATTCATCCCCACGATAAAGATCAAAAAACTCTTTGGTCACAAAACCCTACGGCGTACAAAGGCAGCAGCTTCTTCAAGAGAAAGATGAACAAGGGCAAATTGCCTCTGGTCACAATATGCATGAAAAACCTTTTCATCCAGTTGTATCAAGTGAGACGGCCCTTAAAACAATCCTTATATATGTCTAGGGTTGTGTGAAAAGAAAACCTAAACATATAACTTGGATATGCGTGGAAAAAAATTTTGGTAAATGAATATCCTATTTCTCAATAGATAGGTTATCTGTCGAGCAGTTGTCGAGTATCGAACTAAAATTTCCTTTTAAACCTCGATAGATACAATTTGTTGAGTTATCTGTTAAGCTTTAAAATACAGCACTTCTTCACTTGTTTCTTGAACAGATTTGCATGGTTTTAACTCTTGACTTGAACATCATATTTCTTGAAGACTTAAACCATCCTAGATCTACCCAATTATAAGTAAAGTGCGTTTTATCAAATGATTAGCCAATTTTAAATAACATATATTTATAACATGTTCTACATATGTCCTAACAGAGTGGTTGGAACATTGACAATAGAAATTCACATAAAAAAGATTTTCAAAAAAGAAAAATAGTAAAAGAAATTCACATAAATCAAAACAATCTTAATAAATAACAGTAATAATTACGTTAAGTTATATTGTCATATCATGTCATTTAGAATCGAAAGTTTTTATTATCAATAATATGAATTATGACAAATAATTTAATCTAAATGATGAAACTAATTTTAAATTTTTTAAAAATTATAATATTGAAGTTTTACTCAAAGTCGTATTTTAAATTTTTTAGAGATTCACATAAAATAATATCATTTTACTAATTTTAATGTACTTGTATGTTGTAAGAAGTATTATGGAAAACTAGTATGTAACCCTGTGCATATGCATGAGTACAATTAAAAATAATCACAATTATACAATTCAAATTATATATATATATATATATATATATATATTTTTTTTTTTAGAAGAGATTCAAATTATACATGGTATTAGCTTACACTTTTTTTAAACCATACATTTTAAAAATATGTGATGGTTTCTTATTTTATATATATGATTTAAAATTTAATTGATTTTAGACTTTTCGGTTTTTGCACCCAATAATTCACTTGCCACAAAAATTTAAAACTTAGATAAACACGTGGCAGGAATTAGACTCCAATTGAAATCCAATTTAGAATCTAATTGGATTTGAACTCTTCAATTTTTATACTAAAAATTTACTTGGCACAAAATTAAAAATTAAATAAGTCATATGGCTCAAAATTGAGAATTTAATTAAAATCTAATTGAATTTTCTCTAAACTTTGTCTATACAATATATATATATATATATATATATATATATATATATATATATATATGACGTATTATATACTTACATTAATCCACATGATGTAAGCACGAGAGGTAACTCAGGACCTTTTTTTTTTTTTTTTTAATGGGAAATGCGATAACTTTATTAAGACAAAGAGAAATAAATAGCATCCTGAACCACCAAAGGTTCAAAAATGGGTGGATTTTCTTCCAACAAAGTTACAAAAGAATCAATTCCTTTAGCATATTTTGCCAAAGTATGAGAAGGCTTGTTTCCTAGGCACTGCACATGTAGAACTTGTAATGATCTGAAATCCTATAATTTATGGAAAGTTTCAGAAATGATGTTGGCAATGGAGACTAGAGGTGAGGCCAAACCTAAGAAAGCATGAGAGACGATGCATGAGTCACCTTTGAAGAGAGCATCTCAGATCTCGATATCCCAAGCAAAGAGCACAGCTTCATCCATTGCCTTTGCTTCCATTTTAGTAGGTCCAAAGGGCAATGGCAGATGCTTAATCAATACTGCTATCACCAAAGCTTCATGATCATGAATCAGAACACCAGTTCCCACGAAGTTTGTAGGAGAGAAAATGGTAGCATCAGTGTTCACCTTATACCATGGTGGGGTCGGGGGAACCCAACGGTTATCTATGGTATCTTTATATCGAGATGGCTTAAGATGAGTGAGCTGAAACTCTTCCAAAAGATAACGAGCTTTGGAGATGATCTCATGGGTAGATTGTTGAGGAGTACCCCATTTTAGCTTTTATTTCAGTTAAACCACATGCAGCGTGCAATTATGAGTGTAAGCTTAAGCAAGTCAGGGCTGATATGTTGGACAAAGATGAGATGCTAGATGAGCTCCACAAACTCCTTATATAGCAAACCATTTCTGTCAAAGGGGATGCCAAACAACTCCCAGGTTTCTTTCACTTTGTTACAATCGCAAAACAGGTGCCCCATAGTCTCGCCTACCAAGACACATGCTTCACAAGTGGCTTCATCAATAACATGTTGTAGACAAAGATTTTCCTTTGTAGGGAGGATGTTTTGACATGCCTTCCAAGCGAAAGTCTTGATCTTGTTTGGGATGTGAATGTTGAAAAAACACATGGAAAAATACAGTTTTGTATCTTATACAAAAACACGCAGCGAAATATAAATAGATCTACTTCATTCATGTGAGATAACATGCAACATCTGAGTTTTAAAAACAAAGAACAAGAAGGGGTACCTTGATGCAGTGAAATTCAAAACAAAATGAAGATTGAACTTGGGAAAACTTTCAATCTTCACTCCAACTCCATAATGTGCCCAAGATGTGTGGTCTCTCAATTAGTTACATACATATTTGTTTAAGAGAATAACCAAGTGTCTCTTGAGAAAACTCTAAATGTTTCTCTCTTTTAATCATACGTATATATATGCACTTAGGTAGTTGCTTTATTTAATAACTTTTATTAAATAAATAACTGATTATCTAATTGTGTTAGCCTTTTGGCCTAGCCCAGTTGGTCTTTAGTGTGTGGCTTGGAGTGGGACCAAAAGGGACAAATAAAACTCTAGCTCCAATGGGGTTTGGACTTATCTGTCAACTCTTGATAAGCCCAAAGTTATCATTAATTATATTTAATATCACTATATAAATATAATTGCACTTTAGGCATTATTAATAAATTATATCCCAAGATTTTATTAAACATTTAACCCTTTCATGAAAATATTTGAAGTAATACATGTTAGGATTAGTGCTCTTAAATCCTATTGTATGATGCTATGTATGACATTATGTATGACTTAATATTGTAATTAATAAAGTTATTTTATTATTATCTAAAATAATGGTAACATGAATATTTGGACATTAACATATAGTCCATGAAATGCATAGTATGTGATTTATGTGATTTAATCACAGAAGATATAAATCACAAATTCTTTGTAAACTCAGAATTTTAGTTTGTAGTCAATGATGAAATTGGGCATTTCATCTACGAAAAGTATAACATATCAACTAAAATGATTTTTCTTGATCATGGAAGTGGAGACTTCTAGTTGATATGTTGATATGTTTTAAGAGTTAAGACATATTGAATTGGATTGTTGTAAGATTTATTATTCTCCTAAAGACTGTCAAATGAATAATAAATCTCACGACTTCTATTTACATGAACTCTTAATCTTAAGAGAATAATAGACTTGATCATGAAGTGTAAGTTGTTTTGATATATCAGGAGTGAGATCTAAAGTAATGATCAAAAGCTCAGTATGTTGAGCAGCCACATTTAGTGTTGATGGAACATATATTTTTAAGATGGAATTCACAATCTCTTAACGGAGATATAAAATATTCTCTTGAGATAAATTTAATAGGTTTGGTTATTCAGAATGTTAGGCCTAACTAATTTAGTAAGACTAAAGTATATATTTATGAAATTGGATTTCATAAATATATGATAAATAACTTAAAGGATTAAACCAAGTACTCAAGGATTAAGATGTAGTAATCTTCAAAGTGGCAGTCAACCTACAAAATTTTGTATTACTACGAATATTTTATGAAGGGGTTGCTTGTATAAAAACGTTTTGGGATATAATTTATTAATAAGGTCTAGAGTGCAATTATATTTATATAGTGATATTAAATAGTGATATTAAATATAATTAATAGTAACTTTGAACTTGTCAAGAGTTGACAGAAAAGCCCAAGGCTCATTGGAGCTAGAGTCTTATTTATTCCCTTTTGATCCCACTCCAAGCCACATACTAAAACACAATTGAAATAGCCCAAAAGGCTAGCCTAATTAGATAACCAGTCATAAGAAGAGAAATATACAAAATTTTGTAAAAGAATGAAATGGTGTGTATGTGAGTGTTAGACACTCTCTTATTCTCCCTTGAACACACACATATAAACTGATTAAGAGACCACACTTCTTGGGCACAAGTGGAATTGGAGTGAAGGTTAAAAGTGTTCTCAAGTACTTCTAATCTTTGGTTTTGAATTTCACCGCACCAAGGTACGCTCTCTTGTTCTTATATTCCGAAATTTACATAGTACATGTTATCAATTGCGAATGAAGTAGATTCGTTAATTTTCCGCTGCGTATGTTTTGTATGCAATACAAACATGTGTTATTCCAACAATACAAAGTCATAATATATAACTGTAATTTTGAAGATTACTACATCTTGATTCTTGAGTACTTGGTTTAATCCTTTAAGTTATTCATATATATTTTATGAAATTTCATAAAATATAAACTTTAGTAATTCTTTACTAAAGTGGTTAGGCCTAACACTCTGAATAACCAAATCCATTAAACTTATCTCAAGGGAATATTTTATATCTCTATAAAGAGACTATGAATTTCATCTTGAGAATATGAGTTCCTTCAACATTACGTGTGGTTGCCTAATATACTAAGGTTTTGACTGTTTGTCTAGATCTCACTCTTGATATATTAAAGCAACCTACATTTCATGATCAGGTTCACTATTCCCTCAGGATTGAGAGTTTAAGTAAATGAAAGTCATGAGATTTATTATTCATTTGACAGTCGTTAATAGAATAATAAATCTCACAGTGGTCCAGCTCAATATGTCTTATACACTTAAAACATATTAACATATCAACTAGAAGTCTTCACTTCCATGATGAAGACAAATTATCTTAATTGACATGTTATAGTTTTCGCAGATGAAATTCCAATTTCATCACTGACTATGAACTAAGATTTTGAGTTTACAAAGAACTTGTGATTTATATCTGTTATAACTAAATCACATAAATCACATACTATGTATGTAATATCCCCCCCCCCCCCAAAAAAAGATTAAAAGGAAGGTTATTTAAGTAAATTTTGTTTATGGGGTCAATTTTATAATTAATATTTCTAAGGGTTTTTTTAGAAAATAAGGTTAAAACCCTAGCTATATAAGCTTATTAAGTCAACGTATATGCAGAGATATTTTAAGAGCGTAGACTACCCAAATTACTCCAATAGAAAATGTTTGACTGCATAATTGAGGTAAGAACTTAAGAATTTCTTTCTTGTCAAATTTAAGTTTTATTTAGAATTAGAGTATTTTTCTATGTGGATATTTTGGCTAGTAGTGAAACTATTTAATTATTCAAGAGTTTTAATGATACAAACGAAGAAAAGTTTGGATTTATTTTCCGTAAACTAGACGCTGTTTTATGTTCAATTTAATCTTATGTATGCCTTTTGTTATGTTGAAAGGAGATAGAATCTATAGAATTTTAGGCTTGGTGGGACAAGTTTCTACATAGTCGGAATAGTACCGATTTGATGAGTTGAGGTCTAACAAGTCAAAAAAAAAAAAAAAAATGGTGTGGTGTATTTGTAAATGTCATGGTGCTTTGATTTTTGTATGATGTAGTACTTGAGGAAGGTCTAACAAGTCAAAAAAAAAAAAAAATGGTGTGGTGTATTTGTAAATGTCATGGTGCTTTGATTTTTGTATGATGTAGTACTTGGTTTGTCCTCATCTCAGGAGACTAATGGTGGCAAAAAAAAATAAATAAATAAAGAAAAGAAAAGAAAAACTACACGTATAGACCCTATATGGCTATAAGTATATTGTGTTCTATAGGTTTTATTCCAAGGGAGCTATTTGTGGCAGAAAGTGAAGGAACAAAAAAATTATGTCTATGTGAGTTTGGTGAAAAAAAAAAAATAGGGGATTATTGTTAGGCTTAGTGAGGAGACAAAATTTATATAGATGAATTAATGATAGTTCTGAAATATATAAAATGGATATTTTTTAGCAATTTCTCTTTTGACCGGATACCATTATAAGTCATTCTTAAATTATTTGATTATTGAGTAAATAGTACCTATAAAATTATTTTAGGCAATATCTAAGGATTTTAGAAGAAGTGTTAGGGAGAAGTTCCTTTTGGTATGGCTTTCGGAGATAAGTAACCTTATCCTAATTGGTTTTATCTTTGCGTATTTTAACTATTGAAATTTTTTTACAGTTGTTAAAATTTATTTCTATTGTATTACTGATTTCAAGTAAAGAATTATCACAAATATATCTAATTGCTGAATATATGATGTATTTTATTTAATTGTCTTTACCTATACTGATTTAAAGTAAGAATATAGAAATATCACAAATATATTTGAATATTGAATATATGATTATATATATATATATATACACGTATTTGAATAAGATATATTTTTGTTATAAACTATGACTTCATATATATGATTATAGACAATTTGACTATGAGTTGATTCTGATACCCAAACCAATGGAGGTTATTCATTGGTACTCTGATACCCAAACTAATGGGGGTTATTCATTGGTACTCTGATACCCAAACCAATGGAGGTTGATATTTTGATACCCAGACCAATGGGGGTTGTTCATTGGTATTCTGATACCCAAACCAATAGAGGTTCTTCATTGGTACTTTGATACCCAGTCAATAGGGATTATTCATTGGTACTCTGATGCCCAGTCACGGGGATATAACGTGACCATAGTCATAAGATTGTTAAGAATATGAATTACGTTTGAATGTTTGACTATTTTGAGTCCTTAAAACTACATTTGTGATTTTGGAAATGTTTGAGTATTTGAACTATTTTGAGTCACTAAAACTGCTTATGTGTTTTTGGAACCTATTGTAAGTTATACCTTTTGATATATGGAAAACCGACTATTTTCTAAACCATCTATGATATATGTGTAAGATTAAAGTATGTGACCTATGTGCAACTTATTATTTTAAGATTATGAAACTTCTTCAGTTATTTCGAAAACACATAGTATCTTATAACTTTTGAAAACACATATTACATCTTATACTTTGCAGATCTATTGCTTGATAGAATTTATTAGGACTTAGGTTACTTATTAAATTGTCAACTCACCCCATTTTTCCCTCCAGTTTCAGATCATGAAGAATACCAAGTTTTGGGAGTTTTGATGTTGTGTTGTCAGCAGGAAAAGAAGCTTAGTGATTTTGGAATTGGATGGTCTTCTAATAGTTTTATATTTATTGGCCAATTGGCATTATGTACATGAGGTTTGAATTTCGTTCCTATTAAATTATTGAAGATTTATTCATAAAGAAATTGTTGAGGTATTTTGGATATATTTAATTTAATTTTTGAGGATAAATTTTAGTTGCTAAGAAGGCCTTGCACACTTGTAGGGTGCTTATTTTATAAGCGTGCGGTGATTGTCATGTGCCTATCTTTATAGTTGGGTTCGGGGCATGACAGTGTATCTCAAAGACTATATGATATTGTCCAGATATTCACGCTACCATTATTTTAGATAATAATAAAACAAGTTTATTACATAGAATATAATGTTATACATAATGTCATACACAACATACGATAGGATTTTAGGGCACTAATCCTAATAGTGAAGTCCCTAGATTTTGCACCAAAACAACTTGTTATCCTCTCCCTGTGATATCTCACCCAAACCGGAGCTTTGACCGAGTGGGAGGGCGACCTTGTAAGCACTATTGATAGTGAATGTGCCCTTCGGTGTGTAGGCCCAGACTATGTGGTTTAGGGCTTGCGACGACTAAGTGGGATGCCAAGAATAATGTCCGCCTCATGGGGAAGGAAGGCCTGTTTGATCAAATGAGAACAAGTATTGCATTTGGTCAACAGTTTCCATATTGAAAATTTTTTTGGTCTACTGCTTTTATTGGGTAAGTAGAGTTGCCAATAGAGCAGCCCCTGCTTTGGCTAGTTTGTCTCTGCATAATTCTTTTGTGGGATTATGTTTCTAGGCCCTCAGTTTTTGTTGATGCTGTAAATCATGACCTATGTTCTATCTTATATGTATTTAGTTTCTTTTCTCCTAATAATAAACCTTCAAATTATAAATAAATAAAAATAAAAAAAAGCGTACGAGAGGTGATATGTATTTTTATTATCTATCTATACTACAATAAAATGAGCATAGATAAGAAACGTTCTTTCTTTTCTTTTTTTGGGTATCGTTAATTGTTGCTCTAAAGAGTAACGACACATGTTAAGGAAAAATAAATGATCAGTTATAAACTATAATGCACACTCTTTGAAATGAGAAAAAGAACATTTATCAATGATTCATTTATTTGCACTTACAAATTCAAGCTTGTTATACAAGTTTTTATTCTGATTCAATTTTGATTTATTTAGAGAAAATAGTATTAAAAAAAATGACAATAAATATATGTTTATAAAAAAGCAAGGTTTTACCTAGCTTTTGCTTAGTGACTTCAGGGACTTTTTGTAAGAGACTCTGTTCTGATTCAGCAGCCTTGACTGCTGGCTAGTTTTTTTGGTGGTTTAATCTCAATTTATCAAAAAAAAGAAGCAAGGTTTGGCATTGGACTTTAAAAAAAAAAAAAAAATTGCTAAAATGTAGTAAGTATTGGACTGTGGTGATATCTTATCGGTTGCACAAAAAATTGATTCTTTGGTAGTAGTGGCGGCTCCAAGTTTTTTTTCTAAAGAGTCAATAGTGTCGGAGCTAGGAATTTGTTGTGGGAGAAGTAAAAATTAATTAATTTTTTTGTATATAAAATCATCTAAAATAGTATTCTAAATACAATTTAATATACAATACAACTATATTGTCATCTAAAAAAATTATTAATAGTTTAAAGATCGGTAAGATAACAACCATTGAATGCATAAATAATTATAATTAAATAACTAATTGTACATTTTTTGTTAAATTAATAATAATTTATTATATTTATATGTACTATCAATTAAATAAAAATATATGATAAAGAAGAATAGTAACATACATAGGATTAGATCTACAAGTAAATGTGAAACTAAGAAAAAGAAATAGTACTTGATATAAGTTTTTGCTTTTGAAGTATATGAATTTTTAACCATATGCGTGGTCATTCTCTTGAAATTGGAATAAGCACTAAAAGGCTTCTTTGACTTGGAAATTTATAGAGTACTTATCAAACTTCTTGATTAGACAGAAAGAAAACATAGAAGGGAGAAAGAGACATAAAGAGAATGAGAAAAGAATCACAGATATAGATACAAATCGGTTTGTTGTAGAGGTGGTGTAATTTTTTTTGTTGGTGCTAAAAGTTGTGAAATTTTTTGCTGACGAAGAAGAAAAGTACAAGGAAAAATCATTTCATTTCACCGTCAACTATAAAGTAAGCCAGAGTTCGAAGAGAAAGCTTATTTATTTATTTATTTTAAAATGAATGAGCAATTTTAAGAGTGGTGCTACTAACACAGCATTTTCACAACAAAATCTAAATGACTTGTAGTTAAAGGTGTGAAAAAAATGATGTCTGATAGTCTCGATCATACCCTCGTCCATAAAGAAAGCAGTGGACGAGAGTAACTCCAAGATTTGTCCAGCTAGTGGTGACCACCAGGCAATGATAAGGCCATCTGTCCCCAATCATTGCCGAAGCATTACAAGACAATGATGAACCCCCGTACCGTTAGAGAGATACCTCACCATTAACACCCTACAGAGGCGTTATCGATACAGAAATAAAACCACCATTAAGGCAGCACCAACGGCTAGAAGGAAGAAGCAAGCACCTATATATACCTACCCACAAGGCCTGACCATAGGTACAGAAACTCTAGTTCATACACACTGATATTCTAATGCTTCTTTTCTCATTCTAGCTATTCTAACTTTGGCATTGGAGGCTTTGTGGCAGGCACCACACTGGTGACCCACACTTCTCTCTTTTACTATCAATTTTCTCAGGATCAGGTTGGCTATGGACGACTCCACTTTGGACGATCATTTTGACTGACGATTTGAGCATCATTAGTTTGGCGCTGTCTGTAGGGAAAGTCACTCTTTCGTAATCAGTTCAAAAGCACTGTTCCATTCAACTTGCAAGTCCAGATGGAATCCAACGTTAATCAAGATCCTACTACATTGGCTCTACAAATTTAGTCACTCTCAACTACTATAGAAGAGCTCACTAGGCAGAACCAAGAAATGAGGCAACGATTACAACAAGAAGAAAACCGCTTGGAGACCAACCGGGACGATGACGGAGACAGCCATAGGAGACGACCTGGCACTCTAGAAGGGGCAAACTTAGACCTTCTCAGGGAAATGAGAAAGGAGATGGAAGAGCTGAGAAATGCTATCAGAGGGAAAACAAACCAAAGTCTGGACAGAATGGTCGAGAAGACAGACACACTAGCAGTCTAGGAATGCTCTATACCCTCAAAGTTCCGTCTACCCCAGCTCGAGCCATTTGATGAATTAAAGGATCCACTAGATCACCTTAATACCTTTAAGACGACTCTAGGTCTCCAACAACCCCCTGACGAGATATTATGCCGCTCTTTCCCTACTACCCTCAAAGGGGCGGCTAGGGAATGGTTCACCAAATTACCAACATCGTTCATTGACAACTTTGAACAGCAAGGCAATTCCTTCCTTCGTCACTTCATAGGCAGGCAGCATCCAAAAAGGCCAATTGACCATTTGCTCACCATCAAGCAAGGAGAGAAGGAAACCTTATGTAACACGTTTCACCCGAGGAACTTTGGTGGTAGACGAAGTAAATGATAAAGTACAACTAACAACCTTCAAGGCCAGATTGAAATCTAGGGAATTCGTGGTCTCTTTGGCAAAGAAACCCCCTAAGACGATGGTAGAAATGCTCTTGAAGGCACAGAAGTACATGAATGTTGAGGATGCCCTGGCAGCCATAGAGGGGGTAGAAAAACCCAAGGAGAAGAAGAAAGAAAAAGAAGACGATTGGAGAGGACAAAAAAGGGACTACGCAAACCGTTAAAATGTCGAAGGGAGTAGATGAAGAGATGACAAGAACCCCTTTCCAGTGAAGTTCACACCTTTGGTGATGCCTGTCGACCAGATTTTGACATAAATTAAGGACGAACATTATCTCAAATGGCCCAGACCATTGCACTCGTCGCCCAGTGTACGTGATAAAAGGAAATACAATAGTTTTCACAAAGATCACGGGCATTACACAGAGGACTGTCGAGACCTGAAGGAGCAGATAGAAGAGCTCATACGAAAAGGGAAATTGTAGAAATACGTGAAGGAGGGGGATTCCAACAAGATTAGGGATGGTAGCAAGGATCAACATTAAGCTTTCAGAGGGACAAGGACCATATGCCTTCTCATCCACAAAGTGCCATAAGGGAAATAAAAATCATCATAGGAGAACCGTCCACGGGAGGGTCATTCAAGTCCCTCAAGAAGTCACGCCAAAGGCAGGTGAATAATGTTCATAGCCTGCCCCACTAAAGCAAAGAAGGACAAACCAAGATATGTGTTTTTCAGAAGAAGATGCTAGAAGGGTGAAACAGCCTCATGATGACCCACTGGTCATCATGCTTATGATTGAAGGATTCAACACCAGAAGGGTTCTGGTAGACAATGGGAGCTCGGCAGACATCATTTACCTTTCAGGCTTCCAACAATTAAAAGAAGACCTAAAGAGATTTCGTCCATTTGAATCCCCCATCATCAGTTTCAATGGAGACAAGGTGTACCCTCGAGGAATAGTAACTTTAATGGTCACAGCTGGCTCATACCCCCTCCAAGTAACCAACAAACATAACTTTTTGGTAGTAGACTAACCTTCGTCCTACAATGTGATTATAGGAAAGCCTACCCTCAATCATTGGAAAGTAGCTACTTCCACGTATTGCCTGAAGGTGAAGTTTCCAACAAAACAAGGGGTTGGAGAAATAAGAGGAGACCAGGTGTTGGCGAGGGAATGTTACCAAGCGGTCCTAGCCTCAAAGGAAAACCACACATGGATGATTGAGGAAAAAACACCGGCAATTGTTGAGAAACTAGAGACGATAGAGTTGGTCGAAGGAGATCCTACGAAGACAACCCAAGTAAGGACGAGCCTAAGCCCCCAGACGAAGAAAGAGATTATCAACTTCCTAAAGGATAACCTAGATGTATTTGCATGGAGCCACGAAGATATGCTAGGTATACCAGAAAACATCATTCAACACCACCTAAATGTGGACCCCGAGAAGAAGTCTGTCCAACAAAAAAGAAGAGTTTTTGCTCCTAAACGGAACAAAGCAGTTATGGATGAAGTGAACAAGTTGCTCACTACTAATTTCATCAAGGAGATCTACTATCCTGAGTGGTTGGCCAACGTCATCATGGTAAAAAAGGCAAACAGAAAGTGGAGAATGTGTGTTGACTTCACAGATCTAAATAACGCTTGCCTAAAGGACAGCTTCCCTCTATCCAGAATTTACCAGCTTGTGGACTCGACAGCTGGGCACAAGCTTCTTACCTTTATGAACGCCTTCTTTAGGTACAACAAGATACAAATGGCGAAGGAAAATTAGGAAAAGACGACCTTCATCACCAGTCAGGGGCTCTACTGCTACAGGGTCATGCCTTTTGGTTTGAAGAACGTAGGGGCCACGTACCAGAGATTGGTAAACTAGATGTTCAACAAACAGATTGGGAGGAACGTGGAAATGTACGTTGACGATATGCTCATTAAAAGCAAAGAAGAAGAAGACCACCTGGACGACCTTAAAAAGATGTTCAACAAACTCAAACAGTACAGCATGAAGTTGAACCTGTCCAAATGTGCCTTTAGGGTCTCCTCCAGGAAATTCCTCGAGTTCATGGTATCACAAAGGGGAATAGAGGCAAATCCTGAAAAAGTGAGAGTTATCCTCGAGTTGCCCTCCCCAAAGATGATCAAAGAAGTGCAATCTCTCACAGGAAGAGTAGCAGCCCTCAACAGGTTCGTCTCAAAAGCAACAAACAAATTCCTTCCTTTCTTTAAGACCCTGAAGCGAGCCTTTGTCTGGACGGATGAATACGAGGCAACATTCTAGGAACTAAAGCGTTACTTAAGCAACCCCCCATTCTTGAGTCCGTCCAAGGAGGGGGAAGACTTGTTCCTCTACTTGGCAGTATTCACAACTACAGTCAGTGCAGCCTTGATCAGGAAAGAGAACAATATACAATTTCCAGTGTATTACATTAGCCAGACCTTTTAGGGAGCTGAAGTCTGATACCCACGGATAGAGAAGATTACCTTCACCTTGATAGTGGCTTCAAGAAAACTTCGTCCATACTTTCAGGCTAACCCGATCATAGTTATAACGGATTAGCCTATCAAGAAAGCAATGAATAAACCTGAGGCTACTGGGTGGATGGTAAAATGGGCCATTGAGCTTAGTCAATTTGATGTAAAGTATCGCCCCCCGTCGGCCATAAAAGCCTAGGCACTAGCAGACTTCACAGCAGAATTCATCGCCCCTAAACATGAAGACAACCAAAGAGCTTTGGACAATCCATACAGACGAATCGTCCACTTAGAAGAGAGGTGGAAAGGGTGTCGTCATCACCTCCCCTGAAGGAGATGTTTTGAAGTATGGAGTTTAGCTCAAATTCCCCATAACCAATAATGAAATAGAGTACGAGGCTATATTGACAGGGCTAAGAATAGCTCGGGCACTTAGAGCCAAAAACATTTTGCTAAGGAGTGATTCGCAGCTCGTCATAGGGCAGGTCAAGGGAGATTTTGAAGCAAATGAGACAAGAATGCAAAAATACCTCAAGTTGATGAATTAGTTGGTGAGTAACTTTGACCATGTAGAGTTTGTTCAAATCCCACAAGAACAAAACACTGAAGCCAACAAAGTGGCCTGGAGTGCATTAGCAGATGATCAGGCAAAGGGGACCGATTGGAAATTGGAAGAACAGAACTCTCCCAGCATCGAAGAATTTTAAACCCTCCTTGTGCATGCCCACACAGGATGGACAATCCCTATTCTATCCTACCTTAAAGATGGACGGTTACCACCGAATCCTGAGGAAATCAAGAAGATCCAGAAACAAGCTGCCCAGTTCATGGTGCTGAATGACGAGCTTTAAAAAAGAGGCTTATCCCAACCTTACCTGAGGTGTGTTGATTAGGAAGAAGCCAAATATGTTCTGGAAGAGTGCACAGGGGAGTTTGTGGCAATCACATAGGGGCAAAATCCCTTGTCAGAAAGATCATGAGGGTGGGCTATTTTTGGCCCTCAATGCAACAAGACGCGACAGATTTCGTTAAGGGATGTGATAGTTGCCAAAGGTATGGAAATGTCCAATGAGTCCCAAGAGAGAAAATGACGACCATTTCTTCATCTTGGCCACTTGCACAATGGGGGATCGACATTATGGGCCCCCTACCACAAGGAAAGAGGTAAATAAGGTTCTTACTCGTCGCAATCAACTACTTCACGAAATGGGTAGAAGTAGAAGCACTGGCAACAATCACAAAAGCAAAGGTACAAAGTTTTGTATGGAAAAATAATGTATGTAAGTTTAGGATCCCAAGGATGATCATCTCAAATAATGGTCGTCAGTTCGACAGCCACGGATTCAGGTTGTCTTGCTTAAGCCTGGGCATCAAAAACAAATATTCATCCCTAGGGCATCCTCAAGCCAATGGACAGATGGAAGTAACAAATCGAACCTTGCTAAAGATCATCAAGGCCCGGTTAGTAGAGGCAAAGGAAGCATGGCTTGAGGAGTTACCAGGCATTCTATCGGCCTATAGGACAACAGCACGAACCCCAACAGGAGAGACGCCCTTCAACCTAACTTATGGCACAAAAGCAGTCATTCTAGTCGAAGTGGACCTCACTAGCCTCAAGAGGGAATTCTTTGATGAATAGAGCAACGACGATCAACTAAAGTTGAACCTGGATTGTTTGGACAAAGTCAGAGACCAAGCCTCCCAGAGAATGACCAAGTACCAACAAAAGATGGCTGAATACTACAACCAGAGGGTAAAGCTCAAAAGATTCAACATCAGAGACCATGTCCTTCAAAAAGTGACTCCTGCAACGAAGGACCTAGCATAAGGCAAATTAGGACCAACCTGGGAAGAACCCTACAAGGTCGTCCACTATTCTCACCAAGGAAACTACCACTTGGAGGATCTAGAAGGAAACAAGCTACCTCGTCCATGGAATGTCGAGCACCTAAAGAGGTATTACGAACAGCAACCATAGCCCAATTGTAAGCAGTCAGCATGACCTTATACTTTTTAATGCAAATCAAATAAACGTATTATTTAGCAATTCATATACTCTAGTTATCTCTCTCTCTCAAACTAAAAACGCCATCCAGATCCGAGAAACCTGACCAAAAGAAAGATGACAAGATTCCTTAAATGGATGTACGTCATCCAAATAAAAAACGAAAAGATTCCTTAAATGGATGTACATTGTCCAAATAAAGGACGACAAGATTCCGTAAATGGATGTACGTTGCCCAAAAGAAAGACGATAAGATTCCTTAAATGGATGTACATCGTCCAAAAGAAAGATGATAAGATTCCTTAAATGGATGTACGTTGTCCAAATAAAAAATGATAAGATCCCTAAAATAGGTGCACATCGTCCAAGTAAAAGCTCCTTAGGGAGATGTAAATCACCTCGAATAAAAGAGATCCCAAAGACGGGAGAAGGTCGTCCTCTAAGAAGGAAGAACCAAATTCACATTTGGGCAAAATTCTCTAAGTCCCTAAGCGGATGAAGAGGACACCTCAACGAAAAATTTCTAAGTCCCTAAAGGGATAAAAGGTACACCTAAGTTAACTACAGTCAATAAGAAATGCAAGCAAGAAGTATTAACCAACTAGATGAATGCGAAGAAAGGTAAATGCATATATACATATATAAAGTTGCAAATTGTTCAATGAAGGCATCCAAATATAAAGAAGGTTTCCAGTAGCCCTAAACTAGCCAGGGCATTTCCAAAAATACAAAAAAAAAAAAAAAAAAAAAAAAAAAAAAAAGGAATAATGAAAGGGCAGCAGAATCAAGCTGGGGGAATGCCATCACCATCCTTTTCAGCCTCGGGAGGATCCTTGCTTGTGGTCACAGTAGCTTGGGCTACTTGAGTAGCCTCGTCTACCTCAATCTCTTTATCAATGGCCTCAAAATCCAAGTCATCCAGGTTCGTCCCTGGGCCATGCTTTATCAAATATCTCCTTAACAATTCAAAAATTTTAAAGTACCACCCAAATAGAATGGTATTGTACTTGTCCTTAATATGAAAGGCATGGACGGCCTTGGCCACTACAGCCTTCATCCTTTGGTCGACTGCTGCAAGCTTTTCGTCCTTCTACTTTACCAGCAGCTTCTCAAAATTCAGCTACTCAGTCAAAGCCTGGATCTGCTCCTTAGAAGTGTTATGGTCATCCATAGTAGCAATCAAGTCTTTCCACAAACCAGAAGCCTCGGCCTCCAATGCCTCCAATTTGGTTGTAACCACGACGGCCTTCTCCTCATTGGCCAGGTACTGGGAAGTAATGTGCATTATCTCTCCCAACACCTGACAACAGAAAGTCTCGTTATAACCAAGATTAGTAGGGACAACTGAACACTTAAGGATGAAACAAAAAGAACAAAATGAAGAAGGATACCTACACGAGCTTGTGAACGTGACAGCTCACCATCTCGTGGGAAGGTACGTTAGAAATCTCCTTCATCTCCTCAGGAGTAAGGAGCTTATTTGCCCAAGCCATGGCCTCCCTGGCATCAGCCCAAATGCTAGAGCCTATCTTCTCCTTCCCTTTACTCTCCATCTTTCGTTTCTTTGAAGGAGGGACGACCTCCTCAATTGAATCACCGGGAGAAGTAGTGTGACCTTTATCCAGGGTAGGGGTGGATGAACCCCTCTCCACCATCTCTTTCTCTTTCTCTTTATCCGTAATCCTTAACCTCCTTTGGCCGATGCTGGAAATGGGTTCGTTCTGTTAGGATTAGTGCCCTTAAATCCTATTATATGATACTATGTATGTTATTATGTATGACATTACGTATGACTTAATGTTGTGATTAATAAAGTTTCTTTATTATTATCTAAAATAATGGTAACATGAATATTTGGACATTATCATATAGTCCATAAGATGCATAGTATGTGATTTATATGATTTAGTCACAGAAGATATAGATCACAAGTTCTTTGTAAACTCATAATTTTGGTTCGTAGTCGGTGATGAAATTGGGCATTTCATGTGCGAAGACTATAACATATCAACTAAGATGATTTGTCTTAACCATGGAAGTGGAGACTTCTAGTTGATATGTTGATATGTTTTAAGAGTTAAAACATATTGAACTGGACCACTGTGAGATTTATTATTCTCCTAACGACTGTCAAATGAATAATAAATCTCACGACTTCTATTTGCATGAACTCTTAATCCTGAGAGAATAATGGACCTGATCATGAGGTGTACGTTGCTTTGATATATCATGAGTGAGATCTAAAGTAACGGTCAAAATCTCAGTATGTTAGGCAATCACATTTAGTGTTGATGGAACATATATTCTCAAGATGGAATTCATAGTCTCTTAACGGAGATATAAAATATTCCCTTGAGATAAGTTTAATGGGTTTAGTTATTCAGAGAGTTAGGCCTAACCACTTCCTAACCACTTTAGTAAGAAATTACTGAAGTATATATTTATGAAATTGGATTTCATAAATATATGATGAATAATTTAAAGGATTAAAACGGGTACTCAATGATTAAGATGTAGTAATCTTCAAAGTGGCAGTCTACATTCATGACTTTGTATTACTACGAATATTTTATGAAGGGGTTGCATGTATAATAAAGTCTTGGGATATAATTTATTAATAAGGCCTAGAGTGCAATTATATTTATATAGTGGTATTAAATATAATTAATAGTAACTTTGGACTTGTCAAGAGTTGATAGAAAAACCCAAGGCCCACTGGAGCTAGTGTCGTATTTGTTCTCTTTCGGTCCCACTCCAAGCCACACACTAAAGCCCAATTGGAAAGGCCCAATAGGCCGACCCAATTAGATAATCAGTTAGTTATAAAGGGAGAAACATACAAAATTTTATTTAAGAAGAAAAAACATCATTGTGAAGTGGTGTGTTGTGCGAGTGAAGCCACTTGATTATTCTCCCTTAGAAACTGATTGAGAGACCACACTTCTTGGGCGTAAAGTAGAATTGGAGTGAAGATTAAAAGTGTTCCCAAGTACTTCTAATCTTTTGTTTTGAATTTCACCGCACCAAGGTACGCTATCTTGTTCTTAAATTCTGAAAATTACATAATGCATGTTATCAATCATGAATGAAATAGATCCATGTTTGTTGCTTCTGCTATGTGTTTTGTATGAGATACAAAACCAGATTTACCAACAATTGGTATCAGAGCCAGGTTTTCATCTCATGCTTGTATAACATGTGATTGAGTTTTAGAATCAAAGAAAATCATTTTCTTGGTGTTATGGGATTCTTGAATCTCTAGTGATTGTTCGATATAATCACGTTTAGGATTTTTGATTTCATAATTTTTTTTAAGAGAAGGTGATTGACTTTGCATTGATGTGAAGAGAATTTCTATTCATAAGGAATTCCATCTTCAAAAAGAAATTCTCTTGGCCACACAATTAAGATATAGATCCATTCAAAGAAAGTAGTTATTGTCCAAGTGAAATTCTTTCTAAAGAATTTCATTGCCAAGGATAACCGTTCATGATGATAACCATTGTATTGCATTGGTTTGTTCGAAATGGACATATTGGCTTAATATTTACTTATTGGATGGTGTTGTGTCTTAGTAACTGCCAAGGATATAGTTATTGAATGTAATTCAAATAACTGTCATGTGCATGAACCAATTGATTGCACTGGTTGGACTTTCTTGCACCGCTTGGCTATAAAAGACAATTTAATAGTTATTGCCTTGATGGCCATCTTGAAATCATATAGATTTTCATGTAAGTTATATATATATATATATATATATATATATATATATATATATATATATATATATATATATAATGTAATAATCCGTATATTATATTACCTGATGAATTGATTATTACATTATATATATTTATATATATTAATGCTAGGATTAAAGTATTCATTTTATGAAATTTATTTCTAATGAGATTAGGATTATGTTTTCAAGGTGTCTAGCATTATTATGGTTCTTGATCATAAAAACCTTTAATTTAAAATATCTAGTGCGAGAGAGATACAAGGGTTGTATCTCACGGCCTCCATTGTTGGTTTATAGTAGTGTGATTAAGCACCTCGCCTTGGCGTATATGCCTTGCTCCCTTCGGAGGGTGTTTAATTCATAGAACTACAGATTAAACTTCTTAATGATGGATGATATGTGTTTTTACATTAAGAACGACCACGCTACCGTGGAGTTACTTAATTACTCACATAAAATTCAGTCAATAGTGTACACTAGACTAAGTTTGATGTTAACCTCCCTTCAGAGCTATGTCATTATTACTTAGAGACTAAAGGAAATACGGCATGTTATTAGTGTTTGATAAGAGTTATCATGATAGCACTAATAATGAGAAAAGTTCTCAATCAATCAAAGTGTTTATAATTTACTTGCTTCCAAGGAATTTTAAACATGGGACTGAGTTGTCGTTGCGTATATTATATTATGGTTTTATTAAGGTTCCATACTATATGTTTATATGCTAAATTGATAATGTCTAGTTTACTTATTATATTCATGTTTATTATTTTCAGATTTGATCATGACATCATTTAGCCCACTTGTTACTATTCTTAATCTAAACAAACTAACTGGATCCAACTATGTTGACTGGAAAAGAAATTTGGACATTGTTCTTACAACTGAAGAGCACAAATATGTGCTTACTTAACCATGTCCTAGCTTTCCTTCATTAGATGCTCCTCTTGAGGAAAAACAGTGATATGATCGTTGGCAAAAATCTAATGAGATGGCTAAGTGTTACATCCTAGCATCTATTTCAAATGTTCTACAGCATCAAAAGCAGGATGTAGAACTAGCTTTGGACATTATGCTAAGTCTGAAGGAGATGTTTGGTGAGCAAGGCCGTTCTATAAGGCAAGAAACCATGAGGCAAATTTATAATACCAAAATGGATGAAGGTACTTCAGTGAGGGAGCATTGTCTTAGGATGATTTCTAATCTGAATACATTGGAGGTTTTAGGTGCCGATATTGATGGAGAATCCCAAGTGGATATGATACTCCAATCACTACCAGAATCATTCTAAGAATTCAGACTTAACTATAATATGAACAAAAAGGTTTATACATTGTCTGAATTGATGAATGAGTTGGTAGCAGCGGAAGGCATTCTTGGTACTTCTAATGTTGATGCTAATATGGCTGAAGCTTCTACTTCTCAACATAAGTCGAAAGGCAAGGGTAAGAAGAAGAAAAAGAATGACTTCACCAAGCAAGATGGTAAACAAATTGCCTTAGGAGTTTCCAATAAAGGAAAGAAGATCAAAGGAAAGTGTTTCCATTGTGGTGAGAAAGGACATTGGAAGAGGAATTGTCCAAAATTCAAGGCTGCCAATAATAAGGATATGAAAAGTTCATTCCTCCTTGAAATATGTTTAGTACAAAATCCCACAGATTCCTGGTGTGTGGATTCAGGTTGTACTAATCATATCTGCAATTCTTTGCAGGGGTTCGAAAAGGCCAGAAAGCTTAATGAAGGGGAATTATTTCTTACTTTGGCTGATGGGAGCAAGATTCCAGTTGTAGCTGTTGGAGTGTTTAATTTATGCTTTGAGTCTAAGGTTTTAATATTGGAAGACTATTTGTATGTACCTAATGTTCGTAGGAATTTAATTTCTGCAACTTATTTAAGTAAACATGGATATTGTGTTATCCTTAAAGACAATGTTGTAATAAAGAAGGATAAAATGTTTATATGTTCTGGCAATATTGTTGATGATCTATATATTTTAACTCCTGATAAGCATGAATTATATAATTCTGAATTAGATAATGACTCTCATGTAAAATCATAAAAGAGAAGTTTCCTTCTACTAATGATGCATATCTTTAGCACTTGCGTTTGGGTCATATTAATCCAAATAGAATTCAAAGACTGATCAAAGATAGACTATTAGAGCCATTGGATTTTGATGAATTTCCAGTTTATGAATCTTGTTTGGAAGGGAAAATGACCAAACGACCTTTTAATGCAAAAGGTAGAAGAGCCCAAGAGTTACTTGAATTAGTTCATATGGATGTATGTGGTCCTATGTCAACCCAAGCAAAAGGAGGTTATGAGTACTTCATCACTTTTAATGATTACTCAAGATATGGTTATGTGTACCTAATGAAACGGAAGTCCGAAACCTTTGAAAAGTTCAAAGAGTTTAGGGCTGAAGTTGAGAATCAATTAGGTAAACGCATAAAGGCCATTTGATCTGATCGTGGTGGCGAATACCTTCTTGGAGATTTCAAGGATTACTTAACTCAAAATGGGATTGTATCCCAATTGACTACACCTAGAACTCCCCAACAGAATGGTGTAGTAGAAAGAAGGAATAGGACTCTTTTGGAAATGGTTAGATCCATGATGAGTTACTTAACTTTACTGATTTCTTTTTGGGGTTATGCCTTAAATATAGCAATACATCTTTTGAATTTAGCTCCATCAAAATATGTTCCCAAAACACCCATGGAATTGTGGAGTGGGCACAAGCCTAATATGAAATATCTCCACATTTGGGGTTGTCTAGCACATATGTTAAAAGGGAAGCCTGATAAATTGGAACCAAAATCAGAAGTGTATTTACTTGTAGGTTATCCAAAAGAAACTAGTGGTTATTTATTCTATAGTCATAAGGATAACAAAGTTTTTGTTAGTACAAATGCTAAATTCTTGGAAAATGACTATATGAATAATTTTACTCCTAGAAGTAAAGTTGTATTGGCTGAAATGAATGAACCTGTAATAGAACAACCAATGCATGAAACTAGGGATAATGTGGATGTATTAGATACACCACTAGACATTACTCATGAGATGACTAGTACACAGGTGCCTCGTTGTAGTGGGAGAATTGTTCGGCCTCCTATAAGATTTATAGGTTTGGGAGAAACTTATGAAGCTATCCTAGAAGAGGCTGAATCGAATCCCTACACTTATGAAGAGGCAATGAATGATATAGATGCACATCATTGGATCAAAGTTATGAAATCTAAATTAGATTCCATGTATTCCAATGAAGTTATCTTGTAAAGGCGCCTAACGACATTAAACATGTTGGTTGCAAATGGGTTTACAAGAGGAAGAGAGGGGTATATGGAAAGGTTGAAACCTTTAAACAAAGGCTAGTGGCGAAAAGGCATACACAAAAAGAAGGTATTGACTATGATGAAACTTTTTCGCCTGTAGCCATGCTTAAATCTATCAGAATTCTCTTATCCATTGCTGCTCATTATGATTATGAGATTTGGAAAATGGATGTCAAGACTGCTTTTCTAAATGACAATCTTGAAGAAGAAATCTATATGTTGCAACCGGAAGGTTTCATAGAAAAGAACCAAGAGCATATTGTATGCAAGTTGAAAAGGTCCATTTATGGACTTAAGCAAGCATCTAGGTCATGGAACATTAGATTTGATCAAACAATCAAGTCATTTGGTTTTGAACAAAATCTTGATGAACATTGTGTGTACAAAAGACATTGAGATAAAGTAGTAATGTTCCTAGTGCTTTATGTTGATGATATTCTACTCATTGGAAATGATGTACGGGTAATGTCATCAGTAAAGGTTTGGTTGTCAAGCCAATTTGATATAAAGGACTTAGGCGAGACTAACTTTATTCTAGGGATCAAGCTTTGGCGAGATTGCAAGAATAAGGTATTAGGCTTGTCACAAGCTGGATATATAGATAAGGTTCTAGAACGGTTTAGCATGCAAAACTCCAAGAAATGATTACTTCCTTTTAGACATGGAGTTCCTCTGTCTGATGACCAAAGGCCTAAGACTCAAGAGGAAGAAAATATGATGAGACAAGTTCCTTATGCTTCTGTAAATAGGAAGTCTCATGTATGTCATGCTTTGTACTAGACCAAATATCTGTTATTCAGTTGGCATGGTCAACCGATATCAATTAAATCCAAGACCAAAACATTGGCAAGCTGTAAAGCATATTCTCAAGTATCTTCGGAGAACGAGAGATTATATGCTTGTTTACCGGTGTGAGGATTTGATTCTCATTGGCTATACAGATTCAGACTTTCAATTGGATCTAGATTTCAAAAAATTCACTTCAAGATGTGTTTTCACCTTGGGAGGTGGAGCCATAACTTGGAGGAGTGTTAAGCAATCTTGTATTGCGGACTCCACCATGGAAGTTGAGTACGTTGCTGCTTGTGAAGTAGCAAAGGAAGTTGTTTGGCTTAAGAAATTCCTTTCTAATCTTGGTGTAGTGAGAATGGAGCAAGTTCTTATTACATTGTTTTGTGACAATAGTGGAACGGTTGCACAATCCAAAGATCCAAGGAATCATAAGAAAGGAAAGCACAATGAGAGAAAATACCACATCATTCGAGGCATTGTTGCTTATGGAGATGTAGTGGTGGCAAAGATTGAAAGTGCAAATAATCTAGCAGATCCCTTTACCAAAGCCTTGCCGCAAAGGACTTTCGAGTCACATTTGGAAGGAATGGGAGTTAAATTAGTGCACAATAGTCTTTAGGGCAAGTGGGAGATTGTTAGGATTAATGCCCTTAAATCCTATTGTATGATGCTATGTATGTTATTATGTATGACATTATGTATGACTTAATGTTGTGATTAATAAAGTTTTTTTATTATTATGTAAAATAATGGTAACATGAATATTTGGACATTATCATATAGTCCATGAGATGCATAGTATGTGATTTATGCGATTTAGTCATAGAAAATATAGATCACAAGTTCTTTGTAAACTCATAATTTTGGTTCGTAGTTGGCGATGAAATTGGGCATTTCATCTGTGAAGACTATAACATATCAACTAAGATGATTTGTCTTGATCATGGAAGTGGAGACTTCTAGTTGATATGTAGATATATTTTAAAAGTTAAGACATATTGAACTGGATCGTTGTGAGATTTATTATTCTCCTAACGATTGTCGAATGAATAATAAATCTCACGATTTCTATTTGCAGGAACTCTTAATCCTGAGAGAATAATGGACCTGATCATGAGGTGTAGGTTGCTTTGATATATCAGAAGTGAGATCTAAAGTAACGGTCAAAATCTCAGTATGTTGGGCAATCACATTTAGTGTTGATGGAATTCATAGTCTCTTAATAGAGATATAAAATATTCCCATGAGATAAGTTTAATGGGTTCAGTTATTTAGAGAGTTAGGCCTAACCACTTTAGTAAGAAATTACTGAAGTATATATTTATGAAATTGGATTTCATAAATATATGATGAATAACTTAAAGGATTAAATCAGATACTCAAGGATTAAGATGTAGTAATCTTCAAAGTGAAAGTCTACATTCATGACTTTGTATTACTACGAATATTTTATGAAGGGGTTGCATGTATAATAAAGTTTTGGGATATAATTTATTAATAAGGCCTAGAGTGTAATTATATTTATATAGTGGTATTAAATATAATTAATGATAACTTTGGACTTGTCAAGAGTTGATAGAAAAGCCTAAGGCCCATTGGAGCTAGTGTCTTATTTGTTCTCTTTTGGTCCCACTCCAAGCCACACACTAAAACCCAATTGGAAATGCCCAATAGACCGACCCAATTAGATAATCAGTTAGTTATAAAAGGAGAAACATACATAATTTTATTTAAGAAAAAAAAAAACATCATTTTGAAGTGGTGTGTATGTGCGAGTGAAGCCACTCGAATATTCTCCCTTAGAAACTGATTGAGAGACCACACTTCTTAGGCGTAAAGTGGAATTAGAGTGAAGATTAAAAGTGTTCCCAAGTACTTCTAATCTTTTGTTTTGAATTTCACCGTACCAAGGTACGCTATCTTGTTCTTAAATTCTGAAAATTACATAATGCATGTTATCAATCATGAACGAAATAGATCCATGTTTGTTGTTTCCGCTATGTGTTTTGTATGAGATACAAAACCAAACTTACCAACACGTTCTTCTTCCCGTTAACTTTGCATAAATCTCCTTATTAAACTTGGTTGTCATCTCCGAAACAAAAGAGCAAGGGGTTAAAGATAGGAAAAAGGAGGAAAAGACGATCCAGTATATCAAGACAACTCATGTTTCCTCTCTTCTCGATCAAGTGCACGGAGGACGTAAAAAGAAGGCTTTGGCCCCAAACAATGACGAGCAACGTGCGTACTTGATAGCCTCTTAGACCTGCTCCTCAAAATTACCTTCAAGCTCAGGAAGCTCTTTCACTACAAAGTAGAAAACCACGTAAGGTTAGAAGGATGACTAACATAAACAAAAGATTAAAAAGAAAAAAATCTCATAGGAGGCAAACGCACCAAGTTGAAGGGCCTCCCACCGGCGCAGCAACCTAGGGACATCCCCCCAAAAGTCATCAGAAAGAGTTTCCCATCCATCGCCCGACATGAAGAAATACCTGGACTTCCAGTAACGAAAGGACAACGGGAGGTCAACGACGAGATGAGACTTTCTATCCCAGGGTACAAATTCATAATACCCGAACTCCTTGGACTCTTTTAAGTGGTAGAGATGGATGAACTCATTAAGCATGATCATATCCCCATCAGCTATAGTCATCCAAATCACCATGCAGCTTATGATGATTCTCCAAGAATTTGGCATAAGTTGCCCTGGAGCAATGTTCAGGTGGTGATGAAGCTCCATAATGAATGGATGAACGAGAAACCTGAGGCTGCACGAAAACGCCGCCTCATAAAAAAAAATCTCACCATGAGCAAATGCACAAGCCTTCTCACCCTTCCTAGAAAGACAAACCCTGGTCTCATCAGGGAATAGGAACCTATCCCTAAACCTATTAAAGACATCTGCCTTCAAAGTGCACTTCTCTCTAAGGGCATGGAAAGGACGAGATGTGGCAAAAGCAGAAGGGTGAGAGGACGAAGGTGTGGAGGAAGGCACGGAGGCAACTATGTCTGTCCCTGCCCCAGCCATGCCTACACTAGAAGACGAACCTTTCTCCAAATCACCCAATCTCACCTCGAACTCCATACTTTCCCTCCTTAAAACCCCACGCACAGATTTAAACCAAGCTAGGGATTGGTACAACAGTGGATATAGGTCACCCAACACCAAACCAAGGCCACTATTACCTATAACAAAATCCCCAATTTGTGGGTGTTAATCACTAGAGCAATGTGAAAGTGCACCTAATAGGTCACTAGAAGAATCTATCAGCGCTCCTAAGCAAGTAAAAAGGAAGGCGATGGAGGGAGAAGTGTGTCTAATTTCAGAGTAATCCACCACTAAGGAAAGTAACACAACTCAAAAAGGAAATATAAGCACAAAAGAAAGGAATACAATAAAACTCAGAAAAGGAAAAAGGCGTAAATTTGGGGCGTACCTGGAAATAAGGAAAGAAACTAAGAAGACAAAGAGCAAAATGCACAGAAGCAACTGTGGAGTTAGAAAAGCCAAATGTAGAAAGAAAATGAAGAAAGGAGAAGAGAAAGGCGAGGGTGAAAAAGGTTTGCTTTGAAAAGTGCGGGAAATCAAAAAAGTTTCACCGGAAATGAGACCTTTCAGCCAATCAAAATAGGACACATGGCCATGATGCATGTCACACTGCCACGAAGCAATTAATACAAGAGCAGAACCTTAACCACCTCAACTGCCAAAAAAAAGAAAAAAAAGAAAAAAAAAGGGGGAAAAACTTCTCATATTCCTATGACCGTCTAAAATACGGACGACCACAAAATAGGGGGGCAGCTAATAGTCCCGATCATAACCTCGTCCACAAAGAAAGCAGTGGACGAGAGTAAATCTAAGATTCGTCCAGCTAGTGGTGACCACTAGGCGTGGACGAGGCCATCTGTCCCCAATCATTGACGAAGCGTTACAAGACAATGATTAGCCCTCGTACTGTTGGAGAGATACCTCACCATTAACACCCTACAAAGGCGTTACCGATACAGAAATAAAACCACCATTAAGGCAGCACCAACGGCTAGAAAGAAGAAGTAAGCACCTATATATACCTACCCACAAGGCCTGACTAGAGGTACAGAAACTCTAGTTCATACATATTGATATTCTAATACTTCTTTTCTCATTCTAGCTATTCTAACTTTGGCATTGGAGGCTCTTTGGCAGGCATCACACTGGTGACCCACACTTCTCTCTTTTACTATTAATTTTCTCAGGATCAGGTTGGCTATGGACGACTCCACCCTGGACGATCACTTTGATTGACGATTTAAGCATCATCAATGTCAATTGATGGTCTAGATAAAAACCAATTAAAACTTACCACTTAATCTTTATTGTAAAATTATTGTGAAATTATTGTTAAAGTAGAACTAAATTGAGCATTTTCAGGATTATTTCAATTGGGTTTAAACAAAATTTATACTTAGGGTGTTCAAAATTTTATTTTAGGTTGTCCCAAAAAAAAAAATCTATATATAAATTTTTTTTTGGGCCCAAGTCAGGGGTTTCGTTTGAACCCCTAGGCTAGCTGTAGAGCCACCCCCTTTTTGGTAGAATGGTTTCATTTCAAATGGAGAGAATACAATTTAGGTGACTACAGGGACGGAACTTTTTTATAACATTTTAAGAGTAATGTTATACTTACAAACCTTTTTATAACATTTATACAAACTGTTTTGGTAGCAAATTCTTATTGGTTCGCATATGGACACATCACTCATATCATTTTTTTATTTATTAGTAACCACATATTACATCGATAATTTATTAAAAACTTGTAGCTCTAGCATTTTCCTCATTTTAGTGACCATAAAAAAATTTATAGATTTAAAATCTAAAACGAAATATACAAGCCAAAAAAAAAAAAAAAAAAAAAAAAAGCTCAATAACAAAAATTACCAGTAAAATTAAAAACAAAATTAAGTTCAATTAATTAATTTTATCCAAAATAAATAACCCCTCTCTTCAAAAAATTCTAAACAAAATAATTTTGTTCTTACCCATCCAAAAAAAAAAAAAAAAAAAATTCAACAGCTAAATAGCAAAATCAGAGGTTGAAACTACCGCACATAGCTAACAGTAAAACAGATCCTAACTCAAGTTTCTAGCTCCGTCCTGTGACTATCATTCATTTTCAAACATACAAAAAATAAAAATCACAGAACAAATTTGGATTACTCCAAACCACAATGAATTGGGTTAAATTTAAGAAAAGGTGTTTGGAGTTCGGGATATAAGAATAGGATGGAGATGGAGTGAGTGAGTGAAAGAAGGCACCAGGTACGTGTAGGTGGTGTAGTCAAAGACAAAGTGGCTACAAAAGCTATGAGAGAGAGAGGGTATGTTTGGTAAAATTTAAAAAGTCAAGTTATTTTATTAGTTGGTTTATTTTTACTATTATTTATGGGCTTCACTATAGTTTTTGGTACTATTTATAGATCTCACTATACTATTTTAACTAATATTTATGTTTATTTATAGTACTTTTAGCAAAAAAAATTTAATTTTAATAAAATAAATAGATCCCAAACAGAGCTGAATGAGAGGCCCCGACTTTTTTTCTTTTTTGATAGCAAGGGGCCCCGACTTGAATCCACACATGCATTATTATTGCTTCTTCCTTTTTCTCTCTCACACACACACATTCATTCCAAATTCCATCTCTCTCTCTCTCTCTCTTCTTTCTTTTACTTACGCGCTTGCCTCACTACACTGTCCCCATTTACACACAACCTGACTCCTAAGTGTACTTCCACTTCCCACTTCTTATATATAAAAAGCGGCAATGTTGCTATAGTGCTTCGGCATTGTGCACTCAGTGTGTTTGCACTGTGCAAGCATTGTAGCGGTAACAATGCTTTGGTGAGGCACCTTTTTTTTTCAGTTACGGTTTTTTTTTTTTGGGTCTTCCATTTGTACTTTTTTTTTTCTTTTATATATATTGTTTTACTACACAACAAATTTCACAATATTTTTACAATTATTGAGGTGTCAATTTCTAATAAGTCAAAATAAATAATAAAATATGAAACTATGACCAACCACAATTGAAAATAAATATTCTGTGAAAATGTTGTAACACTTGTTAGGTGAATATATAAAAGCTACCGTACTTTTGGTTTGTTCAAGTGACACTGTAGCTACAGTAGCTACAGAGTTTTTTTTTTTTTTTTTTTCTTCTTCAGTCATCCGCTTGTACTTTTTATAAAGAATATTTATAAGAACCCGCATATATATTTTTATACTGACACAACAAATTTCACAATATTTTCACAATTATTGAGGTGTTAATTTCTTATAAGTCAAAATAAAATAAAAAATTTGAAACTGTGACTAACTACAACTGAAAATAAATGTTTTGTGAAAATGTTGTGACACTTGTTGGGTGAATATGTAAAAACTGCAATACTTTTGGTTTGTTCAATATGTACTGTTCATCGTTTTTTTTTTTTTTTTTAATTTTTTCCCAGTCATCGATTTGGGCTCTTTTTTCTACAGTATTTTTGCACTATTCATACAACGTTTTTCACTGTTCATCTACAGTTCCATTTTGGTTAGCCACTTTGACTTTTTTTTTTTTTTAGTCTTCTGTTTGTACTTTTTTTTCCCCTTTTATATATATAATTGTACATCCAGTGTGTTTTGCACTGTGAGCGCACTGTAGCTACAATAGTGCTTTGGTTTCATGAGTCCTTTTTTTTTTCTCCAGTAATCGGTTTATGTTTTTTTTTTTTTTCTTTTAAATATTGATGTAAGTTGATATTTATATTGTTAAACTGATACAACAAATTTCACAGTATTTTCACAATTATTTACGTGTCAATTTCTTACAAGTCGAAATAAAATAATAAAATATGAGCCTGTAGCCAACCATAATTGAAAATAAGTATTTTATAATAAAAGCGATTATGCCGCTACAATGCTTTAGTATTGTGCATCTAGAGTCTTGGCACTGTGCCGCACGGTACCTGCAACAATGCTTTGGTTTAGTGAGTCCTTTTTTTTTTTTTTTTCTTTTTTTTTCAGTAATCGGTATGTGTTTTTTTTTCTTTGAAATATTGATGTAAGCTGACATTTTTTTTTTTTGAGAAACCAGACCATAAGCCTGGGAATTTATTCAAAAAAGAAGTCAATGAACATCACGAAATAAAAGAGGAGCAATGTCAGCAGGAAGGTCACCCAACCAAACTTGCGAGCCCACAACAGAACTAGCTTTCTTAGCTAAAGCATCAGTAACCGAATTACACAATCAACTAACTAAATTAAAATCATAGAACTGGAAATCAGAAACATGAGCTCGGATATCATCCAGCACATTCCCATAGCAGGTCAACTCGCCCAACCCCTGTCTAAGGGCGTTAATCACAGTAGCAGAGTCTCCTTCAAAAATCACTCGGGTCAGGCCAATTTCTAATGCAAACTGCATTGCCCTCAAACAAGCTAAAGCCTCCAACTCAGCAACTGAACTTCCAAGAAAGGTGGGAACGGAAAGCGCTCCAATTACGGCCCTACTGCTGTCACGCATAACCACACCTAAACCTGCCGAGTTGGAAGACCGAAAAACTGCAACATCAAAGTTCACTCTGCACACGTCTGCCGATGGAGGACACCAATGTTGCTCGGATGGGGAACTGGGAAGGGCCGATTCCTTGTCCTGTAAAGCCAAAAATTCCTGCAACAAATTACCAGCACTGCTGCAAATCCGATCCACAAGCAGAGCATTCCTTCCAAAGTGCAACGCATTCCGTCTATTCTAAATACTCCATGCCGTAATCACAAAAATCTCAACTCGATATTCATCCTGGCAATGCATAAATCTGGACAGAAGCTCTCGAAAACATATAGGTTGAACCGGAACCACCTGGTGAAACCACTCTAGGGACAGCCACACACCCGAGATGTCCTTGCATAGCTAAAGAGCATGCACAACATCCTCAGAGTACTCTTGGCAGAGGTTACACCGGTCAGAAGAGACAATATGCCACCGATACAAATTGTCCATAGTTGGTAGCGCATCATTACAGGCCCTCCACACGAACATCTTGATTTTATTAGGAACCCGGAGCTGCCACAGACTCCTCCAAAATTTATTCTGAATATCTTATTAGAGCTACCTGCAATAGAATTCATTGCACCTGATACAATCAATTTATAAGCACCACTAGTTGTGAATATACCTGAGGGAGTAGGAGACCAAGCAATGCGATCAGGAGGACGTCTAGAACTTAGAGGAATTCCCAAGATCATATCTACTTCGTGAGGAAGGAAAAGCTCCTTGACCAATGACTCCTTCCACACAAATCTGACTTGGTCAATAAGGGAGCTAACTCTTGTATCATCATCCACCTGCAGCAAGGGAGAAATAACAAGGCAATAAACTTGCTTTGGCAGCCAATGGTCCCCTTTTATTCGCACAGAATCCCCATTCCCTACTCGCCAAATCATCCCTTTACGAATAACATCCCTTGCACTAAGAAGACTTTTCCATGCATAGGAACCCACCACAGATTCCCTAGCTTCAAGAATAGAGCAGTCCGGAAAGAACCTCGCCTTAAAATTCCGATAACAAAGCGAAGTAGGATTATTTATCAACCTCCAAACTTGCTTGGACAACAGTGCATCATTAAACTTCTCCATTTCTTTGAATCCCAACCCTCCAACCTCCTTGGCTTCACAAAGTCTCTCCCATTTAACCCAATGGGTTTTCTTAGCACCTCCACTATATCCCCACCAAAACTTTTGAATCATGACTTCCAAATCCTTGATTAAACCTTTGGGGAGTTTAAAATAGCTCATAGTATATGTCGGAATAGCTTGAATGACGGCTTATTAAATAGCCAAAATATCCAAAATCGTCTCTATTAATTTTCTGCCATTAATTTTTGTCTCTATTAATTTTCTGCCCCAATCCTCTCTCATAAATAGCCAAAATATCCAAAATCCTCTGACATTCCTCCTCTTTTGCCCGACAGAATAATACACTATCATCGGCAAAAAACAAATGAGAAACCCTTGGCCCATTTCGACAAATAGCCACACCTTGGATGTGCCCCTCCATTTCAGCCATATGTAACAAACTTTGAAGGCTCATAGCACACATAAGGAAGAGGTAAGGTGACAAAGGATCACCTTGGCATAAACCCCTCTCTGGTTTAATATTCCCAACCGGCTGCCCGTTGAGGAGCATAGAATAAGAGACTGAGGTAATGCAAGACATAATAAGGCTAACCAATTTATCCCCCAATCCTAAATGCCGCATGGTTTTCTCTAAAAATTCCCACTCCACCCTATCATATGCTTTACTCATGTTAAGTTTAAGAGCCATATAACCCAGTTTCCCTTGGGTTTTTCGTTTGAGATAGTGTAACGTTTCAAAAGCCACTAACACATTTTTTGAAATAAGCCTTCCAGATAAAAAAACACTTTGGGATTTAGGGATAGCCTTAGCTAGAAATTTTTTCAGCCGATTTACCAAAACTTTGGAAATAAGTTTATAGATCACATTACATAAACTAATAGGCCAAAAATCAGAGACCTTCCTAGGTTGCTTCATCTTTGGAATATGGGCAATAAAAGTAGAGTTAAGGGATTTAGGAACCACACCTGAGTTAAGAAATTTAAGCACCACCACCGTAACATCCTCTCCCACAATATGCCAGAAAGACTTATAGAAAATGGGCGACATTCCATTAGGACCAGGGGCAGTGAGGGGAGCCACCTGTTTAAGTGCAACCCAAACTTCATTAGCATGAAACTCACGGCCTAGGCATCCAGCAGCATCCTCGGAGATAGCCGGATGAATCCCTTGCAAAATACTATCAAAATCTGACGGCTTGGAAGAGTTAAAAATAGACCAAAAATATTCCTCAACAGCAGCACCCATATGGTCGTCATCCTCCACCCATTCGCTAGCATTATTCTCCAACCGGCTATGAAGTTTCTCTTGTTTCTTTGGTTTGCCCTACAATGGAAATACCGAGTGTTACTATCACCCTCCTTAAGCCAAGAATTGCGGGACCGCTGCTTCCACATACTTTCTTCATGGATTTTAAGCTTTTGAATCTCATCTCTTAATTTATAAATCCTCCTCGGATCCATGCCATAGCAACCCGCCTCCTCAACATGATTAAGTTCACGAAGCTTCCTTGCAAGAGTATTCTGGACATGCCCAAAGAATTTTTTATTCCACTCTAACAAATCCTCTTGGCAACCCATCTTTCTATTAAAACCCCACACCTCAGAAGACGTCATTTGATCACCCCATGACTTTTTTGTCACCTCTTCACAAGTGCTATCTTTTAGCCACATAGCTTCAAAGCGAAATGTTCTCCCTTTCCTGTAAAACCTCTTAAATTCAGAATCCGAACATAAAAGCAACGGTTTATGGTCAGAATGGAAGGCTTCTAAATGGTGAATCCAGATTGCTGAGAAGCGAGGGATCCAATCAATAGTTTTCACACCTCTGTCCAGGCGAATCCATGTATTCTAGGCCCCGGGCCTACGATTGCACCAAGTGTAAGGAAATCCATTGAAACCAAGGTCCTTTAAGTGACAATAATCCAAAGCATCCCTAAAACCTTGCATTTGTCGCTCTGGCCTATCCAGCCAACCCATCTTCTCGTTGGCAAACAGAATTTCATTAAAATCACCCATGCAAATCCAAGGTAAATTAAATCGATGACTTAAAGTTCGAAGTAAACCCCAAGAGTGTTCCCAGTTGGCAGTATCAGGGTTTCCATAGAAACTTGTGAAATGCCAGGCGTCATCCACTCCTTGGTTTACAATAGCATCAATGTGGTTGGCAGAGAAAGTTTGCACAGTCACATCCAAGTCAGATTTCCAAAATAAAGCAAGGCCGCCACCTGTATTAACACGAGGAACAACAAAGAGATTAGTAAACTAAATTCTTCTACCAACCCTTTCCAGAATATATTTTTCAGCTTTAGTTTCCATTAAGAAAACTATTTTGGGATCTTTTGCTATCACTAGGGCAATAAGCTTATCTTCTATCTTTGGGTTCCTAGGCCCACGACAGTTCCAGCTTAGGCAACTCATAATGCTCGGTGGTGCTACTGAGCAGCCACCACCTCAGTATTTTGTTCCTCCTTACCATTACAGATATCCATACACAATTTCTTACTTTCCAGTTGATCCTCGAAGTTTATGGTCATGCGTTTCCTCCCAGAGTTAAAGGTATTAGCTACAGTCTTAGCCTTTTTATCTGAAATTTTGTCTGACGTAGACCTGCCTACTTCACAAGCTAACCTCTTCCATGCCTTAGTAAATAGAGTAGACCCCAGTGAGGGTGATGGATTACCATTCAAAGCATCTGCCTGAACTGCATGAGCCATAGTTGGTTCTTGAAAAACCTACACAACCCGAGGGACCCGTGGGACCTCAGATTCAGAAATAGTAAGTTCCACTATAACCCTATCTAACCGGTTTTCATGCACCATCTCAGAATTCAATTTCTCAATCTGCCTGACCTCCACAACGGGTGAAACACGCTGAATGGACTCCACCTCATCTGACACACTACCCTTCCTATGCGTTTCAAGACCTCGACTATCATCAGGGACAGTTTGCATGGGCCTAACGTCGTCATTGCTACAGGAATGTTTAGGCACGTAGGACTGTTTCTTCCAAGGGGCTTGACGGCCTGAGTTCCCTGGAATAACTGTCACTGTCTTGCGCCTTCCTCGGATAGATTCAGCCCACATCCACTCCCCATACTCCTGATCTTCCTTCCTTAGCCTCCCCTTCCTACCGAGCCACTTCTCACAATCTCTGTCACTATGACTAACATGCCCACACCAATAACAAAAATTTGGAAGCCACTCGAACTTGATACCTACCCATCCCACAAGTTTCTGACCAGCCCAAAGCTTGCAGCACCGTGGGAGAGGCCGTGAAATATCCAGACTAATTTGGACTCTCAAAAACTCACCACCATCCTCGTCGTCTTCCGGATCAGCCACTTGTAAAACCTTACCTAAAGTTTTGCCTATAGACTCACCAGTTTCCTGCGACAAAAGGTGATTAGGGACATTATGTATCTGAATCCAAAATGAGGAACAAGAATAATCAAGTGATAGGGCTGACTCAGCATCTAAAGCTCTCTGAAACACCACCAAGCTTTTACCATATGACCAAGGTTCGAACTCTAGCACTCGTTCAAGGTCCAAACAGTCCTCGAATTCAAATAGCAGGATATTCTCACCCATGTCCCTGATTTTCAGTTCACCTCTCGGTTTCCATAATGGTTTGAAGGTACGGGCCACAGCATCAACATTGATGACCCTTTTTGTGAGGAATTTTCCAGCCAAACGGTGGATAATAGACTCCTCTTGACCACTGACTTTAGCACCCTGTCTTCCTCCTCAGACAGAGAGAACCTAGCCCACATCTCTTCCAATCCAGCCATATCGAACTAAACAACAGAACATAGATGCAACAGAAAAAGAACAACAACACAAACCCTTCGTCCTATCAGCCTTGCCAAAGTCTGAAGGGAAAAGAAAACCTAGACAATGCTAGGGATGAAATTCTACAAGTGCTAGAGACAGGGAAACCCTAAACCTAGCCGCCAGAGAAACTGATGTAAGCTGACATTTATATTGTTATACTGACACAACAAATTTTACAATATTTTCACAATTATTGATGTGGTCGAAATAAAATAATAAAATATAAGACTGTAGCTAACCACAACTGAAAATAAATGTTTTAAAAAAATGTTACAACATTATTGTTATCACAATATTTTCACAATTGTTGAAATCTCAGTTTCTTATATATCAAATAAAAAAATGCTAAATTCACAACATTTTAACATTAATTTCACAACAAATCATAGGTAAGCTATTATTGATGGATAGCACTGGAGCTACAGTGCTTTTGGTTTATTCAACTGGCACTGTAGCTATAGTGCCTAAAGTTTTTTTTTTTTTTTTTTAGTAATCGGTTTGTGTTTTTTTTCTTTGAAATGTTTATGTAAGTTGACATATATATTGTTATACTGACATAACAAATTTTACAATATTTTCACAATTATTGACGTGCCAATTTCTTACAAGTCGAAATAAAATAATAAAATATGAGACTGTGACTAACCGCAACTGAAAATAAATGTTTTGAGAAAGTGTTACAACACTTATTATTATCACAATATTTTCATAATTGTTGAGATCTTAGTTTCTTATAGATCAAATAAAAAAATGCTAAGTCTACAACATTTTAACATTAATTTCTACCGTGTCTAAAGTTTTTTTTTTTCCCAGTAATCGGTTTGTGTTTTTTTTTTTTTCCTTTTAAATATTTATGTAAGCTAGCATATATATTGTTATACTGACATAACAAATTTTACAATATTTTCACAATTATTGACGTGCCAATTTCTTACAAGTCGAAATAAAATAATAAAATATGAGACTGTGACTAACCACAACTGAAAAGAAATGTTTTGAGAATAACAATAACAATGTTATCAGTTTAAAACCAATAATAACTTGCCATTTACAATTTATTCTAAAAATGTTATGAATGTAACATTTCTCTCAAATAAAATAAAATAAAATATTTATTTGGATCCTAAAAATGAAGATATTGTGAAAATATTGTGATATTTTGTTGTATTCTTAGACTTCTTTTTTAATGTATTCAAATTTAGTGAACCAAAATTTACGATTTCACCTACAAAATCTATATTAATTTTCTCACTAGTGGAGACAGTAGGGATGGCCATGGGTAGGGTATGGGTAGGGTATGCCCATACCCAACCCAATTAATTTATCCATGGATACCCAATTACCTTACCCAATTAGTATCCATATCCAATTGTTATCCAGTTTGTTTACCCATGGATATCCATACCCTACCCAAACCCAATTTTTATAAAATTACCAAATATGCTCAAAAACCACTAAAAATACCAAAATATCCTCAAAATCTCTAAAATGAGCAAAATGCCCATAAAACCTCTAAAATGGCCAAAATACCCCTGATATCTCTAAAATCACTAATTATGCTCAAAAACCACTAAAATGACCAAAATCTCTCGAAATCTCTAAAATGAGCAAAATACCCATGAAATCTTTAAAATGACCAAAAATCCCCAAAATACTAAATATGCTCAAAAACCACTTAAAATTACCAAAATACCCCGAAACCTAAAAAATGACCAAAATACCCCTGAAACCTAAAAAATGACTAAATACCCACGAAACCTAAAAAATGTTCAAAATACCCTTGAAACCCAAAAATGACCAAAATACCACCGAAACCTAAAATTTGACTGAAAATACCCCCGAAATAGAAAATTACCAAAATACCCCCCTAAACCTAAAAAATGACAAAAATACCTTCAAAACCTAAAACCTGACTAAAATACCCTTGAAACTTAAAAATTACCAAAATACCCCTGAAACCTAAAAAATGACTGAAATAACCCCTAAACCTAAAAAATGACCAAAATATCATTGAAACCTACAAAACTTACTGAAACACCCCTAATACTTGAAAAATTACCAAAATACCTCCAAAACCTAAAAAATTGACCGAAATACTCCGTAAACCTGAGAAATGACCAAAATACCCCCAAAACCTATAAAATGACCAAAATACCCCCAAAATCTATAAAATGACAAAAATGCCCCTAAAACCTATATTATGGTAAAAATACACCATAAACCTAAAAAATGTCTGAAATACCCTTAAACCTATAAAATGACTAAAATACGCCATAAACCTGTAAAATTACCAAATACGCCCAAAACCTCTAAAATGACCAAAAATAACCTCAAACCTCTAAAATTACCAAAAATACCCCGAAACCTATAAATCGACCAAAATAGCCCTAAACCTCTAAAACAACCAAATACCCTATAAAATATCTAAAATGACCAAAATACCCTTGAAACCTTTAAAGTGACCAAAATACCCATAAACCTGTAAGATGAACAAAATACATCTGTAACCTTTTAAATTACCAAAATAGAGGTTTGAGGTATTTTGGATGTTTCGAGTGTATTTTCGTCAGATTAAAGGTTCTAAGAATATTTTAGTCATTTCGTAGATTTTGAGTGAATTTTGGTAATTTTTTAGATTTCAAGGTTATTTTGGTCATTTTTTTATATTATAAGGGTGTTTCAGTCATTTTTTAGATTACCGGGCATTTTTGTCATTTTTTAGGTTTAGAGATATTTCAGTCATTTTTTTAGATTCTAAGGGTGTTTCAGTCATTTTTTAGATTATGGGGCATTTTTGTCATTTTTTAGGTTTTAGAGGTATTTCGGTAATTTTTATATTTTGGGGTCATTTCGGTAATTTTATAGGTTTTGGAGGTATTTTAGTAATTGTAAGGTTTCGGGGGTGCTTTGGTAATTTTCTAGGTTTTGGGGGTATTTTGGTCATTTTTAGGTTTTAGGGGTATTTCGGTTATTTTTTAAGCTTTGGGGGTATTTCAGTCATTTTTTGGGTTTTGGGATCTTTTGGTCATTTTTTAGGTTTCGAGGGTGTTTTGGTAATTTTCTAGGTTTTGGGGTATTTTGGTCATTTTTAGGTTTTAGGGGTATTTCGGTTATTTTTTAAGCTTTGGGGGTATTTCAGTCATTTTTGGGTTTTGGGATCTTTTGGTCATTTTTTAGGTTTCGAGGTTATTTCAGTCACTTTTTAGGTTTAGGTGCATTTTTATCATCTTATAAGTTTTAGGGGCATTTTTGTCATTTTTAAGTTTCTGGGTATTTTGGTAATTTTATAGGTTTCGGGAGTATTTCAGTCATTTTTTAGGTTTAGGGGGTATTTCAGTTATTTTATAGGTTTCGGGGGTATTTTTGTCATTTTATATGTTTGGTAATTTTTAGTTTTCAGGGGGTATTTTGGTCATTTTAGGTTTCATGGGGTATTTCGTTAATTTTTTATGTTTCAGGGGTATTTCAGTCATTTTTTAGGTTTAGAGGGTATTTTTGTAATCTTTAGGTTTCAGGGGTATTTTGGTCATTTTTAGGTTTCGGTGGTCTTTCGGTCATTTTTTAGGTTTAGGGGGGTATTTTGGTAATTTTCAGTTTTTAGGGTATTTTGGTCATTTTTTAGGTTTCAGGGGTATTTTTGGTAATTTTTTTAGGTTTCTGAGGTATTTTTGGTAATTTTAAGGTTTTTGAGGTATTTCAGTCATTTTTTAGGTTTAGGGTGTATTTTGACAATTTTAGAGGATTTTAGGAATACTTTGGTCATTTTCAAGTTTTAGGGGCAATTTGATAATTTTGATTATTGGCTAATTAGGTGGATTGAGGTTTGCCCATAATAATTTGGTTGAGTTGGGTTTGAGTTAGATTTAATTAGTTAAATGGGTAATATCCAAATCCTACCCAAAATATTTGGGTAATATCCAAACCCTACCCAATTACCTTCTACCCATTAAAAACTGGGTATTACCCAAAATAATTGGATCGGGTAGGGTTGGATATCCATTACCCAATGGGTATGGCCATCCCTAGGAGACAGCACGCGCCTTGCACGTGCAGCCAATGCTAGCATATAATTCAACAAGGAAACACCTATCTCTCTCTCTTTCTCTGCAACTCAGTCTGGTTCTTTTCATTTTTATATTTATTTATTGACTTTTTTTTTTTTGATAGGGTTATTTATTGACTTTTCAATAATAATATTCACAAGTCTCCAAATTTTTGCAAAGCTACTCACTCATCAGTCACTCACTGTCTCCAACAGTCCATTTTTATTTATTTATTTATATAATCAATCAATAATACTTATACTTCATCCCAAAAAAAAAAAAAAAAACTTATACTAGTTCTTTATTTATTTAGTATTATTATTATAATTATAATTCAACTACTACTACTATTTTATTTATTAACTTCCCAATTTCAGTTTCTCAGGAAAAAAAAAAAAAACACTTCCCAAAATTTCTTTTTAATAAAAAAATAAGTTATTTTTATCTTCTCTGTAACGGTTCCTCCTGTAGTAGTAGATCAAGAACATACTGGGTTTTCAAATTTGTTCTTACAAAAATCCAATCTTTCAAATCTTAATCCTCTCTCAGTTTTTTCAAATTCATGGGTTTCGTTTCTCTTATCTTTTGTTTCATTTCGTCCTTTTAAAGTGCAAGATAAGATTTTTTGAGTGAGAAACCAGTGACTGTGAGCGGTAAAAGTGATCGAGTTTCATTGGTATATTGGCTTTCACAGTATCAACGAGCCGTTGAAACTTGCAAGCAAAAAAAAAAAACCTGAACCCCATGAATGTTGTGGCAATTCTGGCATCTGGGTCAGACTCAAAATTTGATTTTGAGTGATGGGTTGCGTATATTCAAGGGTTTGTATTGGGGAGGTTACTACTCCGAGAATCAAAGGTACACAGCAAAATGCGAACACAGCGGCTGAGATCGGTGTGTTTTCTCCAGCCTCATCAACGGACGGTCAAGAAGCCGAAATTAGAGACCAATTGAACCAATTGAGCGTCACCAGGGACTCAGAGTTTGGAATTACAAGGCTCTCGAGGGTTTCTTCTCAGTTTCTACCACCAGATGGTTCAAGAACCGTGAAAATTCCCTCTGGAAACTATGAGTTACGGTACTCGTTCCTGTCTCAAAGAGGGTATTACCCTGATGCTCTAGATAAGGCTAATCAGGATAGTTTTGCTATTCACACCCCATTTGGTACAAACCCAGATGACCATTTCTTTGGGGTTTTTGATGGTCATGGTGAATTTGGAGCACAGTGTTCTCAATTTGTGAAACGAAAGTTGTGTGAGAATTTGCTTAGGAATAATAAGTTTCATGCGGATGCGGTTGAGGCTTGTCACGATGCCTATTTAACGACCAATTCGCAGTTACATGCTGATAGTTTGGATGATAGTATGAGTGGAACCACTGCAATTACTGTATTGGTTCGTGGTAGGACTATATATGTAGCAAATTCAGGTGATTCAAGGGCGGTTATAGCAGAGCAGAGAGGGAAAGATGTAGTGGCAGTGGACCTTTCGATTGATCAGACCCCATTTCGGGCTGACGAGCTTGAAAGAGTTAAGCTTTGCGGAGCTAGAGTACTTACATTGGATCAGATTGAGGGGTTAAAGAACCCAGATGTGCAGTGTTGGGGAACTGAGGAAGGCGATGATGGCGATCCGCCGAGATTGTGGGTGCCCAATGGGATGTATCCAGGCACAGCTTTTACAAGGAGTATTGGTGATTCGATTGCTGAGTCAATTGGGGTTGTTGCTACCCCTGAAATTGTTGTTTTGGAGCTCACACCGGAGCATCCTTTCTTTGTGCTTGCAAGCGATGGGGTGTTTGAGTTTCTATCTAGCCAAGCCGTGGTTGACATGGTAAGGTACCCTGCTCTTTGTCTGTAGTAGTTCAAATGTATGTTCTTTGAGCAATATGTGCTTGTGCTTGATTGATTATGGGTCGTGCTACTTTTATTTTCTATGTAGTTTCTATAGTAGTGATATAATGATGCTCTACATATAGACATAGCCTGTATAGACAGACTTAAATTTAGATGTGGGTTGCATAATTTTTCATTTAGGACTTTTACTGATTGGAGATGTTTGAGAAGTGCAGAAGTGACACGAATATGGTTGATAAACTTCAGTCATGAGTTGGGAAGAACATGATGAGCATTAGAAAAGAAGCATTTGCTATAATTTGATTTATATAGGTAGGATCTTGGAATTATGTGCCATACATGGAAGTGGGTTAACATAATTCCTTTTTGTATGATTCAGTAATTATTCAATTTCTAGAAAAATCTTTGTCAAATTGCTCATAAACAGTTTCTCTATAGAAAAAAATATATTTTGACACTAAACAAGATTCCATATTTTTCAAATCTTTTTAAGTTGAAATGATGGACTGCAAAATATTGACATCTATGTAGGTGACGCACAGGTTTAGAAAGATCTTTACCTCCTTTAAAGAATTTCTATCACAATTATACGTTAAACTCTAAGATCTTATTCTCATGGAAGAAATAATAACTTTCTTTAATTTTGAATTTAGTTCCTCATCAGTGAGATGCTTATAGTAAGCAGCACTTACCCTTCATTAAAATTAGCATCTGAAATATGGATTCTTTGTAATAGATCAGTTGTTGGGGAATAACATTGATCAGATGTTCTAGCTATCTGATTTCAATCTTATGACGTTGTGTAATGCATTCTAGCAGTTGCAATTTTTAAAATAGTTTCTTTCTTTAGTGTCATTGTTGACCATCAATTCGGGAGTGCCTTTGTTCCCCACCCCCCCCCCCCCCTTCCCTCCCCTCAATTTTAAATCTCAGTGTTATATTACTTATCTTTCCAGGTTGCTAAATATAAAGATCCCCGAGATGCTTGTGCCGCAATTGTTGCTGAATCTTATAGACTTTGGCTACAGTATGAAACTCGTACAGATGACATTACTGTGATTGTTGTGCATATTAATGAGCTAACTGATGTAAGAAGGCTTGTTTGCAATATATTGGTTCATTTAAAATATATATATATATATATATATATATATATAATTTATTTGCATAATTATTGTCATTATGAATTATCAATTGAACTAATTACTTTTTCTTGTCAGAACGCTGTTGGTCAATCAGCAACTCCTGGTGCTGTTTTGCAACCCTCAGCTCCTCATGTTATAGAGGCAACAGGATCAGAATCTCCGTCGACCTTTAGCTGGAACTCTAGAAACCATCGTGCAAGGCATGATTTATCACGGGCACGTCTCCGTGCCATTGAAAGTTCCCTAGAGAATGGCCAAGTCTGGATTCCTCCATCTCCAGCCCACAGGAAGACTTGGGAAGAAGAAGTAAAGCTTCTTTGTAGTGCATAAATATAGCTATATAATATCTTGTGCTTGGCACAAATTTGCATGTGATAAAATAGTGGTACAAATTTTTCTTGTAGCAAGTTCTTACCATGAAACACTGTAGTGCTCAAGTCTTACATATTCCCATGCTACAGGCACACATTGAACAGGCACTGCATGACCATTTCCTTTTTAGAAAACTTACTGATACCCAGTGTCATGTTTTGTTGGATTGCATGCAAAGAGTTGAGGTCCAGCCAGGGGATGTTGTTGTCAAACAGGTCAGATCTTTAGCGGCTCAGCTTCTTATTGAAATTGTATAGAACTTCTAGCTCTTGTACACAATTTTGATCCTGTTTACGAAATTTTAGTGGTAGTAATGGATCAAAGGCTCCCAAAAATTGGCAAGTACGTACTTGTCAAAATGGAAATATGAATGTTATACGTTAGGATATATCAGTGTATAAACATGACAAAAAAGTTAAACAACTGTAAGTGCTTTGTTGAACATTCTGACATTGATAAACAGCACACATTATATTTAGTTATTTTTTCTTTTGTTGATGTGGAACCTCACCAAGGTAGGGCCCTTAGGACTCATCCCTAGGAGTAAACCATGGATGCACGACCTTGCCCACCAGAACTGTGTATCAGGTAATCCAGGGGAACTCCTACTGGGAATCGAACCTAGGATATCTGAGTCTACGGCTTATCCCAAGCCTCTAAACACTAGTTTGCACCCTGATGGGTTGCATGCATTATGTTTAGTTGCACATAATTGTTGATAGTAAACCCTGTGTAAGGAAATTTGATCTTCAAAATGGTATACTGTGTAAGGCCTAGAAGTCCTTGCCCATTGCGTGCACTAGTGTGGGGATTTTATTCACAATGCTGACCCTGGCTTGAATTGCCTTCTATTTTTACTTGCAAAAAGCCAAAAAGTGGAGAGTCCATTCTAAATACAAATTTGGGTGGAGTCTTGGAGTAATTTGGAGGTGTCATGATTATTACATTTTGCAGGGTGGTGAAGGTGACTGCTTTTATGTTGTTGGCAGTGGGGAATTTGAGGTCTTGGCAACCCAGGTTCGCATTTGTGTTGCTTTATTCAACTGTTGGTCTTAAATTTTGCAATTACTTCTATTGTTCTCTTCAATTGTATTAAAATAATTTATTATCATGATATTTATTTTGGGAGATGTGGTTATACTCTATCATCTTAGTTCAAATCTCTTGGAGTTTCAGATGGATTGTACTTGCTTAATTTTCAGTTAAATTCATGAGATTTCTTGTTGAATGGGTTCGTTAATGTCAGGAAGAACAAAATGGAGAGGTCCCTAGGGTTCTGCAGCGCTACACAGCTGAGAGGTTATCATCCTTTGGGGAGCTGGCTTTAATGTGAGCTCTTTCTCTTTGTTAACAATATATTCCTAGTGCTATATTAAAGATATCATTTGTTCACACAGATTCTGGTTTCCAGAAGTTGATGAATTATTCTTCTTGATTATTGCAATAGAATCTCAAGTGCTGTTTAAATTTTGAAATCTGGACTGTATGACATAATCAAAACTAGAAAACTACATATAGTAAGGACTTCAATCTATTTAAGCTCAACTGTTTTGATGTTTTAAAACAAATACCTGTGTGGCTTGTTGATGGCTTTTTTGTTATGTTTCATAGGAAATGTGGAGCATCTCTCTGTAATATGTTAAATCAATTTTGAAGCAGGAAAATAGAGATAATAGAGACAAAGAAAATAAACAGAATAAATTCTAAGCTTCACCACCTAGACCCTGCTTGGAAACCTTAGTCATCACCACCTAAGGGTGGCGTCACCACCAAACAAAGATAAACACATTCTCAAATCATAATTTTTGCATTCAAATTCTCATACCCCTTTTTACGATTACAAGAGCACTAGTTTAGCAGGGTTCATGGATTACACCAGTATAGAAAATACCTAATTAAATCCCTTAAAACCCTCAACATTAAAAACTAAATTTAAAGACAAAATTAATTTCAAATTCAAACATAACAACTTAGATGATTTTGGTGCTTCTTGCATCATACTCCCCTAGTAGGAGAAAACTTGACCTCGAGTTTTGAAGCGGGGAAGGAATAGAGCTCTGGCACGCAACACTTGCCTCAATTCAGGAATCATATTTGGGAGCACGGAGAATGTTGAAACCTTGCGTTCCCTCACATCATTAAACTCTTTTGTAATGACAAAATTAATGTGTGGAATCAACACAATCTCATCTTGAACCATGGGAAGCACTATGGTATCCACTTTTTCCACTTCATAAAGCTCTTTATCTTTGTGCACCATAGAAGGCTGATTGATAGCAATTCAGCAACTTCCACTATCATGTCATGTTCACCCTCTAAAGTTACACTCCCTTGTGGAACCTCCTCTTCATCAAGGATAATGGAATCATCCTTTTCAACATTAGGCAATGTATATGACACTTCAATAGGTTGAACTAAATCTGCTACACATGGTTCAAATATTTCACCTTGTTGTTCAGGCTCCTCAATAGGTTTTTCTTGTTTCACGAATGAAGCAATATCCATTGTCACTAAGGGATTGTGGCGAGCATCTAAAGCATCGATCCCAGACTTCTTGAGCACTGCAGAGGTCTTGAACTAATTTCATGAGATTCTCAAATTTTTGTTCATTGGAAGACAGCACTGGAGTGAACTTAGGACTAGAAATTGCACAAAAATTTACCCTTGGTTTAGGACTAGAAATTGTTTGAGCACTCATCTCATCTTCCTCAAATTGTGCCACAGAATCTACTTGGAAACCTTAGGCATCACCCACTAACAGTGTTTGGCATCACCACCAAGCAAAGATAAACACATTCTCAAATCATAATTTTCTTATTCAAATTCTCATACCCCTTTTCACAATTACAAGAGCACTAGTTTAATAGGGTTCAAGGATTACACCTATATGGAAAATACCTAACTAAATCCCTTAAAACCCTCAACATTAAAAACTAAATTCAAAAACAAAATTAATTTCAAATTCAAAAATAACATCTTAGATGATTTTGGTACTCCTTGCATCAAATTTCATGTCTTTTCTTGTTTTGGTCATTGCTACCAATTGTAGCAGTATGTAATTACTCTTTGGTTTTCATTGGTATTTGTGGCACTATAGGTATAACAAACCACTCCAGGCCTCTGTTCGTGCTGTGACAAGTGGAACTCTCTGGGCTTTAAAGAGAGAAGATTTTCGAGGAATTTTGATGTCAGAGTTCTCTAATCTGTCATCCTTGAAGTTGCTTCGATCAGTTGATTTTCTTTCGAGGTTGACAATCTTACAGCTGAGTCACATCGCAGATTCCCTTTCCGAAGTTTCCTTCTCAGATGGGCAGACGATAGTTAATGAAGTAAACTTGATCTCTTAAAGAATAAATCCTTTTTATTCTGTATGTTTTTTCTCATATTCCTTCAGTATCCATTTGCAGAATGAAGGCGTCTTTGCACTGCACATTATCCAGAAGGGACAAGTGAGAATTACTTTTGACGCAGATTTATTGAGGAATCCAAATGTCTCCAGCCTCAAGTTTGACAATCTAAAAGAGAATGATAATTCCCAGAACAGTCCAGAGTTCTCATTGGAGAAAACAGAGGGAAGCTATTTTGGTGAATGGGCACTTATTGGTGAACCTATAGGTTCCTTGAGAGCAGTTGCTATGGGTGATGTTGTATGTGCTGTTTTAACAAAAGAAAATTTTGATTCAGTTGTTGGCCCTTTGACAAAACTTTCTCAGGATGATCACAAGTACGTTGCATCATATTATCAAATTCAAATTTCCATTTTAAATTTCGTTGGTAAAAATTTAGAGCTATTTTTGACAAACAAGGACATTTCTTTTCCCTTTAAAAAATGCTTCATGTTTCTGATACAATTTACATCATTTAGGTCAAGGGACTACACAGATTTTCCCAAGGAATCTGTCAAAAGTATTGATGTTTCAGCTTTTGCCGAAGTTCAGCTCTCTGATTTGGTAATGGGTGCTGCATCCTGCTTGTAGTTATGTTGCCAAGAATTAATGCTGAAAAGTAATCTGCTTTTGAAATCATCTAATGGAATTTTCTACGTAGGAATGGAGGACATGTTTATATTCCACTGATTGCAGCGAGATTGGTCATGTACTTTTAAGAGACTCAGGTTAGTTTTGTTTTATTATATGATACCTTTTGTTTCCTTGATGGAATTACCTTTTGAGGCTTGTTTTTTTGCTAAGTAATTAAGGAGAATAGGACTAGATGAAATCCTTAAGGTGTCCAAGCCTATCCAAAAAGGTGTATTCTAACACTCAACTCCCAAGGTAGGCTAGGCACTTACACTGTGTTTGGTTGGATGGAATTTAGGAAGGATGGAAAACATAGGAAGGAAAATAGGGGGTATAACAGTGTTTTTCACTGTTTGGGAATAGAAAGAAAATAGGAAGGGTGGAAAACCCGGGAGAAAATTTTCTCTCCCAGGCCCACAAATTTTTTCCTCCCAAATCGGGAGGAAAACTCATGAGAGAAAAGTGCCTCATAGCATTATTACCAAAATGCCCTCCCAAAATTTTTTTTTTCAACGTGACCTGAACGTTCTCTTCTCTCTTTTTTTTTTTTTTTTTTTTTTTTTTTTTTTCAACGTGACCAAATCTAATTTTTACATTATAATAATATAAATTCATATATATGATGTGATAAATTTTATATTATGTAACGAGTACAAATAAATCTATTTTTTACATATTATGTAACAAGGGTATAATAGTCAATTTATATAAATTACATTTTTCATCCTTCCGTTTTTCTCTTCAACCAAACAAAAGAGTTTTTCACCCCTCCAACCAAACACACAAGAGGAAAAACTAAATATTTTCCGTTCTCCAACTTTTCCATCCTCCCACAATTTTCCATCCTCTCTCTTTTCCACTCCTCCATCCAAACGGACTCTTATAGAACTAACATCTAACTCCCTCCTTAACAATGTGGGGGACGAGGCCCAATGGGGACCCTTCAAAGAGACCCCCACCCCCCCCCATCAACCACCCCCCCCCCCCCCCCCCCCCCCACCACACACACAAGTAATTAAGGAGGAGAGTAGTAGATGAAGGCTAAAATGGCCTACTTGTTAATAGAGATACACGTGAAATTAAAATAATTATGTATACATGAATCAGCAATCCCTCCCCATGCAAGAACATAAAATCATTCCTCCTTGTTGAAGAATACAAATGCAATATAGTGAGTGATTATAGGAGGATACATATGCTTGATGAATAATAATGTATACTGATGAAGTACTTTTGTACAAATCTGATTGGCTATCAGAAAAGCTTCTTAGTTTGAAAAGATTTTCAAAGCAGAAAGTCAAAAGTCTGGGAAAGGAAGCACAGGTCTTGAAAGAGAAGAAACTGATGAGGAGTTTGAGTCCTTCAGCTTGTGTGCCACAGGTTCTGTGCACCTGTGCTGATCAAGCATATGCTGGCATACTACTAAATGCATGCCTTGCTTGCCCTTTGGCTTCCATACTTCGTATTCCACTCAGTGAACCATCTGCACAGTTTTTTGCTGCCTCTGTCATTACAGCGTTAGAAAGTCTACACAAGGTCTGATGTCTGGATATTATTCCCTTTTTAACCTTTTCTTCATCTTCTTTGATGTATATTCATTACTGTTTCTCCTCTGTATATTTTTTTTATTTGAATTTCAGAATGGTATTCTCTACAGAGGCGTGTCCCCTGATGTTTTAATGTTGGACCAAACAGGATATTTACAGGTTGGCGCTGTACCTATGTTTTTTGCTGCATTTCATTCGTCCATGTCTATTTTCATATTTGGTAACAATCAATATCTAATTGAAGTTATGTAACATGGATTTATGTAACCTAGAGAAAAGTGTGACACGAAAAGAATCATGCGTAATAATTTTAGTATTTCTTGATGTATTTAGCTGGTGGACTTCAGATTTGGGAAGAACTTAGATGACCAGAGAACATTTACAATTTGTGGAATGTCAGATTCTTTAGCTCCAGAGATAGTCCAGGGAAAAGGCCATGGTTTCCCTGCTGACTGGTAAAATTGCAACTTTTACTTTACTGTTATGTTCATTCCAAAGCCTACACATCTCTTATCTTCTAGTCCTTCAAAAAACATTTGATAAGTATGAGAAATTAGCTCTGCTGTTTGAAAATTTTGGGGATAATAACATCAGTTTTATGAAATGAAATAGAAAATTACTTTTAAGTCTGTAAAGAAGTATTATGGTTGTAAGTTATAACTATCCAAGAGGTTCTTAACATTTAGAACAATATTCAATTTTGAACTTTATTGGATGCTTAATTATCACCACCATAGATTTTCAATAAATCAAAGAATTTGAATTTTCACATTCATGATAATGTTGTGAATCATCAGAAAGGTGCCTGAAGATGATGGGAGAAACTAAAAATTACATTACCATGTAAACAGAAAGTTCAAGAGCAATCATTACACTATTTTCAAGATTTTTCCTTTTCTCCATTTTTATACCATGTATGGCAAGATAGATATTTGGATATTTGTCCTAGTTTGTTATAGAGGTTTAAAAGATGGAAACTTGTAATTCTAATTTGAATTTGCTGTCTGATTATTAATCTTTTCTTCTCTTTGATGGTATTTTTTGAACTGTCTGCAGCTCCCTAAATTGTTGGTAAATGTGCAGGTGGGCATTAGGAGTCTTGATATATTTCATGTTACATGGTGAAAAGCCATTTGGGTCATGGAGAGAAAGTGAGCTTGATACATTCGCTAAGATTGCCAAAGGGCAGTTAAATATTCCAGAGACTTTCAGCCCTGAAGCTGTTGATCTCCTCACCAAGGTATCACTGGCCTATTTAGTCATTTCCTTTTCCTTTTCCCTCCTCTCTCTCTCTCTCTCTCAATTGTACTTCGTGGAAATATTCGGATTTTTCACATGCTTGCTCTTATTCTAATAAAGTGGTTTTATCAGTTACTTGAAGTTGACGAAAACATGAGACTTGGAAGCCAAGGTCCCGATTCTGTCAAATGCCATCCATGGTTTGATGGTATTGACTGGAAAAGGATTGCAGATTGTAGCTTTCCAGTTCCTCATGAGATCATCTACCGAATAACGCAACATTTGGAAAGTCACTCCGAGGACTGCACTACCCTGGGTTCTTTGGCTCAGGACATAGAAGATCTCAACATTCCTGAATGGCTTGATGACTGGTAGAGGAATGACCATTTTAGGGTTTCTACTTGAAACTCTTCACCGGTAGAGTGCTATGCTCTCCAATGAGATTTGACTAGTCGCTTATTTATGCAATTAGAACCCTGACAGGCAGAATCAATGGAGAATGAGGATTAAGTTTCAAGTGCAAATTTGGTTGTTACAGTCCCATATATGTTTTTCTTGTGGTAATATCATAATTGATAGAGTTGGAAGAATATTTCCTTAGGGTGCTTGCACTGCAACCCAATTGTCCATTTAACCAGTTGGAAGGAGAGGTTAAGGTTAGTGAATAGATTTTTTATTATTTTATTAAATTTTTTTTTTTTTTGGTGAAATTTCCTTAATGTAAATGCATATATTATATGTAAATGAATGAGGTTTCGTTTTCTTTTTATAATGAAATTCTAGTTTTCCAATAAAATTCTGCAATCGTGCTGATTGTGATTTAATTGGCTCGGCCTAGTGTATCTTTACTTCTCTTTCTTTGCTAGATGGGATATATATGTTTGTTTGAGCACTAGGCTTTGAAAACCTCAACACTTTGGGTCTAACTAAAAAGATTTCTTTTACCTTCACATTTTCTCTGGTGTGCCTCATTGATAATTTCTTATCTCATTTATTTCATTTAAACTCAAATAACCCCAATCAACCTCTGTCAAATTTTGAATTGTTCTTTTTGATGGTTAAAAAAAAAAAAAAAAAAAGTTGAATTGTTTACAGAATTGGTATTCGCATTCTATAGCCACTAAAGGTCTGATCTCAATGAACTTCTATTTAAATCATATGGTTCTCTGATACTGGAATATCTAACTCTGTATGTATCTATGCTGTTTTAGTTATGGAACAAAGGTTTTTGTAAATTATCTACGCATTATCTAACAATTTTGTCAAACAAATCTACTGGATGGGCTTCTAAATTCCATTGTACAAAAATATGGCCGTTCTAACGCTACAGTGACCAAAATAAAGTCACAGATCAGGAGACTCACATATGTCAATTGGTTTCTCTTGGTTTTGGTTTGAGATTACATGGCATTTTTGGCAGGGATGAGGAAAATATTGGGATTAGGGGTCTATACGTGAGGCGAGTTAGGTTAGGTTAGGTTTGGGATATTTTTAAACCCAATTTGGCCTCATCAACTTGAGAAATCTCCAACTTAACCGAACCAATCTGTGGGGGTCGGATTGGGTTGTCATATTGGGGCCATTTTGTTGGGTTTGATAAAAAATGTTAGCTTTCCTTCAACTATTTAAGCCTATTATTCAGTAAATGATTACAATTTACATAAATAAGCCTAGTATTCCAATTTCATTAAAACAAGGTCTCAAAATACTGAAATAAATAAAATAAACGAATTTAAATTAAGTCCTAAAATATGTGGTGTAACTCTTTGTGATGTTATACTACTTAATTCTTTTTTAGATAAGTAGATAGTGGGGGAAGGAGATTTTTTTGCCAATTAGCCTGATTTTACTAACAATTTCATTAGTTGACAGGAAAACCTAACATATTTGTTAAGTAATATCTCAAGTCTCAGAGGCTCGAGTTCAATAGAGAAACTTGAGTCTTAGAGACTTGAGTTTGGTGTTTTGGTAGAGGCTGATATGAAATTTTTTATCCATGTGGAACTCAAGCCTTAAGAGTCGCCTTTAAGACTCGAGTTTCTTCAGGTTTAAATCTCCAAATCACTCACTCTCCAGTCTCTCTCTCTCTCTCTCTCTCTCTCTCTCTCTCTTTGCCTAGCTCTCATTCTCTTGTCTCCATCTCTCTCTCTCTCTCTCATAGTCTAAAAAAATTTGCATCTCAAGTAAGGTTTTTAGAATTTTGCACATGGTTTTATTTATTTATTATTTAAGGTTTTTAGAGTGTGGGTCAAAATTATTTAGTTTTGTTAGTGTAGATATTGTGAACATTTATTTGCTAGGTTTTTATCATAACTTATTTTAGATATTATTGTAAATATTGTGAATAATTATTAAGTATTGCTAGGTTTTTATCATAGCTTATTTAAGCTTTTTTTTTTTTTTTAATTTCATTTTTATTTTTTATTTTTTTATATTGGGTTGAAAACTTGAATGAGTATTGAAAGCTATGATCTTAGAAGGATTTGGAATTTTGTATTGGGTATGAAATGGATAGTAGTTTATTTAGTATTGCTAGGTTTTTTATCATAACTTATTTAAGATATTTTTGTTGAAGATTTGAATGGGTTTTGAAAGCCATGATCTTAGAAGGATTTTGAATTTTGTATTGCGTATGAAATGGATAATGGGTTGTTATTTGTAATAGATAATAAGTGTTTTTATATGTGACTATATTGACCATATACAAAGTTGCTTGAGAAGCAGAGTTTTTGGATATGTTGGGACATAATGTCATAACCAAACCAAATATTGTAACGAGGTCTTGTTGGCACTTCATTCGTAATGTTTGTAATTTGATTGGATAAAATGTTTTTTAATTGAAATTGAATGAAAGTGTTATATTTTTCACTAACATTTGTAAATTACACTTGACCTTAATAGGTTCATAATGGCTTTAATTGATATAAATCTATACTACGGTGGAGAGCTTTGCAATGAAGATGAGAATCAGGGATTGCCATTTAAAAGGCTGGGTAAGAAGTGCTACTATATTCAAATATATCGTAGGTTGAAGTCTTGAAGACCCTGAATAAATTGAAGAGGATAATTATGAAAGAACTGCGTGTAAACCCTATTTTGCATGACATAAAAATTACTTTTCATTCTCCATATGAAGTACTCCCTCAACGCATTAATTACAGGCATATGGAGATAGAAGAAGACAAACATGGAGCGATGGGTAGTGAGAGAGAGATGGAGATGAGAGAGGCATTGAGATAGAGATCGAGAAGAGAGAGGCAATGAAAGAAAGATGGAGATGAGAGAGGCAGAGTTAGAGATAGAGAGAGGAGATTTCTAAGAGTGAGAGTGAGCTATGTTACGAAGAGTGATAGTGAGAGGGAATGTGTTATATTTTATATGAGAAAGGGATAGGGAGACTTACACGTTTATGCTTTGATATTTCCAACAAAACTTGAGTCTTAGTGGCTTGGTTTTCTTAAGGAACTTGTCTTTAAGATTTGAGTTCCATGTTAAGCAACTTGGGTCTCTTACCCTCGAGTTCCACGTGGATTTAAAATTCCACATTAGCTGTTGCCAGCACTTAGAACTCGAGTTCCTTCATTGAGCTTAAGTTTCAGAGACTTAAGATGGTACTTAACTAATATGTTTGGTTTTGATGCTACATAACGTAATTGTAAGTAAAATTAGGCTAAATGGGAAAAAAAATCCGGGGGAAGGGAGGTGGGGTTCCATAATTTTTTAATAAATAAATATTTTGATAAATCAACTATTGGATTTCATTGTTTTGTTGTACTTTCCGTACTTGAATATATCAAGATGATTGGAGATCAATAACTATCTCATCATAAAATGTTTAAATTTAAAATTATATGCAACACATGAGTTTATGAATAATATAGTAAATAACATCCAATTAACTAGATATTTTCACGTGTATGTTAAAAACTAAGAGAATATGTAAAATTTCAAAATATTAATCTAACAAAATACTATGTGATGATGTAACATCATAACCTATTAATTAAATATGTAAAACTATTAATAACTTTGATTGGGTTGGATTACTCGGGTTGAAAGTTCTATCAACCCAAACTCAACCTAGCCTAAACTTAAATAAAATTTGAAACCCAACTCAACCTATTAACAACATTTTCACATAATCATTTACTTCATCCATTTAAACCTATGAAAATCTAACCTCAAGCATTAGGTTGGATTTTATTCATTAATTATTGGGTTGAACGTACACTCCCAACTGAGGCTAACAAGGCCCTCACATATTTTTGATGGGCAATTCTTTGGTAGAGGGTTCTGAATCTTGTGATTGCTTCTATTCATTGGGCTTTCCTAGACTATGCATTAATCGGGTTAGGGTTCGGACCTAGCTGGGTTTGGATCATTTGAGAGTCAAGTTAACCCAATATGACCCTTACTCGGTCTTTTAAGAGGGTTATGTAAACCTGATATGACCCTATTTTTTTTCACATGCCAAAATAAGAATAATAAATAAATAGATAAGAAACTTGATCTTATTGTCTTCTTATTCCTTTCCATACAAATAAGCTAACACTCAAAACTAAAAGTTAAACTACATAATCTTAACCAGATTACAATTTTTGTTCAACAACTTTAATGTGGTTGATTATGAGTGGGAGACAATTATTTTTACATGGATCTATAACTATTTTTTACCACCCAAATGAATCTGTGTATATGTAACCACGTGAAGTTCTCTTTAGTGATGTGAGAAGAGAAGGGAAGACTCTAGGATTGGCTCAAATAATGTTTCTAGGATTGGCTCAAATAATGTAGAAAGTGAAAAGATTTTTCACAAAAACAAACAGAGAGGAAGAGGTATTTGAACAAAATAAAGGCTTCTTGACTCTTGAGCCGAACTTAAAGCCTGAGAAGTTGAAAACAGGGATCAAATGCTGTTCTAAACCAAATGTCCCTGCCTTCTTTTCATTTGTAGCATTCACAGCAAGGTTGCTAAAATATATAGCTTTTAATAATTCAAAACACTACTTTATCTATTTTAATATTTTATTTTATAATACACTCAACATCAAAAGTTTTTTTTAACATTCAACATATATATACATACATATATATATATATATAATAATAGGTGAAGTAGAAAGAAAGTCAAATTAGAATTCTAAATTAGAGTTCTAATTTTGTGCCATGTATCTAGATTTATGTGGGGATCACACCATAATCAACTTTCCAATTGTTCAATTCAAATATGAAATTGGAGTCCAATTTTGCTCCATCTATCTAAATTTAAGCGAGACCACCTTATAATTATCCATTAATGTAAACTCTCATTGAAACAAACGCTATTTTTTATTTTTCCTTTCTACTGAATAACACGTTAGGTTAATCTCCCCTTTCTAGAATTCCGCCTTTTACGTTTAAAGGCTGTGCTGTTTTTTTTTTTTTTTTGCCCGAATAAAACCTTCTGCTCTTCCACAATAATCAGACCATTTCAAGTTCACCTCCCCTTTTACAATAATCAAACACAAATCACAAAACCCAAATTCCTTCCTCTCCTACTCAGCTAACGATGCATCTTGCCAATTACCACACTGGTTTAGGAACCTTAATATATAGCTCCCCTCTTTTTCAATGAATGCTATGGAATTTGAAAGGTATCTCTCGGGATCAATGATGCATGCTTTTGGGTATTTATGTATCTTATATAGGAAGAGGTTCTCATTTATTCCAACCATTCCTAAGGTTTGATTACTTCTTTCTTTCATCTGCCTATGCTTTCCTTTCTTTTTGTGAATAATTTTTATTCTTTAATTATATAATTTTTTTGTTTTCCTATGAGTGATGTCGCATGTTTATTTTCTGTTTCAGACATCCTGTAACAACATATCATACACAAATTTGACAGAAATATATAGAACATTAAGGATTCCTACATCTGCATTCCAGGGTTTGTTGGTTTTAGACAATTTCCCATCATGCTATCATATTCAAGCTGACAATGATTGTTATGTTCTTAACTGCATGATATTTAATTTGAAGATATAAAATAATTTGTTTAATGAGTCACATGCAAATAATAAACTTTTTATGTACTCAGGATCCCAATGTGAGATTTGTAAACAGCCTTAATGAAGTAGTATCACATTTAGTTGTTATAGGATTTGACATTGTTAGATATTTAGCTTAATGGTTTGTTAATTTCTCATAAACTCGAAAGTTCAGAAAACAAAAAGTATTCTATGCTTTCTTTTTTAATATTTTCCTTAAAATATTATTATGATTAACTTGAGATGGGTTCAAGTTACACCTGGTGTAACTCTTAAGGAGTTATACCTTTTGTGTATCGTAGATTTCTAATAGATTCAACGGTTGAAAAAGTAGCATTAAATGATTAAGGATTTCCACCTTATTTACTTAATTAATAACAGATTTTCTCTATCCTCATTTATTACTTTCCAAAAACCTCATTGGGTGTTTAACTGTGTCTCTTTCTTCCTAAAATTGCTGGATATATCTATGAATCTAGGCAAAAAACAAAGACTAAAAAAGTTCAAATTTTTCTTCTCTCAAAATCCTTGGGTGCCGATGAGTAAGATCTAAAGATATACTATAATTTGTGATTTTATAAGTACACTTAGTCTGCCAGAACTACCCCTAAACAATTCACAAAATGAGCAAGAGCCTTGTGGTTTCTAGTTTCAACACATTATAGCAAAAACACATGACAAAACTCAAATCTATTGAAGATAGGGCGGATATGAGATCACAAAATAAAATAAAGAAGTGAACATATATATATATAGAGCAAGACTTAGGTACAGTACTTAGGTGCTGTTCCTTAGGTACCCTTTTTAAGATTCTGCCATGTGGATTTTTCCTCATGGGATGAAAGTGTATTTTTTAATTAAGTAGCCACATGGCTAAATCTTAAAAGGGGAACCTAAGGAACAGCACCTAAGGTATTGTACCTAAGTTTTGTCCATATATATATATATATATATATATATATATATGTTTTATTATAATGTTGAAAATAAATGATGACCAGAATCTACAAAGAAGTATCCATTTGGTTAATTGAAAATATTGGCAGATCAAATCGAAAAAAAAAAAGAAAATTTGGCAAATCGATGTTCATATAGTTATGAAAAGCATGTGTATAAAAAAAAAAGTTATGAAAAGCATGTTATAGTCAGACTGGTAATGAATGGGTTTGCTTGATTCAAGTGGTTAACATCTAACATGATACTTATCAAAAAAAAAAAAAAAACATCTAACATGATAAATTTGGCCTGTTTTACTGTCACTGTGTTAAATTCTTTTTTGTGGTTAAGAAATATTTGAACCATATATATACTCCTTGATACAAGAGTTACAGGCAAGTGATATTTTCATTACAACGCCTTCTAATTATAAATGAAATTCGTATTATGTATAATGTCTACAATATTCTGCTAATTGAAATAGATTTGGCCTAATTCCATCCTAAGCGGGAAGAAGAAGAAAGAGGTTGGTGTGACTCGGAGGTACAACGTTTTTTTTTTTTTTTTAAGGGAAGAAAGGGACACAGTTAAACAACACCTAAGGAGGTCTATGGAAAATAATAAATGAAGATAGAGAAAATTTTTTATTAATTAAGTAAACAAGGTGGAAATCTTTCATCATTTAATGCTAATTTTTCAATCATTGGATCTATTAGAAATTTACGGTACACAAAAGGTATAACTCTTAAAGAATTATATCAAGTGTAACTTGAACCTATCTCGATTAACTTTATTACCATCATTTGTAAGGGATTTCAATTTTCATTTTTTTTTTTTTTTTAATTTATTCATCTATGAGCTAAGTTATTCATGCTTTAGATGTTTATTCAATTATTGGGAAGGTGAAATTTTTTTGAGTTTTGAATTTGATGGGTGTTGTAGGTTCATAACTGGGCCAACAAAGCTATTGTTCAAGGATCAACCAGCTAAATGTTAGCAACAAAGTTTAACCTGTCTTGGAATTTTGTAAGCGGCCCATGTTTCTTTTCTCTCTATTTTTGCTGAATAAAACCTTTCATTAATACATAAAGAAATTAATACAGAATAGCGAATTAAATCCATCTAGCTCTTCCAGCAACACAATAATAAATAAATATAAAAATCCATCGTACTCCATGTGTTAGAGAAAAAGAGCCCTTTTATTGATGTCTACAGTGATAGAGGCATTTTTCCGGTATGCTAGCTTGAGTAGGATTGAACTTGAGGATGGCAGATATAATTGCTAAAGTGTCCTTTTCAAAATGACATTAACCTAATATAATACATATGGAAAAAATAAACTTATGGATTAAGTTTTGGGTTTGTGTTAAACGAGTTACTATAACTTAACAATGTATTATTTGGTTTGCATTTTATGTTAGCTTTTGTTCATGAACTTCATGATCTATAACAATTTCTCTTTCCAATTTCTGGGGATTGAGGTGAAATCAATGGGATTTGGGAAGTGGGTCTGTTTAATTTCCTGGTTTTCTGTTGAGATTTGGTGCTGAGGATTTTTGTATTTTGGGTGTTCCTTTTGTTTTGATTTTGATTTGGAGTGACTTGGAATGGTGCACTGCTTGTTTAGCAGTTAGCACTGCATGTGTTTGTGTCATTAATCTATTTGCTATGTATTGGACAGCTTCTTATAAGTTGTTTGAAGTACACGAATTTCAGCTGTACCATTTCATGATGCTTTATGATCATTTACGTTTCATTTGATTTTTTATCACATAGAGGAGAAACTTTTTACTATAATTAATCTCTACTTAGTTTTAATTGGAACTCTTACAATACAAATATGTAAGTAAGTACATATATGTAATCGCAGGTACAGAACTACAGCCATGCTTAGCATGCCATCAGCCTCATTGAAATTTATGTTGCATAAAGGATATAAGAAAGTTGTGTTGTTTTCACCTTGCAATGGCAAAGACAAGATTTAGCAAAATAAGTACAGCCTAAAGCGCTAGATTCATTATTAAGAGAGAGAGCTTAGTTTCAAACTTGAAGTTATGACTCTGAGTGTAGTATTGTCTTTATTTATAATCACTGGACTGCACCACACCAAAACCAATATTCAATGCAAATCTACTCATAGAATAAGTGTAAATTGAATGATTGATCAATGAAGGGAATGAAAGCTGCTGACTGCAATTTGTAGTGGTGGAGAACTCATGGGAAACGGGTGGTACAATTGTGCATGATATATAGTAATAATCTTTGCCATGTGGTCAACCCAATGTCATCGGTGTAGACTGCGGAGTACTCTACTTAGATCATAAAGCAAGTGTGATTTTTATTTTTTGATGAACTAAAAACTTTTATTAAAGAAAGCACACAACATCAAAACACAGTCAATGCCTCCTTCCTGGTAACAACATCTAAACAGGAAGGGTAGTGCCCAAGATCAAAAGAGCCAACAAAAACATTTTGCGAAGACCACTTGCGAAAATATGGGCTGCCATATTTGCCTCTCTAGGCACCCAACAAAAGTAAAGACCTGCCATAATTTCCATCTCCCAAGAGTTTAGAAAGGTTTAAAAAAAACTCTACCAGCTGGGAGGTGTTGAGCAAAAAATGTATAGCATACTTATTGCCATTGATTGGAAAAGAAAATTATTCTGTTCAAAACTTCCCTATGTTTCCAAAGACAAAATGGATAACATTACAGAACTTGGCTCACAGTAGTGGAGTATAAAATGATTTACATCTTTACTTATATTTGAATCATAATTATATATTATTATGATTATAGTCTAGCATGTGTAAACCAAAAAAATAAGGAGCATTTTGTGATAAAAAGCAGAATTTTTTATTTCTAAATTTAGTTATGTTCCGTCTTTATAAGATGTTCTTGATCTATTATATAGCGTAAATTGTTAAAAAATATTCACAAATATGTATAAAAATCTGTGGGTACCCAAAATATAAGACTGTTGGGCTTGACTCCTATTTGGGCTCACAATCTATTTGTTTTGTGGGCTTTTGGATTTCCTACTGTGGGTGATCCTATGCTCGATAGGCCCAAATGCGCGTCTATTTCCTCACACCTTTCACTCTTCCTCACAGAATCACCCTTTTGCTTTCTCTGAGTGTTCACTCTATTTTCCTAGTACTCTTTCCAGCATTTGCCAACCCCATTTCCCCCCTTCCCATCTGTAAGGTTGAATTTAATCAACCATCTTGTTGGTTTTATTCCATGCCAAATTTGCTTGTAATTTAGCAATTAGTAACCCTGTATTTAGATGGGAATCATGTAAGGGTAGTGTGTGAGAGAGTGTGAAGAAATGTTCAAGTTTGTGCAAAGTAGTAGGGACTCGCGACTGGATCTCGCGGGTAGCTCGCGGCTTGCAAGCCGCCAGAAGTTGCACACCTGCCAAGCATGTGGAGAAGTTAAAGTGTCATTATTGCTGGAGCATTACAGGACAAAAAGTCTAGACTGGCCATTCAGTTAGTTCGTGGCTTGAACTCGCGGCTCAGTCAAGTCGCGAAGCCAAGCCGCCAGCCAGCTCTATTTTGAAAAACTGACTCTTCGCATTCCAAACACACTCCAGTATAAATACCCCTTATACCCACGAAATATTGAGAGTTTCTAGAGAGAATATTGAGAGAGAAACCCTATAGAAAAACAAGATTGACTCATCCACAATCTTCACATAGAGACTTTTCAAATTCCTCTACTCTCACCCTCTCTATTGTTATATCCTTCAGAGGTTCATTACAAAAACCTTCTCTCACCATACCCACATATGTGAGGAGGCCATTTGGTGCTTGGGAAGCAGTTAGGAAGGGACCAATTCACATTGGTTGATGCTATGGTTTATAGTGGAATTTGGTAAGTTAAAGAAGACAAAGGTTCGGCGCAACCTCGTTGGAGTAGGAGCTTGGAGGGCTTAGGTACACTAGGTAGATTAGGCTTGGAGGGTCTTCTGCTGTTCATGTATCCCAACTACGTTCTTTAGTGGATTATTTATCGCTTGGAAGGTGACAGAGAGGTTTTACGCCGAGGGCTTCGGTTTCCTCTTCGATAACACATCATGTGTTGTCCTTGTGTTTGCATTTCTCTTCCCTTAATCTTTGCCATTTAATTTCTACTGTGAATATGATTTTATTTGGTCTAAGACTGTTTATCAATTCTATTATATGCTTATGTTCATATTCCACACATTAATTGTTTGATAATAAGCTTGAATTGATAATTTGTATATTGGGGGTCTAAACGTTCAAGGTGTTTTATACACTAATTGAACTTTCAATTGGTATCAAAGCGGGTGCACTTGCTGTGGTTTAATTGCCCTAGTGCGATCCTAGACCCCTTTTACTATGGATGAAGCTATGGAAAAGGCTATGCTAAGTTGTGGTTTAAATGTTTGTGATAATGACTCTATGAGTTTATTTGAAGGGTGTCCTAACAATGAACTCCTAGAGTTATTGAAAATAAAGAAACATGCTAGAATGTTTGTTTACATGCTGAAGTATTTTGAAAATGAGAATCACATCTTACATAATAGCTTATGTGAGTCTAATTCTTTAATTAAGAAGTATAAAAGAAGAAATAGAATTTTGTGTGATAAGATCGATAATCTAAAAAAGAAAATTCAATCCAACAAGAGCATGGAAAATGAAGATAAGTTTCTATTTGAAGGTCAAGAGTGCTTGTCTCATGCTTGCTTGTTTGTGCATACTTCTTTGAAGGTTTTTAATTCATGCCTATGGTATCTTGATAGCAGATGCTCTCGTCATATGACAGGAGATAAATCATTGTTTAAGTCACTCAAAGAAAAGGTTGGTGACTATGTGACATTTGGGGATTGAAGTCATGCTCAAGTTCTTGGTACGGGGATTGTCGAGATTCCTGGATTACCTCTACTAAAGGATGTCTTATACATCAAAGGGCTGAAGACAAATCTCTTAAGCATCACTCAAATATGTGATGAGGACTTTCTTGTTCAATTCTCAAAGAAGGGGTGTGTAATTATTGATGAAGAAAGGATTCAAGTCTTGGAAGAGAATAGGACTACCTACAATTGTTATGGAGTAGTCCCTACTGCACTTATTTCCTGTAGAAGTGCTCGAGTTGACATGTTGGAACTTTGGCATCAAAGGTTTGGTCATGCAAACTTCAAACAAGTGGCTAAAGTTTCGAAACTTAAGGCGGTTGAAGGACTTCCAAAATTTGGAAAGGTTGAGAAAACTATGTGCGGTGCATGTCAAATGGGGAAGCAAACAAAGGAATCAAAAGGTGAATGTGATTGCAACTTCTCGATGCTTAGAGCTCCTTCATGTCGATCTAATGGGGCCCACAAAAACTGAAAGTCTAGGAGGAAAAAAATACATTATGGTCATTGTTGATGACTTCTCAAGATACACATGGGTGGAATTCCTTAGGGAAATATCAGAAGCATGTGAGAAAATGGAGGTTCTATGCAAGAGGCTTCAAAATGAAAAAGGGGGTGTCTATTGTCAAGATAAGGAGTGATCATGGCAAGAAATTTGAGAATGCAAGATTTGATTCTTTTTGCGAAAAGAATGGGATTAAAAAGGAATTTTTGGCTCCTAAGACTCCTCAACAAAATAGGGTAGTTGAGAGGAAAAATCGCGTAATTCAAGAGATGGCAAGGGTCTTGCTGCTTAGCAAGAAAATTCCACAAAAGTTTTAAAGAGAAGCTGTGAACACTTCATGTCACATTGGCAATAAAATATACGTTCGAGTAGTAATGAAGAGGACCGCATTTGAAATTTGGAATGGAAAGAAGCCAAAAGCGAAGTACTTCCGAGTATTCGGAAGCAAGTGCTACATTCTCAATGATCGAGAGAATCTTGGGAAGTTTGACGCTAAAAGTGATGAAAGTATCTTCCTTGGGTATTCTACTAGTAGCCGGGCATACAGAGTTTACAACAAGAGAAAAAAGACAGTAATGAAGTCCATCAACGTGAAAATTGATGATGCTATAACGAAAGTAGAAATGGTTGATGATGGAGAAGGGCCGAGCACTAAAGAACCCACTGTTGAGGTCGAAGCCCTTGATGTTGAGGTTGAATAATATACACCGGAAAAGGAATCAACTCCCGTAAACTTAAGAGTGGAGACTAGAACAATGTCTAGAACGGCAAGTCCTCTGACTCCTCTAGAAGTTCATCCTCTTATCTCTTGGAATGATGAAGTGTCCACTTCAAAGAAACCATCATCACGAGTGGTTAAAAACCATCTGGAAAGTAACATTATTGGGTCTTTAGATGAAGGTCTTCGCCTTAGAAAGGGAAACAAACTTCTGGCCAATCATATGACATATCATTGCTACTTAGCTCAATTTGAGCCGAAAAAGGTAGAAGAAGCTCTTCAAGATGAAAATTGGGTTGAGTCAATGCATGAAGAGCTGAATCAATTTGTGAGGTTGCTTCTAGGCCTGAAGGTGTTCATATTATCGACGCCAAATGGATCTTCAAAAACAAGATCGATGAAGATGGAGAGATTATCCGAAATAAATCTTGGTTAGTGGCTCAAGGATACACTCAAGTAGAAGGAGTTGATTTTGATGAATCCTTCGCTCCAGTGGCAAGGCTTGAGTCTATTCGCATTCTCATGTCAATTGCATGCACCATGAACTTTAAACTCTACCAAATGGATGTGAAATGTGCATTTCTGAATGGCTATCTGAATGAAGAAGTGTTCGTTGAACAGCCCAAAGGCTTTGAAGATCCTCACTTTCTGGACCATGTGCCAAGATTGAAGAAAGCACTTTATGGCTTGAAACAAGCTTCAAGAGCTTGGTATGATCGGCTTACTCAGTACCTCATGGATAGAGGATTCAAAAGAGGGTATGCTAACCGAACTCTGTTTGTCAAGAATGATGAAGATTATCTTCTCGTAGCTCAAGTATATGTTGATGACATAGTATTTGGAGTTACTATTGATGCTCGAGCCATAGAATTTTCTAAGGAAATGAAGAAAGAGTTTAAGATGAGTATGGTAGGGGAGTTTACATTCTTTTTAGGTCTTCAAGTCAAACAAAGGAAGGAAGACATATTCATTTCTCAAGAAAAATATGCTCGAAATATAGTCAAAAAGTTTGGATTAGACTCCAAGAAGCATGCATCTACTCCAATGAGTTCATCTATAAAGCTCAATGTTGATTCTTCTAGGGTATAAGTGAGTCCAACATTGTATAGGAGTATCATTGGGAGTTTACTCTATCTCACGACAAGTAGACCAGATATTGCTTTTAGTGTGGGTGTTTGTGCTCGATATCAAGCTGCTCCGAAAGAATCTCACTTGACTACGGTGAAGCGAATCATAAGATATGTCAATGGAACACCGGATTATGGATTATGATACTCAAAGGACTCTAATGCTTGTCTTGCTGGTTATTCGGATGCCAATTGGGCTGGAAGTATGGATGATAGAAAAAGTACTTCAAGTGGCTGCTTCTATCTTGGAAACAATCTTGTTTCTTGGATGAGCAAGAAACAAAATTCCATGTCTTTCTCTACAGTTGAAGCCGAGTATATAGCTCCTAGAAGTTGCTGTACATAACTACTTTGGATGAAGAAGCTACTTCATGACTATGAGATTCCGCAAGATACTATGTGTGTTTTCTGTGATAACACCAGTGCTATAAATCTCTCTAAGAATCTGGTTTAGCATTCCAAGTCAAAACACATAGAGATACGTTAACACTTCATCCGGGATTTGGTGGAAGATAAAGTTGTATGTCTTGAGTTCATTCATACGGACAACCAAAAGGCGGACATCTTCACCAAGCCTCTCGATGGTCCACGGTTTGAATCACTCCGTAAGACCATCGATGTTGGTACAATTCCTTGAATCTCATGTGTGATGTGTGCTTTGTTTATTTGTCTTGAGTTGATTACTCTAGTTTAAAGCACACATTACTTTGTTAGCTATTTGTATAGCTTATCCTGCTTATTTTTTTTGTTTTAAATGTTTTTACATTGTTGTTTTTAATCAATCTTTTCCTGTTTTTATGTCAAAAATCCAAAAACGCATAAAAAGTTGAAAATCAAAAAGTTTGATCGACTTTGTTGAGTTTTGTCTCAAAGCATGTTTTGCCTTGTACCTTTGTACTAATGGCCTTGTGCATTTACGAGCGTAGCTTATTCCCTATGCACTTATATTGTTGTGAGAGAACTCTTGACATCTATGTGATTGCTGTAAATAGATCTTCAAATTTGTCATGAATGATTAGTGAATGGTTTTGTTGATCTTGAGACATGCATAGACTTGTGCCTATATATTTTCCCACTATTTATTTTATTATTTTTACTTAAAGAGCTCACCAAATGTAAATCTCCAAATGAAAAGAGATATTGAGCTACAAAAGCCTGCCACACATACTAGTATTTGAATAGGAAAAAGGGAAAGCGACCTAAAATAAAATGTATGATGCCTAAAAAGCCAAAGGCTTGCTCATCAAATGAAATATAAAAATTTTCAGGCATCAATCTCATAATGAGATGTTTTGATTCAAAAAGATCAAATGTTATGATGAATATGAAGCCAAATGAAAAGCATCAAAGTTATGTTATCAAGTTTTTGTGGGAGGTCATATATGCTTATTTCTATAATTGAGATGGGTCACATTATTTAGTACTAATTGTGTATGTCTAGGTTGAATTGATCATTGAAACTTCACATTAGACTAAGAACTATCTCATTTTTTATATCCACACACTTTACACAAGTCTATGTTCAATGAATGTCATATTCATTTGTGTGATTGTACTTGATTAAATGTGTTTTCACATGCTCAATCTTTGTTGATCAAATACAAAAAGATTTTTGAGTGTTTTAGTTGTTTTTGGAAAATATTTTGTTTTTGCAAAAATGTCAAAAATTTCAAAAACCAGTGTTGCCCTGTTTTGGTGACTCAGTCGCGGGTTGATCAAGTCGCATGCCCCAGTCGCGAGCCCACACAAAAATTTTTCGCGACTCACTGGCGAGTCAATGTTCCAATCGCGAAAAATACTTAGAATATTTTTCAAAATTTGAATTTTTAATGTTTCTCGTGGCTCAGTCTGGCGACTTGTTCACGGGTGGAGGTTCCAGTCACGATGGTACTCAAAGATTTTCGCGGCTTACGTCGCGACTTCCTTGCGGGTAGAACATCTAGTCGCAAAAAACACTTAGAAAATTTTTCAAAATTTGTCTCTAAGGTGTTTGGCGGCTTACCCTGGCGACTTGCTTGCGATTTAGCTCAGTCATGAAAAACGCGTGTTTTGCGTTTTAAGGTCAGTTTTCCCTCGAACATTTTGTGACTATTCATTGTCTTCCCCGTTTGAACCCCTCTCAAACTCACTGTGTCACTCTCGAAAATCCCCATTATTACTCATCATTTCTACTTCAATCTTCAAGAAAAAGGTATGGGTTTTCTTATTTTTCATAAGTATTTCATGCTCTTTGCCTTGAACTTCTTGATTTGTGAGTTATTATTGTGATCTGAAATTTATTGATGAATATGGTTGATTTTGGGTATTTGCTGTGTTGCTAAAATTGTTGTGTGGGTTGTGTTGGATACATGTTATTTCACTCTGTCTTTGGTTGCACTAATGCATTTTTTCTAGCACACACACATTCTATAACATGATTGTGATTATACTCTAATGATTTTAGGGTTTTTCCACATTTTTTTGGGGTCTAACTCTATGCTAATAGAGTTTGTTGTCTTGTGTGGTTTCTGTTGCTCCCTGATGTAACGTGATATAGCTTACAAATGTCTCCATTCAAGAGTGCAATTGTGAAAGGAGGTAGCAACAAGGGAAAAGAGCCGGTGATTAATGTTGATGACCCCTCTCCTAGGCCAAAGAGGACCCGATCACCGTCTGGAGTATATGATCCCCACAAATTCAGATCATATGTTGCATTTCAGACCCATAAAAATTATTTCAAAGACGCCATACCAATAGTTGAACGGGCTGTTGACCAACCATCTCTTTGTGAAACCAACATTCCCATATGGTTTGCCACCAAGGATTGGAACTTTCTTCTCTCTGACCTTGATGTTGCGTACGTGAACATGGTGAGAGAATTTTATGCTAATGCCATTGTTGAAGGAGATGAGCTCAAATGCTGGGTTAGAGGAAAGAGTTCCTCCGTGTGTCCTGTTTATTTGGCAGATATCCTACACATCAACTAGCTAATGCTTGCTACAACACCGGTATATAATGATTTAAATCCAAATGAGGATATACTTCGAGAAACCCTTGGACGAAACTTGGAATTCTCCCGAACTGGGAATGCAATCAGTGTTCCTTCCTTATCTCCCGAACTGAGGGTGCTTACTATAATCATGTTCCACAATCTATATCCTCTATCTAGCACCGAATATATGAACCTAGGGAGAGCCTTGTTCCTTCATGATCTGGTTTCGAATGAAGAGATCGACATCTATGCTCATTTATTTCATCTTTTGTGTAAAACGGTTCTACGAACTAATTCAAGGGCATGCATTACTTTTGCTACCTCATTTCAAGGATTTTGAAGGTCAAAGGTGTTCATCCATCTGACAATGAGTCTCCTTACCCGAAGCAAAGTCCAATCAACATTCGTACACTCAATGCTAGCATTGGTCATAGTCGGAAGGGAATCAAGACGAAAAGATCAACACCTCCTACTGGTTCACACTCTGCCTCATCCACCTATGATGAGAAATTGAATGGTATCCATCCAAGACATTAGCACTAAGATGTTCGGGCTTGCTACTCTCCTGCACCATCACCACATCCATTGTGATACAAAGTTCACTTTTCTCCAAACCCAATTGGATCAAATTCAAAGGAAGCTAGAAGAAACTAAGGACTAGCTATTCCATGACAAAAAGGGGGAGATAATGACGAAAGGGGGAGTATAATGATAAGGGGAGTACTAATGTTGAGAAAAAGTTGCTTTTGTCTAATGCTGTGTTTATTTGTTATCACAAGACTTAGTTTATATTCAGTCTATTTTGTACTTTGGAGTTTTGTACCTATGTTGCTTTTGTAAGCTTTTAGGATTTGTTTCCATATTTTTGTAGGCTTTTATGGTTTGTACCTATGCCTTGTTGCATATTACTTGCTATTTTGTCATGCATTACTTCAAGTACTTTCACTCTTGTGCCCAAATAGGATCTTGTTCCTAGATGCATACATGTTGTGTGTATTGGTTGAGTGTTGGACATTCAACTGATACTTTGCATTTAAGCTTATTAACTTGCATGTCCGGATGTTCATTCCATATGTGAATGAGCATTGTGATCACTAATCTATAATGATTGCTTATATGGTCAAGCCATGGTTTATTGCTTTATTCCATTTTGCTTGATTGCATTGTGCTTGCTTCATTTGCATTACAAGTTTTCTGCATACAATGATCAAGCCGTGTTATTATGTTTCAGGAAATACGTGTTCTTATGATTCAAGAGCTACAGATTCTAGAGTTAGGTGTGAGTGAGTTTTGTTCAACTGTTCCTAACTCATATGTTAAGTCTAGAGTTTGTTTTAGGGTTCTGACACGGAATAGCCAAAGGGGAAGATTGTAAGGTTGAATTTAATCAACCATCTTGTTGACTTTATTCCATGCCGAATTTTCTTGTAATTTAGCAATTAGTAACCCTGTATTTAGGTGGGAATCATGTAAGGGTAGTGTGTGAAAGAGAGTGAAGAAATGCTCAAGTTTGTGCAAAGTAGCAAGGACTCGTGACTAGATCTCACAGGTAGCTCGCGGCTTGCAAGCTGCCAGAAGTTGTACACGTGCCAAGCATGTGAAGAAGTTGAAGCGTCATGCCAGTTGGAGCATTACAAGACAAAAAGTCCAAACTGGCCATTCAGTTAGTTCGTGGCTTGAACTCACGGCCCAGTCAAGTCACGAGGCCAAGCTGCCAGCCATTTTGTTTTGAAAAATTGACTCTTCGCATTCCAAACACACTCTAGTATAAATACCCCTTATACCCACGAAATATTGAGAGCTTCCGGAGAGAATATTGAGAGAGAAACCCTAGAGAAAAACAAGATTGATTCATCCACAATCTTCACATAGAGACTTTTCAAATTCCTCTACTCTCACCCTCTCCATTGTTACATCTTTGAGAGGTTCATTACCAAAACCTTTTCTCATCATACCCACATCTATGAGAAGGCCATTTGGTGCTTGGGAAGTAGTTAGGAAGGGACTAATTCACATTGGTTGATGCTATGGTTTATAGCGGAATCCAGTAAGCTAAAGAAGACAAAGGTTTGACGCAACCTCGTTGGAGTAGGAGCTTGGAGGGCTTAGGTACACTAGGTAGATTAGGCTTAGAGGGTCTTCTACTATTCATGTATCCCAACTACATTCTTTAGTGGATTATTTACTGTTTGGAGGGCGGCGGAGAGGTTTTACACCTAGGGTTTCGGTTTCCTCTTCGATAACACATCGTGTGTTGTCCTTGTGTTTGCATCTCTCTTCCCTTAATTTTTGCCATTTAATTTCTGCAGTGAATGTGACTTTATTTGGTCTAAGATTTTTTATCAATTCTGTTATATGCTTATGTTTATATTTCGCACATTAATTGTTTGATAATAAGCTTGAATTGATAATTTGTATATTGGAGGTCTAAACATTCAAGGTGTTTTATACACTAATTGAACTTTCACCATCTCTTATTTATAGCTCAATATTAGTGGATGGGCTGTGATTACTCTAGGTTATTAGTGGGCTTGAGGGTCCAATTCCATCGTTTCAAAGTGGGTGTTAAGGTGGGAGTGGGAGAAGTGGCATTGAAACTGCTTCCCACCTTAGAAGATATGCTCGGCAACAATATTCCCAAGGCAATGCTGGGTAACCGAGGGCGTATCCCCGAGCAATTGCCACCCAGCCCGGGATATAATTAACCGGACGGGACCCAGGTGATGAAGCACGATGAGTGCGGACCCAAATTATTCATCCAATGGGCTCTAGGTTGGCATGAGGCCTGGGCTTATAGCCCTGGTGGGCCTAGGGCCTGGCCTTGGACAAAGGGGTTGGGGTTATAGGCAATATTGTTGGGTCAAGGTCTAGGGCCCAAGTAGGCATGGGGACCCTTATGTCGTACATTAGCCCCCCCTTGATTTGTGCCCGGTCCCCAAGAACAAATCAAGGATGCTAAAGAACAGAAACTATCCGGGAAGTCCAACAGTTGGATATCGGATGGTTTAAAGGACTCATTAATGAGCCTTTAAAAGGCGTATCGCATCCGACTATTGGCTTAGCCGCCATCATTGTTTGACAGTTCGTGAATTGAAGGGGCGCACTTGTGGCAGTTGGGATGGGGATTCGTAGCATTTCCCGCTCCCATTAGTTAAATCTCATTTACTCCCATATTTGGCTCCTATAAACAGTTAATTCTAGAACTCTGCTTCACTTTTTCATTTTTCACTCTCCAAACTTTCTCTTTGCGGTGCATACCTCTCTATGCGTTCATCCTCCAGTCTAGAACACCCCACTTTCTTAAAGCCCAAAGTAAGTTTCCTTTGTCTTTCCTCTTATTCTTTCTATTTCATTAAGTTCTCTCTTAATCATAGCTTAGGAATCTAGTTTTGAAAATGGGTTATTCTTATCTTTTGTCTTTGGAAGCCTTGTTGGCTAGTTTTAGGGCTGCCTACAACATCCCTGAGGATGTTGATATTGCCTATTGTCATGAGGGCGATATCCATATCCAAAAGCGTCATGGGGTAAATATAGTATTCTTTCAATTAATAGCCATTCTTAAGGGTGGGGTTAGGTTCCCCATTGATCCTCGCATTATAGGTACCCTTAGGTTTTACGATTTGTGTCTTGACCAGCTCCTCTTTAATTTTTTCCGAGTGGTGAGTTGTGTGAGTAGGTTAAACCACATATTTGGTTTGTAGTTGAATCACCATGATATTAATTTTTTGTATAGTCTGTACGGCAATATTAGGTCTGATTATTACTTAAAAACCAAAGATATGCGGATACGGCTGATATCATGCCTTCCCGATTCTAACAGAAACTCAGTGGGGGGATTTTTCCGAGTGAGCGGCAATTGGTTTGCCGACGAGCTCCCTTGCTCATTCTTGCCGCGAGATGTTGGTTGGTACCGAGAACCCTTATTTGCTTTAAGTTTGCATCTTTTAATTAGTTGTTCATGTATTGAACTAATCAGTCTTTTTTTTTTGTTGATCTGTTGCCAAATCAAAATGGTTCCAACCAGATCTCCGAGTTGTACACGTACGAGATCTCAATTTTGTACTTAGATCAGAAATTTTTGTTTATACGGACGGACAGCTCTAAGCATCTCATTTGATACTCGACGTCAACCTCGTATATTCGACTTGGCAAGCTTTCAGCTAGGCATTACTTGTAGATAGCCCACTCCTGTCGTACATAGACATTCGGCATGTGAACTTCCTCCCGCCCTCTTTAACCACCGGCGAAACTCGGGATCTTGGCCCTAGATACACCACTGCAGAAGACCGTGCACCCGTGCGAGATGAATCGGTAGAACACGTATCTTTGAGCCGTAGAGTTCATGTGCTTGTTGAAGTGCAGGATGCCCCCGCTTAAGTAATCGAGCCAACATAAGCTGAGACCGATCAGGACGCAGCCATGGTGACTAGGAGGAAGATGACCGTTGATTGGTTCATACCCAATGCTCAGCCCTCGACCCAGCCCCAAGGCGGGGACCGGGCTCCCCTTTCCCCTGCCGCCTACCGTCCCAAGAAGAAATAGAAGGTTGGGGAGCAACCCCCCAAAGTCCCCGGTGATGTTCTTGCAAAAACTCCTCCCCAGGGTGGGATAACAATCCGAGAGCTGAAGGGTGATCCCCAGCCTCCTGCTAAAGGCCGTAAGGATGTGGCCTCTTCATCTCAATCAATGGACATCTGGCAACCCACTTTCAAGTTTGGTAAGGGGCTTCTACCGGCGTCAGCCAGCATCAAGGCTTGGGCCCAAGGCCAAGGGGGAAAGGTGGCCGAGAGCTTGGTGCATGGCCTTTTGCTTCTTGAGGACGTCCACTTTTTTTCGAATGGTATCGAGGATTCCTTAGTATGGCGACTACAGTGGCACACCGTGGCAGTAATTTTCCTCCCCTTTATTTTTTTGTTCTTTTTAATGCATGAATAATCCCTTAGCTCTTATATTCGTTATATTTATCACCAGTCTGCTTAGTTGACTCACATCCTTGGCGAGAGGATGAAGGAGCTAACTGAGGATGTGGACAGGGAGAAGGCGTTGAAGGAAGTTGTCAACGCCACGACTAAGGAAAAAAGCCAGGCTACCAAGGTTGCCGAGAAAAAGGCTCAGTCTTTGAAGAAGGCTTGGTTTTGGCAGAAGGTAAATTGGCTGAGGTGAAGGACAAGCTGGGGGGTGTTGAGCTAAAATTAGCGGAGGCAGCCAATTTAAACTTGGCCCAGGCTGATGAAATAGCTGACCTGAAGGTGGCTCTTGAAGCTTGTGAAAGCAAGTGGTATGATGAGGGCTTCACGGATATCGAGAGATCTGTGGAGCCTATTGTCCATCAGGCCAGGTCCGACGGGTTCGGGGAGGGATGGCTTGTAGCTCTTCAAGCGATGGGGGTGCCTAAAGATTCCCTGTTAAGGAATCCAGAGCAAATCTCGTACTCGGCTCCCCCTCCCCCCGTTCAAAGCCAAATTGATGTTGCTGACAAGGAAGACACCCCTAGTATGAGGGAATTGGCGAAGGCGATTGATGCCCATGTTGACCCTGAGGTCACCAGCCAAGCCAATATTGCTGAGGTCGTACAATCCTAGCAACCACCACCCGAGGACATGCCAGAGCCGTCGGCCGATGATGTAACCCACTTCTAGCCTACTGATCCCTCCGTTTAATATTTATGTTTTTACTCATTTCCTTTATATGTTTTTATTTGTGTTTACCTTTTATTTTTTTGTTTTGCCTAGAGTCACTGGGCTGTGGTGATGGAACAACAGTTTAATTTTTCTAAGTTTTCTTTCCCTACAGTTGTCGGGTTGTGGCAACTAAACATTGGTTTAAACTTTATTTACTTGTTTTAATTTGCACTTATGAATGCTTGCTACTAAGTTATCCTTTCGGTCATATACTTATTTATTCTTTTTTATTTATTAGTATTTATTTATTTATTTATACTATTTTTCTCTTTATATGTATGTTTCATATGGTCGGACAGTTTGCTCCCGAGACCGGCCTGGAATAGGCTACCTGTATCTAGAAAGGATTGAATCCTCGACGATAATTACCAAATTTAACACATCTTAACTCTTTAGGAAAATGTAGGGTAATTACCTTTCCCGTGATAAGGATTGTATCTAAGACAATGGCTTTTGCCTTCCCGAAATGGTTTGACGTACTCCTCGTGTGCCCGGCAATGGGAATAGGGCTGGAGAGTTAGTTTCTATTCTTAAAATAGTCGTCCTGCCCTTGTGTAAAATTTAGGAATAGGTTTCAACCTGCTTAGCCATTATGATCTAACCTTAGAAAATCCAATGTACGGCTCCCATCTACACAGTGGCCAAAATCAAGCTGGGAACAGGTTTATGTTCTAAGAAAAATTTAGTCTATGGTTTTTGCTAGCTCGGCGATGAAAATCGAGTCGGGGACAGGTTTCTGTCCTTATATAGATTTAGCCTAAGGTTTCTATCTGTTCGGCGATGAGAATCGAGCAGGGAACAAGTTTCTATCCTTATAATGATTTAGCCTAAGGTTTCCACCCGCTCGGTGATGAGAATCGAGCTGGGAACAGGTTTCTGTCCTTATAAAGATTTAGCCTAAGGTTTCCACCTGTTCGGCAATGAGAATCGAGCTGGGAACAGGTTTTTGCCCTTAGAAAATTTTGAGACGAAACCTCCCCGTATGCATTTACTGGAGCTTAATGAGTTAACAACGATGAAATCATAAGTACTGATACACCTGCATGGACAAATATTGCTCTTGCATTAGTTAACAATGTGCACATATGACATTACATTCAACATGTACCCTTATGTATCGATACTCAATGGTAGAATTTCTTCAAATTGTGTACATTCCATGGCTAGGGATGCAGTCTCTTGTCTAGGTCCTCCAAATAGTACGCTCCTACACCTGCGATGGTAGTGACCCAGTGAGGCTCTTCCCAAGTTGAGGCCAGCTTCCCAGCATTTGTATCCAGCATATTTCCTACCGCTTTCTGTAACACTAGGTCCCCAGCACTGAATCCCTTGGTCTTCACATCTCAATTATAACACTGGGCAAGTTTTTGTTGATACTCGGCTAGCCTTATAGTCACCGCTTCTCGGTACTCTTCCAGAAAATCCAAACTCTCTACTAACAATCTATAGTTCTGAGTAGGGGCAAACTCCACAACCTGTGCACTACATAAATTTATCTCGGCCGGTACAACAACTTCTGCCCCATATATGAGAGAGAACGGAGTTTCCCCTATAGACCTCCTAGAAGTTATCCGGTATGCCCACAAAACATTAGGTAGCTTCTAGGCCCACCTACCTTTTGCACCATCTAACCTTTTCTTCAATCTGTTCACGATTGCCTTGTTGGTGGCTTCTGCTTGGCTATTGCTTTGAGGATACGCCATGGTGGAATACCTATTCTTGATACTGAGATCACTGCAAAACTCGCCAAAGGCCCTACTATCGAATTGCAACCCATTATCAGATATAAAAGAGTCCAACACTCCAAATCTCGTGACTATGTTCTTCCACACAAAATTTTTAACATTCACGTCTCGAATGTTAGCTACAGCCTCCACCTCTGCCCACTTGGTGAAGTAATCAACGGCCACCAAAACAAACCTTCGGTTGCCTGGGGCCCGAGGGAACGAGCTAAGAATGTCCAGGCCCCATTGCGCGAAGGGCTAGGGGCTGTTGACCAGATTCAAATGTCCTGCTAATTGGTGGATCAAGGGGGCATGCTTTTGGCACTGTTCATATTTACACACATACTCGGCAGCATCTTTCTGCATCTACGGCCATCAGAACCCCTGAGTCATTGCTCGGTGCGCTAATGAGCATCCCCCTACATAACTACCACACACCCCATCGTAAAGCTTGGCCAAAAGTTCATTAACTTTCTTAGGGTGTAAGCACAAAAGGTATGGACCCCCGAAAGACATCCGGTACAGCTTACGATCTGCCGATAACCAGTACCAAGCAGCTATTTGATGAACACTATTAGCTCCCTTCTCATCATTAGGGACCCGATCCTCGGTTAAGAAATCAATGATCGGGTTCATCCAGCATGGTTCGTCTGTCGAAATCACTACAACACCAACACCAACCGCTGTATTAATGCTTGGCTCTGCTATGAGTTCTACCTTGATCAACTGAGGCACATCTTCCGTCATTGATGATGCCAATGTGGCTAGAGAGTTAGCATATCTGTTTTGCTCCCGGGCCACTTGGGCCACCTTTGTCGTAGAGAACTCACTCAAGACTTGCCTTACCACCTGAAAGTGCTCTTTCATTCGAGAATCCCGAGCTTCAAAACTGTCCTGCACTTAGCTAACCACCAACCGAGAATCTAAATAAATTTCTACATCCCAGACACCCATACCAAAAATTGTCCTTAACCTGACAAGCAGGGCTTCGTACTCAGCTTCGCTGTTAGAGGCCTTGAACCCCTACCTGAAAAATTGCTTCAACTGTATTCCTTCTAGGGTGATAACGACAATCTCGGCACCAGATCCATAGCATTTGATGCACTGAAAAATACCTTCCACGGTCAACATTCCACATGGCACAATATTTCCTCTTCGTTCTTGGGAGAAAACTTTGCAACAAAATTAGCAAGGACTTGGCCCTTCGCTGAACTTCTTGGCCTGTACCTTATATTGAAGGATCCTAATCGAGTCCTCCATTTAGCTATCTGACTAGTAAAGTCGGATCTTTTCAACAACAACTGTAAGGGGTACTTGGTCAGGACATTAATGATATGAGCTTGAAAATAGTGAGACAACTTCCTCGAAGCGTGTACTAGTGCTAACACCAACTTCTCCAAGGGTAAATATCTTGTCTCAGCATCAACCAAGGTCTTATTGATGTACTATATAGGTTGCTGCACTCCTTGATCCTTTAATAGCACGACACTCACAGCATGATTAAACACCGAGAGGTACATGAACAAGTCTTCCCTAGGTTCCAGGGCTATTAACATGGGTGTTCGTGTCAAATACTCCTTCAGATCCTGAAAAGCTCTATCACATTCTTCATTCCACTGGAACCCTTTCCACTTCTTCAAAAGTTGGTAGAATGGTTGGCAACGGTCAGCAAACTTAGAAATGAACCGATTAAGGGCAGCTAACATTTTGGTCAACACCTGTACTTCCTTTAGATTGCCCAGTGACTTAAGGCGCTATACGACTTCAATTTGGTCGGGGTTGACCTCTATCCCAGGGTTAGTGAACAGATAACCTAGGAACTTGCCAGCCCTTACCCCAAAAGCACACTTGTCCGCATTCAGGCGCAACTTATGTTGCCAAAGCACTTTAAATACTCCCTGGAGATCCTCTATATGCCACATCTCTTGTTTACTTTCTACCGCCATGTCGTCAATGTACACCTCAACCGTACACCCAATCTTGTCCCGAAACATTCTAGTCATCATTCGTTGATATGTTTCCTCGGCATTCTTTAACCCGAAGGGTATCATGGTGTAGTGGTAGTTCACATCAGGGGAGATGAATGCCGTCTTCTCCTGGTCCTCGACAGCTAGAGCGATTTGATGATAACCCTGAAAGGCGTCCAGGAAACTCATCCTCGAGTGCCTATAGGTGGCGTCGACCAATTGATCTATTTTCGGCATAGGGAACGGGTCCTTCAGGCATGCTCGGTTCAAATCCATGAAATCTATACAAACCCTCCACTTGCTGTTCTTCTTCCTAACTATGATGGTATTTGCAAGCCATTCCAGGAAGAAGATTTCCTTTATCGCCCCGACCTCTTTTAACCTCTCAACCTCCTGTCTCACTGCCTTGACATGTTCCTTAGCCGACCTTCTTAATTTTTGCTTCTTTGGAGGAAATGACGGGTCCACGTTGAGCTTGTGAACGATGAATTTGGGATCAACCCCGGGCACCTCATACGGGCTCCAAGCAAACACATCTACATTTTGTATAAGAAATAATAATGTTTCAACCTGATCCTAATCTCCCACACTTGCCCCTATATGAAAATACCGGTCAACGTCCGGTAGTATCTTTACTCTAATTAATTCCTCGGCATAACTAGCCCCCACTCCTCTCAGGACTCCTATAATTGCTATAAAGTGGCCTCCTCGGTGGTGTCCTTCTGTTTAGCCTACTTGTGCTTCCAGTCGATCGTGGCCTCTAAACATTGCTTGGCTGCTTGCTGACTTCCCCTTACTACAACAATGCCATACTTGGTGAGAAATTTAATCTTCATATGTAGGGTGGAGGGGACTGCCCCCATTGCATGGATCCACGGCCTTCCCAGAATGGCCGTATAAGGAGAAAACGAAGCGACAACTATAAAAGCCACTGTTACTTCCTTTCCTTCCATATTCACGAGAAGTGATATTTGCCCTTCGGGAATCACCACATGGCCATCAGACCCAACTAGGGGCGTATCATATCTTGAGAGGTCCTCCTTCTTCAGTCTGAGCCCTCTGAACAGGTCCAGATACATCACATTGGCCTCGCTTCCTTGATCTACCATTACCCTTTTTACTATGAAACTGTATCCGGGCAGTCACCACCAATGCATCATCATGTGGCTAAATTGTTCCTTCTAAATCATCGTTGTAAAAAGCGATGGGTTCCTAACCAATCCTCATCTTCTTCTTGAGGGGTTGCTCGCTCGAGTAGTTTCCTATGGGTGCTACGGTCAACACTCCTCTGCTCCTTGCCATTGCAGTATCCCTCGGGGCAGCATGGATGACTTCAATCACTCCCAATGGAGGAGGGGGAGGGTTCCCTCTTTGCTGAGCACCTTGCTAGTGTCCCTGTCCCCTAAATCCACCACAAACTCCTTCAGATATCCCGCCTTCACTAATTGCCCTAAATGGTCCTTTAACACCCAACATTGCTCGGTGGTGTGCCCCTTGTCCCTGTGATAGGTACAATACAAATTCTAGTTTCTCCTAGACGGGTCACCCCCCATCTTGTTCGGCCATCTGAAGTACGACACGTTTTTTATCCGGTCTATGATTCTATGTACCGGCTCTTTAAATGTTGTGTTCACCTCCCCTAGCTGCAACTCTGGCTCTTGTATCCTTAATTCCTTTTGAGGCCTTGGCTGAAATCCACTCTACCGTGGACGATTCACTAATGCCTCATAAGCTTCCTTATATCCTCGGGAGGCTTCCTCATCAATGACTCCCGCAATTCAGAGTCCTCGGGTAGCTCCATCCTGAAGATGCTTGCCGTAATCTTCTTGTTACCCCCGCCAATCTCATTATAAAGCTCCCAATACTGACTGGTATAACTGCGAAGGGTTTCCCAAACCCTAATCTTTATAGATAGTAATGCATCCACTGGTTATGGTACATGGCTACAAGTTACAAATCGGACACCAAATTCTTGGATCAACTCGGCAAAACTGTGAATGGATCCTTTCTGTAACTCATTAAACCATCTCAAAGTAGTAGGCCCGAAGCTCGAAGAAAATACCTTGCACATCAATGCATCATTGTGAGTATAGAGAGACATCATCTAGATATAATGGCTGACATGCTCTACTAGGTTTGTTTTCCCATCGTAGGAATTAAGTGGTGGGCGCGTAAATCTACTCGGCATTTGGGTCTGTTCAATGTTGCCCAAGAAAAGCGACCGAGCAGCTTTGCGTAAGGTGTGGCTCATAGCATCCATGGTGGTGTTATGGGGCCATCGCTCCTCTGGGGAATCTGAACCCCGATCCACATATTCCCGTGAACGTGAACGGTCCTGACATTTATGGGACACCCATGAATGTGAACTGTCTCGGAGTCGATGGGATTCCTGTGAATGTGAACAATCTCGACGTAAATGGGAACCAGACTGATTGGACCCTGTCCCATAACGATTTTCCCCACTATCAGATCTCCCTTCTCGATTATCTCGGTCCCTTCTCTAGTGCCCACCTTTTGCTTCCAACTCCGAATCTCTCACTAGTCTGCGTAACCACTCAGGTTCCTCATCTCTCTCTTAATATTGCCCGTGCCCGGAAGCACCGGACATTATCTAATGAGTTTGGTATAACCCTTCTCCAAGGCCGGACCGTTTTTCCTCTTGTCCACGATTCCTATCTTCACACCTCTTGTGCCTTTGTTCTTGCCAAGTGGATCCCCGAGAAGACCCCACCAAACCACTTTCAGCGTAACTTCTTGAATGTCTTTCAGACATCTTCCCGAGCGTGAGTCTCAATTGAACCACGGCTTCGTAGAAGATCCCCACAAACGGCACCAATTATGGGTACCCAAAAGAAAATTATTCTGTTCAAAACTTCCTTATGTTTCCAAAGACAAAATGGATAACATTACAGAACTTGGCACACAGTAGTGGAGTATAAAATGATTTACATCTTTACTTATATTTGAATCATAAATATATATATTATTATGATTATAGTCTAGCATGTGTAAACCAAAAAAATAAGGAGCATTTTGTGATAAAAAGCAAAATTTTTTATTTATAAATTTAGTTATGTTCCCTCTTTATAAGATGTTCTTGATCTTTTATATAGCCTAAATTATTAAAAAAAAAATTCACAAATATGTATAAAAATCTATGGGTACCCAAAATATAAGACTGTTTGGCTTGAATCCTATTTGGGCTCACAATCTATTTGTTTTGTGGGCTTTTGGATTTCCTACTGTGGGTGGTCCTATGCTCGGTAGGCCCAAATACACTTCTATTTCCTCACCTTTCACTCTTCCTCACAGAATCACCCTTTTGCTTTCTCTGAGTGTTCACTCTATTTTCCTCGTAGTCTTTCTAGCATTTGCCAACCCCTTTCCCCCCCTTACCATCTCTTATTTATAGCTCAATATTTGTGGATGGGCTATGATTACTCTAGGTCATTAGTGGGCTTGGGGGTCCAATTCCTTCGTTTCAAAGTGGGTATTAAGGTGGGAGTAGGAGAAGTGGCATTAGAATTGCTTACTACCTCAGAACATATGCTCGACAACAATATTCCCAAGGCAATGCTGGGTAACCGAGGGCATATCCCCAAGTAGTTGCCACCCTACCCGAGATATAATTAACCGGACGGGACCTAGGTGATGAAGCACGATGAGTGCGGACCCAGATTATTCATCCAATGGGCTCTAGGTTGGCATGAGGCTTGGGCTTATAGCCCTAGTGGGCCTAGGGCCTAGCCTCGGACAAAGGGGTTGGGGTCATAGGTCGTACCGTTGGGTCAAGGTCCAAGGCCCAAGTAGGCCTGGGGACCCTTATGCTGTACAAACCTAAACACTAACATTAACTTTAGAGTGCTAATGATAAGGAGCATAAACATCAAAGATGTACAAGAATCTAACCAAACACTTCACACGACCAAATTCATTAATAACCATTTACAATACAAGAATCTAGATAAGTTTAACCATTTGACTATCAAAATGTATGTATATTCATTTAAAAACACATTATTGTCATTTATTGTAACTTAATATGATCCTATGAATCTTTAAAAATCATTTTATTGTAAATAGCGAATGAAATATTAGAACACTATTTCAAACAAACAAAAAATATAAATACTTTACAAAATCTTCCTAATGACATGTTGGTGTAAATATTTTTGAAGGTGAGAAATGATTCAGCAACGCTATTGGGAAATATTAAGTTAAGGTATAACAAAACAACTTTTTCAATGTATATATACTAATTTATTTTCCTCTATAAAGGTTATGCAATCTATTAATTCAATTCTTTCATTTTTCTTAATCAATTGCAAAAACATCAATGAATTAACAGAGATTAGATTGGTCCTCCAAAGAATTCAACTCACTACATAGTTTAGTCACCCAACCTGACTAAATGACAAAGCAAAAAAAACTGACTTTTTTTTTTTTTCCCCATGTTATCAAGCAAAGAATCCCCATGCACTACTCATAGTAGGAACATACAAATACTTCTTGAATGAAGAAGTCGTTGAAGGAAAAATATTGATTGAAGAAACTCTTGCCTGTGGCGATTTTATTGCAATGTATATTCATGGAGTCATGCTGCTTTGTGAATCAAATCCTAAAGACATAGGTAACCTTTTGGAAGTTTTAAATGATGAACATGGCAAGCATAAGCTTCTAAAATGTCGAAAAAAATACTTCGACTACTTGTTGCAAGAATTGCCCTGTTTCAAAGTCCAAACTTTCAAGCATGCCAAAAAACTAGAATGGAAAATTGGAACTGGGATGAACCTTATCCTTATGGTTATGAAGAATTTGTGGTTATGTGCAGAAGATGCTCGATCTACCTTGAAATGTTTAAGTTGGTGAATAGGCTTTTTTAATTCTCTCTCTCTCTCTCTCTCTTTTTCATTGTAGCATCACTTAAATTATAAAATGCAATATTCTTTTATTTTATTTTATTCATTCTTTGTTAAACTTGGTCAAAGTTTTACAATTATGATTTCCTTAATGGTTTGCCAAAAAAAAAAAAAAAAAACCAATAGCATCACTTAAATAATCAAATGCAATATTTTTTTTTTCATTATTTTATCTAATTCTATCCTCCATGTGATAAGCCAAAAAAAAAAAAAAATTGACCAATAGCATCACTACAATTAATTATTCCCGTGCGGTAGCATGGATTACATACTAGTATATTTTAATAGACAAAGCTGAAAGAAAATCCAATTAGATTTAAAATTGGACTTCAATTAGAGTCTAATTTTGCGCCATAATCTAAGCTTTTAATTTTTTGTGTCAAGTGAGTTAATTTAGTGTAAAAATTGGATTTCAATTAGAGTTTAATTTTTTTCCCCCCCAAAAAAAAAAAAAAAAAAAAATTAGAGTTTAATTTTGCATTACGTGTCCCATCTAATCTAAATTTTTTTAATCTTTGTACCAAGCGAGTTAATTCAATGTTAAAAACAAGAAGTCCAATATAAATAAACCTAGGTAATATATATATATATATTAGAATTAAAATTAAAATTAGATTTTGCCTTAGTTAGCTATGAACAAATTAAATTGTTTAGATTTTTGCTATTTTTTTTTTTCCTGAACTAATGAGTGTATTTATTTTTATACTATTTCTATTTACATATTTCATATGTGAAAATCTTGAACATAATAAACTGTAGTTGAGCTAAATGATCCCATGCACCTATCCCCATTCAATTTAGGAGAAACTATTGAACTAATTTATTCTTTTTTTTTGTGTGTGTTGTATTTAGTAGAATTTCACAGACAATGATAGTGAATTGATATTGTATATATAGTGTTCAATAGTGATTTTCAAAATCATATAAATAATAACAATGTAATGAGAAACTTGGCATAACTAATATTATTAAAATTGCAAGAGAAAATCATTTTAGTACCTCAAAATGTCAACTAATGTCTTATATATTTAATAACCTAAACTAATATCAATAGTACCATTATAATTTATTATTTTTGTGTGTAAGCACGAGTTACATACTAATTAAAATAATATAAACAATACAATAAAATAATACATCCAATAATCCAACACAATAAATAACAATCATAACCATTAATACATTAAAATACTATTTTTTAATGCTACACATTAAAAAATTATTATTTTTGTTTTGAGTTTTAAGCTAAGTGATCTGCTTTAGCTCATGCTGAAATCATTTTAAGTTTCTCTTCTTTAGCTCATACTCAAATCATTTTAAGTTTCTCTTCTTTGCTGTAGAGCACTTTTTGAGGGTAGTGGCTGCTAATAGGCTATGGGCCAGGCGGCCGTCAAATTTGCAAAGCCGAATAAGGCCTAAGTTGATGGCCCAAAGTCCAAGTAAGTAATTAAGTAAGTAAGTTCGATTAAAAAATGAAAAAAGAAAAGAAAATCCAAGTAAGTATATATGCTTTTGCAGTGGGTATGGACTATTGAAAAATTTAGGACCAACTTCGGCGTTGCAGAATTTAAAAGTTAAAGGCTATTCTTGCTTCTTTTTTTTGTTTTTTGTTTTTTGTTTTTTTTTTTTTTTTTTTTTTTTTTTTTTTTTAAGTTTTATAATATTTTGTGCATTTTACTTTATTAAGGTTGAATAGGGAGTTCTTTCTCAAAAAAATAAAAAAGGCTGAATAGGGAGCAAAAACAAAAACAATTTCAGGGGCATCTTCAACTTTGCTACATTCTCAAGGTGTGTGTGTGTATATATATATATATATATTATCTTTAAATTATCATTAAAGAATTTGTTTCATAAACTTGTTTCATTGTTTCACTAAAGAAGTTGTAAACTAAAATTTTGGGTCCATTTGGATGTCATTTTTTATTGTGAATCTCGTGATCAATGTAAAGAAATTTTTTGTTGTTTGTGTGTTGGGTTTGTGGTGTGTTATGAGATTTCTTAATTTTTTTTTTAAATTTAAATTAGTTTTCTGAATTTTTTAATATAAAAAACTGAAGAAGAAGAAGAAAAAAAAAAAAAAGTACTTAACGGTAGAGCATTAACAAAAGTTAGTGGAAGGCCTAAATTGAAACACTTTTGAAACTTAAAGGATTGAATTAACCGAAACTAAAATTAGATGACTGAAATGACAAAATGTGAAACTAAAAGGGTTAGTTTTGCATTTTAGCCTAAATTTTATGAAGATTTGGTTTTGATTCTTTTGAACCTTACTCAATAATATTGTTCAACAGATGGACACTAAATGAAACCTCAACATCATATACTTCATAATTTTTTTGACCTGCTACAAATTTAAATACCCTCTATGCTATATAAAATTGTCATGAGTACGGAAACAGACCTACTTAACAAATCATTAAACCGTGGACGGTAAACTCTATTATGATAACCATAAAATATAAATGGACTAGACAAGAAAATGCGGTGAATATCATTGATTTATCTTAAACAATACTCACAGATTTATGTCAACAATATTGGATTATGTGTAAGCATCTTGCCTATTATTTATATTTTTATCATGAACCCATATAATTTTTTTATTTTATAAAAAAAGAAAAAATTTTAATAATTTTTTTTATAAAAGAGGGAGGTCAAATTATGATTTTTCTTAATAAAGAGTAAGGGGTTTCCAAGTCAACCGAGACTCGACCCACCCGCCAGACCTCACTAACTTGCCACCTGAATTGATTATTTTGATGATTAGCGATAGATCGCCACCCTTATAATCCGACACAGCATCGGTAGGTCTATTGGCTTTGAAAACCCGCCACACCTCATTAACCTGCCACTCGACTTGACTTTGAAAACCAACCAATCTGGTGAGGTTTAACCTTTTTCTAGCAAGAGATCAGTGGAAATCCACCAGATTCGATGAGATCTCAACTGGATTTGGCAAGATCTCACATTTCTCCAGTTTTGACCAAACCGACCAGGATCCAACATATGATCGAACCAATCCAATCCGACAGCCTCACCAGTCAACAGTGGGTCTAAAATTTTTCCACTTGATTTGGTTAGGTCGGTTGCTAGTTAGGCACACACTCAACTTAAATCGACCCGTAGACACCCTTAATAAATTGGAGGAGTCTACATTACTGAATTATAACTTATGGCAGCTTTTAGGAAATTTTTCTAGTGGGTCATTCAAATTCATGTCGAAGAGGTTGAATAATCTTTTTTTTTTTTTTTTTTAAAGATAATATATTCTCATTTCATCTTGATCCTTAGGATGATAAGATGAGATATTTTATCGTAACCCATAATCCGAAGGAAGATTTTCAAGTCAACATGAGTTCTCTTAAAATATAAATCTTGGATAGGAGATGAGTGTCGCAGTATAAATGTTGTCCTTGTCATAAATTTATCCATTGTACTAGTAATAGAATAGAGAATAAACTATTAGGGTATGTTTGGTAGACTATAATAGACACTGTAATGTATAGTTATTTATATGGTCTAGTTATTCAGTAGTTTGTTTATGTTTTTATTATAGGGAATAGTCATTCCTTATAAATAGCTATTCTTTAAAATGAGGAATAACTATTTGTTGATGCTCATTTTGGGAAGCCCAGCAACATAGGCATAAAAGAGTTAGTAAGTGGATAAAAAAACCATTAAGCCCAAGTGACAAGAACAATGGATCATGAGCCCATAAATAAACAAATGGGCCTTAAGGAAGCAAACGGTCCTAAAGGAGCTCAAAGAGAGAGGAGTAGCAAACCCATGGGCAATATGTGATGTAGAAAAGTGAGAATATGTCACAACAGGCCCGAAGTAATGTAAGTAAAGAAAGTAAGGGGTTGATGGCAAGCCCATGAGCCCTAAAGATGAAGGATAAGGTAATTAGGCTAGAGAAGCCCAAAGGAGTTAGTAAAAGCCCATGAGAACGCAGAATTAGAAAAAGGGCCAAGGAAGCCCAAGGAAAGCTAGTTGGCCAAGGATGCCCAAAAGGAAATAAATGGGACAAAAGAGCTCACAAGCAATGTAATACAAAGCCCAAATGACCATATTGAGTCATTGAGAGAAGAATAAGCAACATGCCTAAAGAGGATTAACAGGTTGGGGTCAAATAACATCACAGCAGGAATGGCAGAGTGGTACGGCAGGAAATGGGGGCAAGACCGCAGAAGGAGTAAGAGAGTAGATTGAAGGAAGAAGAGCCCACAATCAAGCAAAACACAGCCCTTAAAGGGAATAGGCCATAAAGAATGAGGAATCAGAAAATAGCTCATGTCATAAGAAGTCAAGGATGGGCGGCAGAATGAGCAAACGAGCCTCCAAACCACGGCAAATGCAGTGGGCAAGTTTTTGACATACACAGGAGTAGAGCATGCGTAAGGCTTAGACATCACTATTCTATACCCAGCCAATACAGGAAGTGGTGGGTCATGAGTAAGAGGTAAGAGGGTATGGTTTGGCGGTGGGGAGAGGGGAAAACCTATTTTGGGGTTCCTGCTCAGGCTCTTTTGGGGGAAATGTCCTGCTGGGATGACATACCATCCAAAAGAAGTAAGGGTGAGTTGGAACCACTAGGTGCATGCCATGAGGGATAGGGAGAGAAAGAGCACCTACACCGTAGCAGGTAAGAGTGTCACGACAAACAAATAAACATAATAGTCTTCTTTGTTTGGTGATAGGGAATGGCACAGCCAGCACAAGTAAGTGGTGTTGGCTGAGTGTCTGACAAACCAGTGGTGGTTGGCAAGGACATTCAGACTAGACAAAATGATAAAAGCTAGTCATGGTAGAATTTGTAAAAAAATGCCATGGCTGCCAAGTATAGGCCAACCTAATTCACACTCATTCGCAGAACTTACACAGCATGGTCACCCCATGACTCTTCCACATTTAGGGGCTTGATTTGGTAGGACCAGTTAACCCTCCATCGCATGGATACATATGGATCTTGGTGGCTACGGAATACTTCACCAAATGGGCAGAGGCAGTGCCACTCCATAAAGTCACGGGAGGAGAAGTAGCAAACTTCATCAAAGAAAACATAATTGTCAGGTTTGGGGTACCCCACAGGATTATCAGTGACAATGGCACAACTTTTGTCAATAGTGAAGTAAGGAAGATGCTGGAATTCTACCAAGTTAAGCACCATCGTTCATCGCCCTATTACCCTCAAGGAAATGGGCAAGCAGAGGCGACAAACAAGACCTTCATAAAGATCATTAACAAAATAAGCCAAGAATAAATAGGAGGATGGGCTGTGCATCTGCCAGACGCTCTCTAGGCCTATAGAAATTTGCCAAAGTTAGCCATAGGGTTTTTACCCTTTTCCTTAGTCTACAGGATAGAGGTAATGAGTCCGACAGAAGTAATGACTCCGTCTTTAAGAGTTAGATGCAGGAGAAGGAAAAAGAAAAAGGGGTTGTAGAAAGGGAAAATTCCCGACCTATCACAGGCTGACACGTCACACTACCAAGTCCACAAGATACAGCCAATTACAAAGCACCACGTATTGCTGCTAGGTTTTGCTATCACTACTTAGAAACCAACAGAAATTTGCCAAGTGTCATGCAAGAACCAATCACACCTCAGCACGTGTAAGCAATGATACAAGCACCTCAGCGCGTGTAAGCAATGACACAAGTGGTCCAGCACATGTAAACAATGACACAAGCGGTCTAGCGCGTGTAAGCGATGACGCAAGCGATCTAGCACGTGTAAGTGATGACATAGGTGGACCAATCAAGCTGTGACATGTGTCACCAATCGGACTTCGCCACGTGTCGCTTACCCACCCCCAAACTCCTATAAATAGAAGCCTTCCTAAGGCATTTAAAGAAGAGACGGAGGATTTAGAAGTACAAAAGCTCTGCAAGAATCAAGTCTCAAAGCCTTCAAGAACTTCAACCCCGAAATCGAAGAACACTCGAAGCAGAATCATCCAAACTATCTGCCTAGATCCTAAAGTTTACGGGAATCAAGCTCAAAGGTCCAAAAAACATCAATAAATCACAAATCGGTGAAGCTCTACGGATTCAAGCCTCTAAAGCCCCGAAGAACTTCCACCATAAACTTTCGAAGACGAAGAACACACGAAGAACATGAAGAACAAAGAATAATTTCTAACAAGCTCACAGCCAGAGATTCATTGCAATTCCGTTTCAGCAATCTTCGATCCATCCCTCAACCAAATTGAAGGATATTTTGTGTTCAAGTCAAAATCACATTACCACAAATCTAATCAACAAGTCTTGCAAGGAGATCGAATCAGAGGATCACTCTTTTGTAATTTCAGAGAATTGTACCACACAATCATCAATACAAATTCTCATTTGTGAAACTATTTTACTTGTTTGATTTATTTTGAACTAGAAATTTAGTCGCTCTACAAATTCTGGCACGCCCAGTGGGACCTCTCTGCCTCTCATCTCTTTCTCCTTCAAAAGAAAAGAAATTCGACATCATTTCACTACCAGCTTCAATGGCCTCTAGCAAGAATGTTCGAAAATCAGTGGTTAATGCTTCCAATGATGATGATTATGTCGGCCCAATCACTCGCAGTCGATCCAAAACTCTTGATCGACTTCAATCCCAACCAACCAAAGAAAGCCAACTTCATACTATCATCTCTTTGGACTCTCTTGCAAATTGGAAAGCTACCATTAAGGATTCATCTACCTTAAAAGATTTGGAGATCAGTAATGAATCATCCCCAACAAAGACCTTTTCTATTAACTCTGCACCCGTGATGAGAAACTTAAGGAATGAAGTACCTTTGACTCATCCTGTTTCATCATTTTCTCCATCATATATAGAAGTTATGCCAGTTGTGATGACTAACACCTCTACTATGGAAGAAAAGATGGCTGAAATGGAACAAAAGGTCACCCTTCTCACAAAAGCACTTGAAGAAAAGGACATGAAAATTGCAACCCTAATTAACAAGCTGGAGTTACAAGATTCGGGTGAATCAAGTCTTGGCCCTGAGCACCCATCCGGCTTTACTTTGAAAGGAGAAAACGCTAGGGGTGATAAGGGAAAAGGCGGTGAAGGCACTTCTCAACACGGACATTCCACCTCAATAGCCTCGATATCTATCCAACAACTACAAGACATGATAACGAACACCATTCGAGCACAATATGGAGTTTCTTCTACAAGTTCTCTCATGTATTCAAAGCCCTATACAAAGCGCATTGATAACATAAGAATGCCGAACAAGTATCAACCCCCCAAGTTCTTGCAATTTGATGGCAAAGGAAATCCTAAGTAACACGTTGCTCACTTTGTAGAAACTTGTGAGAATACAGGGACTCAAGGAGGACTCTTTGTAAAATAGCTTGTCCATTCACTAAAGGGGAATGCCTTCGATTAGTATACAAACTTAGAACCCGAGTCAATCGATAGTTAGGAACAACTTGAAAGGGAGTTTCTCAACCGATTCTAGAGCACACGATGCACGGTAAGCATGATGGAGCTTACCAATACTAAACAGTGGAAGGACGAACCCGTCGTTGATTATATCCATCGATGGCGTTCTTTGAGTCTAGATTGCAAGGATAGACTTTCTGAAATATCTGCTGTAGAGATGTGCATCCAAGGCATGCATTGGGGACTTCTTTACATCCTTCAAGAGATAAAGCCCCGAACATTTGAAGAGTTGGCAACTCGTGCACATGACATGGAATTGAGTATCTCTAGCCATGGTAATATGAAACCTCTCGTTCCTGAGGAAAGAAAAGAAAGACGGGAAGTAAGAAAAAATGACAGGAATGTGAAAAGTAATATCAAAGACTCAATGAATATCAACCCTGCTCCAGTCAAAATTTCAACAAGAAATGTGAAGGCTAACGAGAAGAGGCCCGAGGGAGGCCAACAGCATGAGATGCGTCGCTCATCACTTGAAGAGTGGGAACAAAAGGTGTATCCTTTCCTAGATGTTGATATGCCCGAAATGCTAGAACAATTGCTCAAGTTACAATTAATTGTATTGCCAGAATGCAAACGACCGGAAGAGATGGGAAAAGTTAATGACCCAAACTATTGTAAGTATCATCGCATCATAAGCCATCCAATCCAAAAATGCTTTGTTCTTAAAGAACTCATCATGAAGCTAGCCAAGGAAAGGAAAATCGACTTGGATTTTAATGATGTTGCTCAATCAAACCTTGCAACATTTTCTTGCGGGTTACCTATTTGCATGTCTCCAACCACTAAGCAGGGGGCAGATACCATGCTCATCTAGTTTGGTTCTCTAAAACCTGTTCCAGTTCAGCTTTCACAAGAAGCATCTGATTATAATGATGATAAAAGGTCAACAATGGATGAGGAAGAGGGCTAGACGATGGTTACTCGAAGGAGATGGAAAAAGAGATGAACATTCCTTCTTTATTTGATCGCCCAAGAGTCCAGAAAAGCACAAAACCAGATTCAACCTCGATCAAGAGAAAGGAGCGATAAGAGGCAAAGGAGATTGGGGACAAGAATGTATGATAATTCAGCACAAACCCAAAAACCTCGAAAGCTCATCACATTGGAAGAATTCTTCCCTAGAAAATTCTTTCAAAATAACTAAGCCGAGGCCGTTCACATGGTCACTCGTTGTGAAATTCAGGATGAAAAGGAGGATGTTGACCATGGTGGTCCAAGTGAGACTTTGTCATCTTTGGAGGAACTCCAATCTCGAGTCGATGAAGTTGAACCCTTGCAATCCTCCACTCCACCAAAAGAAGTGCTCACCCAAGCTCTTGAAAAGCCAGAGATGTGCACTCCTTCTACCAACACGCTTCAACAAACCCAAGAATGTTATGCGTGCTCTCTAGACTTAACTTTCACTGATGAGGACCTATTGTTAGGCTCTAAGCCCCACAATCGTCCACTTTATGTCTATGGTTATGCTCGTGAACAAAAGATCGATCGTATTCCCATTGATGGAGGTTTAGCTGTTAATATACTACCAAAAATGACTATGAGACGACTTGGCCTTACTATGGAGGAATTATCGCATAGTCGCTTGGTCCTTCAAGGGTTTAACCAAGGAAGACAACGCGCAATCGGCATGATCCACCTAGAATTAATCATTGGAGAATTGACAAGCAATGTTTTGTTCCATGTCATTGATGCCAAGACAACCTACAACATGTTGTTAGGCCGTCCATGGATCCATGGAAATGGAATAGTGCTGTCAACTTTGCATCAATGTTTCAAGTACCTTCAAAGTGGGATAAAGAAAGTCAATGCCGACTTGAAGCCTTTTGTTGAGACTGAAGCTCACTTTGCTGATGCAAAATTTTATGTAGAAGATGACATTCCCAATGAAGTTCTCCCAGTTGAGATCCCGTCCATAGAAAGCAAGCAGGGTGAAAAGGAGCATGTTAGACTCATCACTAGAAAGGATATCCTTGCCCCAAAGAAAGGTCCAGAATGTGGGAATGATCATTCTAGTGAATCTACCAGTAATTCTCTGAGAGCAAAAATTTCAATGCCCTCCAACAACCCTCAATTACTCCATTATGTACCATTGTCACACCGCAAGAAAGGACAATCACCATTTGCGGAATGCCTTCAATCCATAGCAGGCATGGGAAGGCCTCTTGCAAAGCTCACAATGGAGGATGTAGCCATATTGAAAGAAAATCATGTCATGCCTTTAACTTCATCCACAAATCTTTTGCCCTCGAAGCCACTAAATGGATTTGTGAGGTCTTCACAATGTTTGACAAAGCATGGTATTCTACCAAGTGAACAGGCAAAAGAATGGTTTGACCCAAAGGCATATCGGCTGTTGGCCAAAGCAGGCTACGATTTCTCAAAACAAGGGGACTTAAGGAAACTAATTCCAGAAGTCACTGGAGAAAAGACGCATGGCCTTAGCAAAACACAAAGCAAAATGCGGCTTAAAGGGTATGAAATTCCTATCCCAAAGACCGGATTAAGTTATACTCCTGAACAACTAGCTCAGATATGGATCAAGAAAAGAGGCAATGCTTCAAGTTCCCAATACATAAAAGTAGAGGTCGATGAAAGTTCGAATCAAAGAAAAGATCACTCTTCATCGCATGTCTCGGTGTTTGATCGCATTGAGGCCTCATCGTCACGAATCACAGTGTTTGACAGGTTAAATACAACTTGCTTAACACAAAATGACGACACTTTTGCATGTAAATTAGTCTTTGATCGATTGGGGGCAACAAAAAGGCTTGTTGATAGTCATTCTCAAAATTCAATAAATTTCGAGGTTCAACGGGAGAAGAAAGCTAATGATGAGATCCGCAGTAGCATTCCTTCACGCATGAAGCGTAACTCTACCTTAGACATCAGCACTGAAGGATCACTCAAAGTCAAAAGGCAAACGATCGTACACACAAGTCAGTCACTCATCCACAAGGAGCAAATTGAAGAGGTATCATCTTCATTTCATATTACAGTAGAAGAGGATACACTTTCAGATGCTGAAGCAACCAATGAAGAGGTCAACGAAGCTCCCCCAACCTTGGAAGATGGAGTACAAGCTACAGTTGATGAACTTAAAGAGATCAATTTAGGAACTACTGAAGAACCTCGATCAACTTTCATCAGTGCACTTCTCACTCTCGAAGAAGAAAAAGGGTACAAAGATGTGTTTGCTTGGACTTACAAGGAAATGCCTGGGCTCAATCCAAGTATTGCTCTACACCATTTGGCAGTAAAGAAGGGCGTGCGCCCAGTTAAACAAGCCCAAAGACGCTTTCGGCCAGAACTTATCCCTCAAATAGAAACCGAGGTCAACAAGCTAATTGAGGCGGGCTTCATTCGTGAAGTACAGTTCCCAGAATGGATTGCTAACATTGTCCCTGTAAAAAAGAAGAATGGACAAATCTGGGTGTGCGTTGACTTCCGTGATTTGAACAGTGCATGTCCTAAGGATGATTTTCCGTTACCCATCACTGAGGTTATGGTTGATGCCACTACTGGTCATGAAGCTTTATCTTTTATGGATGGTTCTTCAGGATACAACCAAATTCGAATGAATCCTAAGGATGAAGTACTTACAGCTTTTCGTACCCTTAAGGGCATTTACTGTTACAAAGTGATGCCTTTTGGATTAAAGAATGCTGGTGCTACTTATCAATGGGCCATGCAAAAGATCTTTGATAATGTACTTCATAAATACATGGAGTTTTATGTCGATGATCTCGTGGTTAAAACAAAAAGGAGGGAAAACCATCTAGTAGATCTGCGATTCGTGTTCAACCGCTTAAGAAAGTATTAGCTTAAAATGAACCCCCGCAAATGCGCTTTTGGCGTGACATCTGGGAAATTTCTTGGTTTCATTGTGAGGCATCGCGGTATTGAAATTGATTAGTCCAAAATTAAAGCTATCCAGAAAATGCCAGAGCCCAATAATCTACGAGAACTTAGAGGCTTGCAGGGAAAACTAGCCTACATACGACGATTTATCTCGAACTTGGCTAGTCGATGTCAACCTTTCAATTGATTGATGAAGAAGGATGTGCACTTTGAATGGGATGAGGCTTGTAGCAATGCTTTTGAGCGCATCAAAAGATACTTGCTCAATCCTCCAGTTTTAGGTGCTTCTATTCCAGGAAAGCCTTTGGTGCTGTACATCGCGGCACAAGAAAAGTCTCTAGGTGCTCTTATGGCGCAAGAAAATGAAAAGGGGAAAGAAAGAGCCCTTTATTATCTAAGTTGAACTCTCAATGAGGCTGAAGTAAATTATTCTCCTATTGAAAAGATGTGTCTTGCTCTTTTCTTTACCATAGACAAACTGGAGCACTACATGCAAGCATACACGGTCCGTTTGATAGCAAAGGCAGACCTGATTAAATATGTCCTCTCTAGGCTAGTGGTTTCGGGTCGTATAGCTTGATGGGTAGTCCTGCTACAACAATATGACCTTGCATATGTTCCACAAAAAGCTGTCAAAGGACAAGCACTGGCAGACTTTTTAGCTGATCATCCAGTTCCATCTGATTGGGAGTTCTCCGATGATTTCCTAGATGAAGATGTGTTTTACATTGAAGTAATGCCACCATGGATGATGTTTTTTGATGGGGCTGCACGTCGGGAAAGAGCGGGGGCAGGTGTAATGTTTGTTTCTCCACAATGGAAAATACTTCTATACTCGTTCTCATTAAGTGAACTTTGCTCTAACAACGTAGCCGAATATCAAGCATTGATTATTGTTCTACAAATGGCTATTGAGATGGGCATATTGCAAGTTGAGATCTTTGGGAACTCCAAATTAGTTATCAACCAAATCTTGGAGCAATATGACGTCAAGAAAGAAGACCTCGTCCCCTATTGCAAATATGTGAAGAAGTTCCTAGCAAATTTTGAGGCCATCATGTTGGAGCATATACCAAGGAAAGAGAATAGACAGGCCGATGCTTTAGCTAATTTGGCTACCGCCTTAGCATTATCCCAAGAAGAGACAACCAAAGTTGCTATTTCCCAAAGGTGGGTGGTACCCCTCGTGGTTGAAGAAGAAGAAGAAGAAGAGCAAGCCAACATCATTTCTGTATGCCTTGTTGAAAAAGAGAATTAGTGACAAGTGATCATTGAATACCTTCAACATGGAAGACTCCCGGATGATAAACGCCACAAGACCGAAGTTCGGCGAAGGGCTGCTCGATTCATTTACCATAAGGACACTCTCTTCCGCCGTTCATTTGATGGATTGTTTCTCCGCTGCCTAGGAGAGGAGGAGGCTAAACAAGCCTTAGAGGAGGCTCATTCTGGAATATGCGGCGCACATCAGTTAGGTCCTAAGTTACACTACAGGATCAAATAAATGGGTTATTATTGGCCTACAATGGTGCAAGATTCCATGGAATGCGCTAAGAAATGTGAAGCTTGTCAGTATCATGCGAACTTCATCCACCAGCCGTCGGAACCTCTACACCCAACTGTAGCTTCTTGGCCTTTTGATGCATGAGGGCTTGATGCAATAGGGCCATTACCAAAGTCATCCGGTGGCCATTTGTACATCTTGGCCGCAACTGATTACTTCTCAAAGTGGGTGGAAGCTGTGCCCCTTAGGGAAGTGAAGAAAGAAACAGTGGTCAATTTCATTCGAACTCACTTGATCTATCGGTATGGTGTCCCTCGGTATATCATAACTGATAATGGCAAACCATTCTACAATAGGCTAATGATAGAGCTTTGCGAGAAGTTTGAATTTAAACAATACAACTCCTCCATGTATAATGCCCCGGCCAATGGACTAGCTGAAGCATTTAACAAAACACTTGGCAGTTTATTGAAGAAAGTGGTATCCAAGACAAAGCGAGACTGGCATGAAAGAATCGGAGAAGCATTATGGGCATATCGAACAACATTTCGAACGCCTACTCAAGTAACGCCATATTCTCTTGTCTACGGAGTGGAAGCTGTCCTTCCTTTAGAACGCCAAATCCCATTATTACAGATTGCTATTCAAGAGGGATTGACTGGAGAAGAAAATGCCAAGCTCAGATTGCAAGAATTAGAGGCGCTTGATGAGAAAAGGCTCAAGGCCTAACAACGCCTTGAGTGCTATCAAGCTCGTCTTTCAAGCGCATTCAATAAAAGAGTTAAACCACGATCATTCCAAGTTGGTGACTTAGTCCTTGTTGTACGAAGACCTATCATCACAACTCATCGTACAGGCAATAAGTTCACTTCAAAATGGGATGGACCTTATGTTGTGCAAGAAGTCTACACCAATGGAGCTTACAAGTTAATTGATAATGATGGTGTAAGGATCGGCCCCATCAATGGGAAGTTCCTTAAGTGCTTCTACGCTTGAAAATTGAGGATTGCTCCTCGGTAAGAGCTTAAACTACCCACTGTAGCGCTGCAAGAGTACATGATGTCTTCCCATTACCCTTGAAAGCGTACCAATAAGGAGAAATTAATCCCACTCTATGTCACCAATTGCTAGTGTGGCGTAGTAGTTGGATGCCCATGTCACCCTTGAGGCTGTCTCGGGTTAGATTGGTGGTGATACCCATTATTACACACTGAGGCCTCCTTTTTGCAAAAAAACACATCCAAAAAAAAAAAAATCTTTTGAACTACGTGATTACTTGATCCCTTTCGAGGGTACGTAGGCAACTTAGTATCTTTTTGCTGAGTTCAGTCACGCACTAAAAAAAAAAAAAAACATAAGCAAAAACCAAAAAAAAAAAAAAAAAAAAGATCATCCAAAAAAAAAAAAAAAAGATCATCAAAAAAGAAATCATCAAAAAAAAAAAAAATCTGTTGAACTACATGATGACTTGATCCCTCTTCGGGGTACATAGGCAGCTTAGTACTTGTTACTAAGTTCAGTCACATGAAAGGAAGAAAGATTGCCAGACTAGCTTGAAGAGTTTTCCGACGGTCATGCTTTTAAGGTCCCTTCAGTTCACAAGGCATTGCTTAAGGACAGTCAACTTCTCGATGTGATGATCAAGGGTCGTTGTAGTAGAAAATGAAGATTGTAAGGAGTTGACATTACTTAGCTTTCCTTGAAATGATGATGAACATAATTTGATGCTTGGTTGGGGAGTAAAATAAAATCTCCAACTTCTTTTGCAAGAAATGAAGTCTTCATGGCATTGCCTATCTTCTGTGGACATCCTCCCACGTCTATAAAGTTGTGCCACTTCATAGCTCTGAAATTTGAACCACATCATCTCCCTTCTGAGTGGTGTCATTTCACATCATGTCTCTAAAATCTGAACGACATCAACTTCCTCCAGAATGATGATAGATTATATATATCTGAAATCAGTGTTGCATCATCTCTCCTCTATGGGCATGTTCGTACAATGTCAAAATTCTTGGTGGCATGTTTTGACATCTTCAAAGTCTTCATAGCATACTCTGGCGTCTTCAAAGTATTGGCGTCATTTTTCCGGCATCTTCAAGGTTGTGTTGGCATTTCCTTGCATCTTCAAAGTCTTGATAAGGACTCCTTGCATCTTCAAGGTCTTGTTGGCATTTCTGAAATCTTGATGTTTGGCTATAGTGCAATGCACCCTTGATGTCTAAGCTATGTTGCCTTTAAAAAATTGGTGCAACTTTGATGCAAGTGCAAGTGTTAATGTGGAGTGTTGTCGTGGCTTCATGAATGTTGGCACGGTTTCGGTGCAAATGAAGTTTTGACGTAGCTTCATGAATGTTGGCACGGCTTCGGTGCAAATGAAATGTTGACGTGACTTCGTGGCTTCATGAATGTTGGCACGGCGTTGGTACAAATGAAGTTTTGACATGGCTCGGTGCAAATATTGGTTCAACTTCAATGTGAGTGCAAGTGTTAATGTGGAATGTTGTCGTGGCTTCATGACAAAGATGAACGTTGGCATAGCTTCGGTGTGAATGAAGTGTTGACGTGGTTTCACGGCCAAAACAAGTATTGGCATGACTTTAGTACTAACGTGGAGCGTTGGCATGACTTCATGGCAAAAATGAATTGTTGACATAGCTTCATGGCTTCGGTACAAATGAAGTGATGAATGTTGGCATGGCTTCGATGCAAATGAAGTGTTACCGTTGTTTTACGGCAAAAAATAAATGTTGGCATGGCTTTAGTACAAGAACAAATGCTGGCACAGCTTCACGGTAAAGACTCTTGATGTGGCTACGTTACAAAAACTCTTGAATTGGCTGCATTGAAAAGATAAGTGTTGGTGCAGCTTAATTGCCAAGAGAAACATGCTGCATAACAAAAACAAGCAACAACAAAGAGCTTGTCAGAAGAAAATCTCATGGCATGTCTAAACCAAAAAAAAAAAAATCAACAAAGAGAGAAAGCTTCAATTTTAATCTCTAGCCAGCCCAAAAAAAAAAAAGTTAGTACCAAAAAAAAAAAAAAGCATAATTTCTCTACACTTATGGTATTATTTCACCCATTGAGGCTAAGCTTGTATAACTCAATGCATGCCCCGGATGGCCTTATATAGAGGTTTATGGAGCTCAAAGTCAGATTTTGCAAATTCAAATGCACTCAAGGTCAGGGAAGTTTGCACCGAAGTTTGAAAATAAAAGAAGACATTCAATGCAAAGAAACAAAAAAATGGTGGCTCACCATCTCCCTTCTGACCCTCAAGTCTAAACGCAGTCACTCTTCTGTCAGAGCAACCAGCATCAAAACCACAATATAGACTAAAATTGCAATGAGTCCAACGAGGCCTGCGGACTCCCATCCCAGATTTCTAAAACTTCTGATAAGAATTCACAAAAAATCAACCCATAGAAATCTTCTAAGGACTTTGATGTACAAAACCCAGAAAAAATCATCAACAACGGAGCCACCATGCACCGCCACGCATTGCCACAAATTTCCAGCGACCCGCAGATTTCTCATTCAAATCTGTGCAGATCTGAGAAAATTTTTACACAACTGATGCAACCACTCAATCCATCGGCCCACGATCTACAAAACCTGAATATTGCAAGCCCAAAAACAGCCATATGTGCCTCCACGCGCCGCCATAGACCCGCAATGACCAACGGCTTAGCCCCTCAAAACTATGCAAATCTACTCACAATTTTAAAAAACTGACAATACCAGGGTCTTCCACGGCCTTAGATCTACAAGACCTGAAAATTTCAAGTCAAGAAGCCCAGACACATGCCTCCACACGCCACCAGAAGCTTCGGTGATCACCAGCGTCATTTCACGTGCTCCTATGCGCCGACGCGAGCCTCTCACGCGCCTCACGTGCCGATTGGGATATGTCATGCGCGCCAAGCACTGACACGAGCTTCAATGCCATGACGTCATATCCCACTACGGTCCGGTCCAAACCGCCTACAAAAAAAAAAAAAAAAAAAAAAAAAAAAAAAAGCTTTGACCAAGTAGAACTTTGACTTTGACCAAAAAGTCAAAATTTTCAAAAATGGCCTGTTCCACTCAGTTTTTCGAGTACATTCTGATTTTGAGATCCGTTTCTTCATTTGAAGCTCGGAAATTTTGCAAATTGTCCAATTCCTAAAAAATTGACTTTTGCACAAATCTTGACCAAAAAGTCAAAATTTTCAAGAAGTACCTATCTTGCCCAATTTTTCGCATAGATTCCATTTTTGGGGTCTATTTCTTCATTCAAAAATCCAAAATTGCTCAAATAGTATGATTCTACAGCTGTTGGCCTTAATGTGAACTTTGACCGAGAATCAAGATGTTCGAGCAAAGCTTGTCCTATTCAGATTTTCACATAGGTTCTGATTGTGAAATCCGCTTATTTGTTTTGGACTTGGAAACCACCTATGTGACCCACTTCCCCGAAATACCAACAGTGTCCAAAAGTTAAGCTCCCAAGATCAAGATTTGAGATTTGTTCACTTGGTCTGGATTCCCTCAAGGTTATTCTCTAGACTTTATCAAGGCTTCCTTTCAAAGTACAAATGAACTCTCACAAGTATGTCTTGAACTTGAAATTACACTGGTCACTAATTCAACCTACCATTCCTCATTCGGTGCCAAACATTCCCGCCTACCGTTCGGTGCCTACCACTCGAGAATTTACCATTCTCACCAAAAATTCTCAATTGCCATTCTCGACTACACATCTACCATTCTTCATCTCTCCACTATAAATAGAATGCCAGATTCATTAAGAACTCATCAAGAAAAAAAAAAAAAAAAAAAAAACATTGAATCATGAAATGAAGATTTGCTTCTTTCAAATTTTCAAGTCCTCTTTCTCACAACCTTTTCTCATTATGGCCTTATCATTTTCAACACTTAGCAACCAATATTGCTTTATAATCAGTTTGAAATAAACCCTCTCATGGTTCAGTAGAAACCCTCCTCACAGTATCATTGTAGTTTTGAGATCTAAATAAATTTTGTTTCTCCACTTAACGACTACCTTTGTCCATAAAATTACTCATAACAAGGCCTGCATCATCCTTCCATGCTTCTGTGGATTTGGTTGGCCAAGAAATCCAAGTCCAGCAGAGACACCTGTTCCTAACCTCAGGGCTCTTGTAGTCTCTCTCCAATTGTTTGGTCTTCCAGCAGAAGCAGTGGTTCGGAACAAACAGCAACTTGGCTAGTTTCTAAGACTAGGATCACAAGTTAGCTCCATCTTTCATTTTTCTGTGCTTTTCCAACAAGTGGCAGTAGGTGAAGATGGTAAAAAATGTTGGGGTATCCTACAAATTGTCCTTCATCTAACACTTATAATGCCTCTAAGGGACCAACTCATCAGAATTCAACCTTTGGTGTTGGAAAATGGTCGCCAAAACTTCATTCTATGTTCCCACAAGCAGGGGACCCAAAGGTCATCGTTGCTGGTACCTCAAAACACATTTTCTGGAATTACTCCAACTTAAATCCAGCTTGAGGTATTTGAGAAAGTACTCTTTTGAAATTACTTCAACTTAACGTCCGTCAGCATGGTCCCATCACGCAGGCACATTCTACAACTTGCCGTCGGACCTTATTCAGCATGCAGTCAGTCCCAGATCCAAAGGTGTACTTCCTAAGAATATCTACACTAGAGGGTCCCCAACATACAGGGCCAGCACCATGGAGGCGTATGTTTCACCCATTCGCTTTGCTTCGTCCTCGTCATCTTCATCACCAACATCAGCACCCGCAGAATCTATAAGCTTCTGAAATTACCTCAACTTAACTTGAGTGATGCGATAACACAAGCACATTCAACCACATTCCCACATGGCCTCGCCATAATCCAAAGTATGCTCTTCTGAGATTACTTCACCAGGGGTTAAAAAAAAAATAATAATAATAAAGAAAAAGAAAAATGAGGCTAGCCCCATGACCTTGCATGCGGTGCCCAACCAACATCTTCACCTCTTCCCCATCTTCTACACCTTGTGATCGCCGCCAACGATCCAGAATACTCTTTTGAAATTGCTTCAACTTAACCTTTATTGAGAAGGTCCAGTCACGCAAGTACATTCAAATACTTGCAAACCCCTTTTCGGTCTTACCAAAGCCTTTCATGTGGGTGGATCTACTCTTTGGAAATTATCTCATCATGCTGAAAACTCCACCACCTTCAACTACTTCACTTAAAGAGTCAAGTGTAAAAAAAAAAATCAGTTTTCGAAACTCATTCCCACACTACACTCCAAAACTGTGTGTGTGAACGAGTCTTGATGGGGCATTTGTGGAAAGAAAAAATTCCCGACCTATCACAAGCTGACACATCACACTACCAAGTCCACAAGATACAGCCAATTACAAAGCACCACATATTGCTGCTAGGTTTTGCTATCACTACTCAGAAACCAACAAAAATTTGCCAAGTGTTATGCAAGAACCAATCACACCTCAGCACGTGTAAGCAATGACACAAGCGGTCCAACGCGTGTAAGCAATGACACAGGCGATCTAGCACGTGTAAGCGATGACATAGGCAAACCAATCAGGCTGTGACATGTGTCACCAATCGGACTTCGCCACGTGTCGCTCACCCACCCCCAAACTCCTATAAATAGAAGCCTTCCCAAGGCATTTAAAGAAGAGACGGAGGATTTAGAAGTACAAAAGCTCTGCAAGAATCAAGCCTCAAAGCCTTCAAGAACTTCAACCCCGAAATCGAAGAACACTCGAAGTAGAATCATCCAAACTATCTGCCTAGATCCTAAAGTTTACGGGAATCAAGCTCAAAGGTCCGAAAAACATCAATAAACCACAAATCGGTGAAACTCTATGGATTCAAGCCTCTAAAGCCCCGAAGAACTTCCACCACAAACCTTCGAAGACGAAGAACACACGAAGAACGTGAAGAACAAAGAATTTCTAACAGGCTCATAGCCAAAGATTCATTGCAATTCCGTTTCAGCAATCTTCGATCCATCCCTCAACCAAATTGAAGGATATTTTGTGTTCAAGTCAAAATCACATTACCATAAATCTAATCAACAAGTCTTGCAAGGAGATCGAATTAGAGGATCACTCTTTTGTAATTTCAGAGAATTGTACCACACAATCATCAATACAAATTCGCATTTGTGAAACTATTTTACTTGTTTGATTTATTTTGAACTAGAAATTTAGTCGCTCTACAGGTGTCTTTGCGGTATAAAGGCATAAAGACCTAGAAGGGTTTGATGAAAGAAGGGAAGAGGACAAAGAATGATTGAAGCCTATGGCAGAATGACTAAGGAGAGAGTGTTCACAGAAGGACAACTCGTATTAAAGGTAACGGACTATGTCAGGCAAGGCATGGCAAGACTATCTAAGTTTGCACCAAAATGGGAGGCACCCCTTTTGATAAGAGAGGTACATCCAAGTGGGTATTACCGTTTGGCCCAAATGGATGGTAAGGACCTGATGGATCCCATCAATGGGAAGTCGCTAAAGCATTACTATGCTTTAAAAAAAAATAAAAATAAATAAAAGGAGGTTATGTAGCTATCCCTTTTGTTCAATGAGTTTTATGTTTCTTTTTTCCTTCAAGTGACTATGTCACAAGACAAGATTGTAACGTGCTTTTATAAGTATGTAATGAAAAGGTCCGAAGTATTATAAAAGCATTTTATGTTATAGCAATAGCAAAAGCAGTAACAAAGTGTAGCATCATAGTTACAAACCCAAATTGTGGCAGTCATATCAAACTTGCCAAATAAGTGCTACAGGAAACATAAGTGTACTAGATAGGGTAGTAAGAAAAGGAAAACAAAGGGGGGGGGGAATACATCATCATCAACGAAGCCCAGAAATAAGAAGTTGATCTCCAAAACAGCTGGATCCATCAATGCTGGAAAGAAGATGCTCACGACAACCCTCCAAGTCTGCCACCTTTTTCCTCAGAGCCTCGATGCATGTATTAATGGCATCAACAGCAGGATGAACCTTCCTCATAAAGAAGACTTGGGCAATCTCACAGAGATGGTCTAGAATGAACTCCATAGCAAAGCCCACGCTAACAAGCTCCTGAATCGCAACCCTCCACCATAAGATCCTCTTGGTGGAGACAGTATCGACAAAGTTATGCTCAATGTCATTCATCACACTCCCCAGCAGCTTCTAAAAGTGCTATCTAGTAGAATGGCTAAGGCAGAATCCTTGCATGAAGTCACCACAGCTACTGTAGACTGTCTCCAAATGAGAAACATAATCTTTGGGAACTCTGAAGCCATGGAAGTCTACATAGGGAGGCCCAGAACCCAGAAGTTTGCAGGATCAAGGTCATTAACCTTAGGTTGATCAAAACGAGCAAAAAAGGCTGCGACCTCACTCATAGGGTCTGAAACTGTGGCAGAACTGCTGCCTACCTCAAACTGAGAAGGGGCAGTAGGGAGTGGACCTATCAAGAAAACATGAAGCATGGTGTGAGAAACCATGAGTTAAGAAGAACGAACTCACAATGAAGAAGTGAAGAAAGATATGAGGGAAAGAAACACACCAAGACCCGTAAGAGTAAAAGCTGTGGAGATAGCAGGAACTAGTGCTGTGGGAACAACAGAAACTGATACCATAGGTACGGCAGAAACTGGTGCTGAAAATATGGCAGAAACAAGTGCTATAAGTGCGGCAATAGAAGTGGCTGTAGGCATCTTTGTGTCTAGTACAACTCCTGGTTCGTCAAAGGTCTCTGTAATTAGAGAAATGGACATGAAAGATAAAGGGAGACCACAGCAAAGGGGTGACACAAATATATGTGTATAAAGAGGAGATAAAAAGAAAAGAAAAAGAAAGAAAGATAAGGGAGGAGGGAACTTAGCAAGATAAGGAGACACATACCTATGAATTCGACCTCATGCTCAACACTTTCCTCGTCCTCAGAATAAAAAACCCTCTTCTTTACGGTGGGTTTGTCATTAGGATCCTCAAGAACATCCTCAGATCCCTCAGCAGACAAGTTTGCATCAGGTCCACTATAGCGGAGCTTGGAATGGAAGAAGGAGTAACCATCAAAGAAAAGCCATCCTTCGTGGCTTGAGATAGAGCTGCGAAGGGGTCACTAGTAGAGATAACAAGAGGTGTGGTAGGAGAAGCAACCTTGGTCTGAGCAACAACAGGAGGAATGACTCTTTCTTGGAGAGTAAGTGTCTTGGCAGGAATGGGAGTAGTCTCACTAACCCTCTTCATATAAGTATCCTCACCTATGGGTACCGGCCTAGTGGAAGGGATAGGAGCCTTAGCAGTAACTCCCTGTGCAGCAGCAGGAGAGGCAGGAATTACGATCTTAAACACCATGTTAGCCCTATCAAAGAAACCTCCCATAGGTGTGCCCATGGAGGTAGAAATCTCCTTAGCCGTGGGGTGATATATGGAGATAAGCTCAGACTCATCTTAGAAGAAAAAAAAAACAAAAACAAAAAAAAAAGGACGAACAAAGGAAGCTATAACTGACGATGATGCTAAGAGGGAGATGAGACAACCAATGGCATATGGCAGAGGAAATATGTGCAAAAGAGAAGAAAAAGAAGGAAGAAAGGACGGAGATGTAACTTAGGCTTGGGCTCATCAAGTAATATAGGACGGGTGGCAGGTGCATCCTCCTTATGCTTAGATTGTAAAAGAAAAGAAAACAGAAGACAAAGATGAAGAGATGAGTCAACAAATGTATAAGGGTTAACCGCAGGAAAGCCCTTTTAAAGGAAAAAAAAAAACATAGAAGAATACAAAGCAAAGTTAGAAATAACATACTCTTCTCTCAGTGGTGGTGGACACAAGAGGAGGAGATATCTTTCTCTTACTGCCTCGTATCCTACTGGAAGGGGGAGCATCGATATATGGCTGTAGAGCTGCATACTTAGACTTGCTGGCAATGGGGCGCACGCTAGAACGGGTACGAGCGGAAGGAGGAGGAGAGCTCTCTAAAACTATATTGCCTATAGGAAGGAGGCCAATCTTAAAAGGTACAATGTCTAAGCAAGTCTTAGAAGAATTATCACCCTTTTTGGTGGACTTAGGCTTGGCAGAACCCTTCTTACTCGGCACAGGAATGTTTGTCACCTTTACTGTTTTCTCCTAACCCGCGAGATAATCACTGGCATGCCAAAACCACCCTTTATCCTCTTCAACCTACTTAAAAATGGCAGATTGGCTCTACTTCCTAGCATATGCCACCACGGATTTAAAGGGCAGAAGTAGCTGAGGGTTGGCTGAAATGACCGTACTAAGCCCGTTAGGAGGAATAAGAGAAAAACCACTGCTACCTACCAATTCCTGCTCAAATGAAGTCATCACAGCCTACCAATATTCGTGCATGGTAGGAGTACAAATGCCCTCTCTCTGTAACTATATTAAAATGCTTGCTCTAGAACTCAAAGGCAGCATGCCGCAGGAATGGTCGAACAGAAGTAGAAGACTCCATAAGGGAAGAAAGATCATCAAGAATATCTTGATCTAGCCCAAATTGTCTTCTCACCTATTAGCAAGATAATGCACAAACCCAATGCCCTCATTAGCCAGATAAGGCAGCCACCCAACATTAGTGGCTACCAAGTAAGTAATCTCCCTCTCCTTGAAACCGGTCAATGGGGTGGTGGTCCCAATAGTGTCAACAAATAGACCCATAATAGAATCAGTGCATGTGTAACCCGTACCTAAGTTCCTGTATGCTCTCCAAGAAAACCCAACTCCTTTATCAAAAAACTCAACAGCATGATGACTAATTGGCTTTAAGCCAACCCAACAAAAAGCCAACGGGAAGTCAAACTCAAATCTACCACAGAAATCGGTAATGACTCTCGGACACGACTGATATTTCTCCTTAGCAAAATGGATAGGCCTACATTTCGCCAAGTGCCTAGCACAATGCTTATATAACAAGTGCTGCAGGATAGTATTGTGAACAGAAGAAGTGACTATGTGGCAAGAGCCTGCCTGATCCTTATCACTCCTCAGAATGTCTAACTAAACATACAAGTGTCCCAAAAACATGGGAGCCAATGGCAGGCTTACCCCAACAGATATCTTGATAGCTAATCGAAAATATAAAGGCTTCACGGCACAGTGGGGATAAGAGCTAAAGATAAACTTACAAAGTCAGAACGCGATGAAGGCCGTACGGTGAGTAGCAATGGAGATCTTAGAAGAGGAACCAACCTAATATGACGACTTTGCATTGCCACTCATCCTCTTCTTCAACTCGGCCTCCATGGCCTCTTCTTCTAGAGAAAGCTCTAAAGCGCTAGGATCAACATCACTAAGCATAGGCAAAAGCAACTGATTTGCCACATCTTCCAAAGTCACAGTGATCTCACCGTAGGAGAGAAAGAAAGTGTGAGTGGTGGTACTCCACCGGCGGACTAAATGGCGGAGGTTGAAGAGGTCCCTATAATTAGATAAGCAGCGGGATGGAACAATAGCATTCAGTACACCGGCCCATTGTAGTAACCCCATAAAACCCGTGTCGGACAACTCCCTATCCACCCATTCCTTCTAACCCAAAGTTGTACCCGATCCAAACTCGAAGAGAATGGGCACAGGGAGTGAAGTACCTTGGTGGATGACAAGATTGGGAATCGAGGAAGCCAACGGAGCCCAAGAAACGTCTATATTACAAAGGCAAAGAGTAAGCCATACACGGCCTGGTGGCAGCGACGTGTAATTACCGGGAAATTTTGGGAAATGGGCATGGGTATCATACCAAAGATTTATAAGAGGAGCACACTTACTATTAGGGGCACGCCGCGCTTCCTCCTCGTTGGAATGGTCCGATTCAGAATAGACGGCCTCTTCGCCTACATCGTGTGTAGCGGGAACATCAGAAACAATCTCTTTTCCCTTACAGTGGGAAGAACTTTGGCCTTTCACCAACGTCATGGTGCAGCGGTTGATCGGAGTAAATGGATGAAAGTGTTTGAGAGGGAGAACACGATGCAGAATGGGAATGGAGAAAGTGTTTGTGTTGGAAAGGGAGAAAATGTTTGTGTTTGGAATATGAAGGGAATTTCTCTTAAATACCAACGCCATTAACACTGACACGAAAGGATACGATAGGTCAACCATCGGATGAGGGATGGAATTAATAAAGTGGCGGCTGCATTTCAAAATAACTGCTAAATTGGGAAATTCGAAGAGACGACATTGTTCATGGCAAGAAAAATATATACATATGTATAAGTTAGGGTCCACCGTTCAAAAAAGCCCGCGGAGGAAAAGAAGAAGGAAAGACAGAAAGGACATGGAAGTCTTTTATTCACATATGAACTGTAGGAACACTTCATATGCTTAGGGGGCTAAATGTTGATGCTCATTTTGAAATGCAGCCCATAAAATAAACAAATAGGCCTTAAGGAAGCAAACAGGCCTAAAGGAGCCCGTAGAGAGAGAAGTAGCAAACTCATGGGCAGTATGTGATGTAGAAAAGTAAGAATGGGCCACAATAGGCCCGAAGTAATGCAAGGAAAGAAAGTAAGGAGTTGATGGCAAGCCCATGAGCCTCAAAGATGAAGGATAAGGAAATTGGGCCAGGGAAGACCAAAGGAGTTTGTAAAAGCCCATGGGAACGCAGAGTTAGAAAAAGGGCCAAGGAAGCCCAAGGAAAGCTAGTGGGCCAAGGATGTCCAAGAGGAAATAAATGGGACAAAAGAGCCCACAAGCAATGTAATACAAAGCCCAAATGACCATATTGAGTCATTGAGAGAAGAATAAGCAACAGGCCCAAAGAGGCCCAACAGGCTAGGGTTAAATAACATCACAGTAGGAATGACAGAGTGGTACAGTAGGAAATGGGGGAAAGACTGCAAAGGAGTAAGAAAGTATGCTGAAGGAAGAGGGAAAAACCTATTCTAGGGTTCCTACTTAGGCTTTTTTGAGGGAAATGTCCCGCTGGGATGACATATTGTCCAAAAGAAGTAAGGATGAGTTGGAACCACTAGGTGCATGCCATGAGGCATAGGGAGAGAGAGATCACCCACACTGTAGCAGGTAAGAATGCCACAACAAACAAATGAACAAAATAGTCTTCTTTGTCTGGTGATGGGGAGTGGCATAGCCAGCACAGGTAAGTGGTGCTGGCTGAGCGACTGACAAACTAGTGGTGGTCGACAAGGACACCTAGACTAGATAAAGGTAGTTAAAGGCTAAAATAGTAAAAGCCAGTCATGACAGACATTATATAAAAGACCCTTGTCGTGCATAGTGGAAGGCGGAGTAATTACGATCACGGTAATAGTAACCTCTAGGAGAGAGTCACAGCACATAAGCAAGCACTGAGAAAATAAGAGAAAAAGAAAAAGAAAAGAAAAATTAAAAATAATGAAAGAAAATAGAGAGATAAAATGGTAGGCATGCACCAATAGGTTGATCCCCTCTCTCTCTCTAAAAGCCATGCTTTCTATCAAAGGCAAATGATTCTTTTAGGCACAAGCCATTCAGGTCCGCTTCCCTCAAAGTGATTAATTTCTACAATAGGATTTTCCTGAGAGATTATTCACATTGAGGAAAACGGTTCCCTCTTCTCTCCTTCGAAAAGCCTTGCTCTCTATCAAAGGCAAAGGATTCTTTTAGGCATAAGCCATTCAAGTCAGCTTCCCTCAAAGTGATTAATTTCTACGGTAGGATTTTTCTAAGAGATTATTCACATTGAGGAAAACGGTTCCCTCCTTGGTCTTGGTCCTGTGACATAACTTAGCATGACAGATTGATATTTTTCTTTCTTTTGATAACTCATGTCTTACCTATTTATTTCCACCATTTTCTTTAAAAGGTATTTCTTATCATTGTGATTATCATTTTAATTGGGGATCATTTATTCACTTCGTCTAATGGCAAAAGTACTTTATTTTATTTTTATTATTATGTCTGCTTGCCATTACTCATTCGATGTAGCTCCGCCTGCCATGGGCATGTGAATGAAGCTCTTGGCAAACGAGACATAGTTTGTGCACAAGTCGGACCAAGGTGGGTTACAATTGGACCAGTCCCAACTCTCTTATTCAGAACACTTGGGCCTAGTACAGCAAGAGGCAGCTCAGCTCAACATTACAAAAAGGCTCGCCACACTATTCATCTCTAAAATGAATGTAATAACTATTCCTTAGTAGGTGTATTAATTTCTACAATTAATATATTTCTAAGAGCACATTTGATAGACTGTAATAGATACTGTAATGTACTGGATATTCCTATGGCATAACTATTCGGTTGTTTGGTTATATTTTTATTACAATGAATAGTTATTCATTATGAATAGCTATTCTTCAAAATGAGGAATAACTATTCCTTATCAAAAGTACTGAATATCTATTCATTTACCTTATGTAATAACTTTTTTTAAAAATCTCCTAAAAAGCCATTAGTTGCCACATCTTCAAAAGGAAAGAGAATAAATTTTCCTTATTGTTAATTATTAGCTCTATTTTGAACACCCTAAAATACACTTATTTTAGGAAATTTGACTTAAAAATGATTTAATTACACATTCTTTTTATAATCTATTGAATTGTGAATGCATATTTAGGATTCTATTCTTAAATGGTCACCAAACTAATGAATAGTAATACTTATTACATTCCAACTTAATGTGTTCCTTGTAATACTTATTCCTATTCCCATAATAATCATTACAGTATACCAAACGTGTCCTAAATAAATAAACTTTCTATATGCACATAACAATTATGAAAATAAAAAACCATAAAAAATAACTAATATTTTTTTTAAAATTTAAAAAATATTATTTTTTAGGAAATATAATTATATGAGTAAGATATTTACTAAAATATATCTTAAGTTTTATTTAAAATACTTTCATTCCATTGCTTTCAGGATTCTATTATTGTATTGTCACCAAACAAATGAATAGTAATAAGCATTACTTTACAACATTTTGTATTCCTTGTAGAGATGGGTTCAAGTTACACCTGGTGTAACTCTAATAAAGTTACACATTTTTTAAACCAGTGGATTTAATTGGATTCAACGGTAAAAAAAAGACCCTCATTAATGCTAATATTCTAATTGATCTAATTTATTATCACTTATTTAATACATTCCATACTTATTTCTAAACCCAAAAAAATTTATACATTTGACTCTCTCTCTCCAATACACGTCTCTCGCTCTTTCTCTTTGCACTTTTCTCTCTCTATCTCCTTCACAGCTCTTCCATCTCCATGGCCAAGTCACTGGCAGCAACAACAAAAAAAGGAAAAAAAATAAAAAATAAAAGCCACAATCGTCGGACTTTGTTGAATAACACAACTATTGCTTTTAGTTTTTCTCTATCTGCACGTTTTATCCAAGTTGATTTCAGAGCATATAGTTGAAGATTGTATATTATTTTTTTAAAGTTTTGAAGATGTAATAGATGGATTGTTTACATAAAAATTAGTAATCTGGGGTATACTAATAATGAAAACGTTTTGGAGGAAGCATGTTAACAATTCTGCCCAAAACATGTTAATGCCTCCAAGGATGGCTTTCAATGAAATACACATGTTGAAAAAAAAAAATCAGTTTATTTTAAATATTTTCTAGGAAAGGAAGATAAGAATTCTTCAATAATTAGTATGTTACCTTAATCGATAGGATTGCATTGTTGTAATGAATTCGCTAGAATTGCACTATTGTCTTGTAAGCAATAGCATTTGTTATGATGGTTATAAAGTTGCAACTGAATTGCAACAACGAAAAGTGTAGTCTCTATAAAAATTTCACAAATATCACAAATGCAAAATGATGGAAACATAATTGCTCAAACTAGAATTTTAAACTAATTTCTTCCAAAATATTTAATGTCAGTGTCCGACAGCTCTGTTTTTGTTTTTGCTTTTGTTTTGTTTCGTTTTTTTTTTTTTTTTTTTTTTTTTTTTGGGGTGCTGGCAACCTATTCGTGGAGGTGGAAGAGCAGTGGTAGAGAAAGAGAGAGTGTTCTAGAGAGAGAAACATGGAGATAGAGAACAACTAAAAACAATAGTCGTGTTATTCAACGAAGTCTAGAGGCTTGGCTTTTTTTTTTTTTTTTTGGTTGTTGCCAGCGACTCGGCCGTGGAGGTGGAAGAACCATGGAGGAGATATAGAGAGAGACGTGCAAAGGGAGAGAGAGAGAGAGAGTCAAGCTAATAAATTTTTTTGGGTTTAAAAATAAGTATGGAATGTATTAAATAAAGGATAATAAATGAGATCAATTAGTATATTAGTATTAATGAGAGTCTTTTTTTACCGTTGGATTTACTTAAATCCAATGGTTTAAAGAAAGTGTAACTTGAACCATCTCTTCCTTGTAATATCTGTTCATATTCCTATGTAATTACTGTTACAGTCTACCAAACATGTCCTAAGTTCATTAGGCATATTGTATCTTAATATAATGAATATATTAATTATTTTTGCTAAAATTAAATTTTGGAAACCATTTATTGTCTCTTACTATACATAATAAAGTTATTAATTATTTTTGTTAAGTGAACTTTAATTATTATTACTTAGTATACTTTAATTTATATTTATTAATTTTTGTCTTTACTCTTTACTGTTATTTTATTTAACAATTCAACTTAACTTTGACAACTTATTGGTCTTTGTAATTTGTCAAGAAGAATTTTTGTTGTATATTTTGCATGACTGTATTAAGCATTTAACACAACAATACAATTGATTCTCAAAAATAAATAAAAATAAATAAAAATACAATACAATCATTTAAAAAAATAAAATAAAAATGGTTTTCATTCCCTATTGTCCCACGCCTCACATCCACTATCTCATACTTAATTATCTTTTAGTATTTACATTTTATTGCCTATTTAATTGTGTTTTTCTGAGATTTAAGATCAATAATTATTCTCTTTTTTTTTTTTTTTGGGCTTGATACTTTTTATTTTTATCTTTTCATATTTTAGATCAAATTGGTTTGTTATTTGGGTTTTTTTCTTTTTGTTTAAAAAGTCCAAGATAAATGTTGGTGTTGAATTGATATGTTATTAGGTTTTATTAGGGTGTTCAAAACAAAACCCTAAATATATATATATATATATATATAAATTTTTTTAGTGTGCCTCCATTGGTTACAGCTTACAAGGTTACTGGCAAAACTAACTTATACAGTAAAATGTGTAATACCATTAGGCATTAGTATCAATAAAATAATTTTTTTTTAAAAAAAAAAAGGGAAAAAGAAAGAAAGGGAAAGACACTTACATGAGCAACAAATATATCCAAACTTTATGATCTATGGATTCCTTCCCTCATTCAAGACAAAGAAACAGGTTTCGGCTATTACGCCAATACCTATAGGCTGATAATGTTTTTATATGAAAGACTAGCATCAGCAATTCAACATTGAAAAGGAAAAAAAAATTAATAATAATAATTAACATGCATGTGGCTAGGAAAACTACAAGGGGATATAGGATGAATGTTAATTGACTTAAAGAAAGAAATACACATTCCAGAACTTTAATATATTATTTAATATTTTTCTATAGAATTTTTAATTTCAAAGTCCCCCTAATTAGGTTATCTTTTTAAATTAAGAAAATAGAAGGGGAAGAACAGAGAGGAAAAATTGTGGGAAGAAACATAATATTAATGAAGCATTAGCAATTTCACGCAGGGCTATGTGAATCTAGTTTAGCCCACAAGACTGGATGGATATTCTCGGCGAAATTTGAGAAATCAGGATTCATTTTGCTTTGGTTTGAAATTTGACACATATGATAGGACTACTATTTTATTGTGAAATTTTAAATTTAATTTTTACTAGTCTATTAGTGAATATGAAACATAATTTAAAATTACTGTAATTTCTAGTTAGGTATTTACTTATTGCTTGGTCAATAACGGCAATCCCCTAACTTGAGTTTCTTGGAACAGGTTGAACTTTTGAATCCTATACTATTTTTGCTTAAGTTTCATGATAGAGTCGAAAGAAAAGACAATATTATTACAATCTGATGAGTTAAGTGTTTCAATTAAAATATAGTCGTGCAAAGACGAGCATGTTTGATTAAAGGAACCAGAGTGGCAATCACTTAAAACAAAAAGATACCTGTACCAGTACATGATTCAAGAAGATGGTGTTTCTAAATCTTATAAACTAATAACATTTCCATGTATGACCAAATCTTCTTGTTAAGAGAATAAAAATTACTCTGGCCAGCCTAGATGAAAATAAAATAAAAATAAAAATAAAAATGAAAACATGAGATGCCATAGAAATAACAGAAATGAAAACTGAAAGGTGTATCTGTTCCTCGTGCTTAAGTGTGTGTGTGTATATATATATATATATATATATATATATTTTTTTTTTTTTTTTCTTTTTTTTCAAAGTACTACCTAATATCTAATGAAACTGTATCAATGAATTCCAAGCTGACTTTCATCTCAATACATATCAGCCAAATTCAAGAACATTCAAACTATGTAACAGTAGTGGAAAGAACATACGTGGAGATGAATCTTTGTGATTTATACATCTAATACTCGTGTGTTCTGAGACTGTTGGGACCTTCTTTCTCTATTGGCATACCACTTAACTGTTCTTTTGGCAATTGGGAACCAAAGCCGCCTCATTCTTTCAGCTTTAACATTGTTTTCAATCAAAGAAGACTCTCTAATTCTGTTCTTTATACCAGAAATATCTTCATATCTTGAAAGTGCAGTTATTTCTGACATTGATCTTCTCTCGGTTGGATTCATATACCTTGATGTCTGACTCAAATTTGGTGTGGAATCTGATGTAGAAGGAAGACCCAGAAATGAAACTGGACTAGTTTTGTTGAATGTACTAACCTTGGTCTCAAATGATCTCTTCAACTCCATCTCCTCTTTAATCTTCACAATATGTTCATTTTCTAAAGATCTGGCTGTTGAGGACTGCTCGTTATTCCAATCCAAAGAAGAGAATCTATAGCTTGACGTAGCACTAAGCAACTCCGAGTTCAAGGACATCAGGTCTGAAGAATTCACACTGCTCCACCGGTTGTTGAAAACAAAGTCAGATACAATAATCTTGTGGCTGTGCTTGTGCAAGACTTTGTTGTTTTCATCATTATTGTCAGCTTCTTCTTGGAATATTAATGGTTTTTCTTCCATATTACCCTTTTCAGTTTTTCGAAAGCTGCTTCCAACGCTGAATCTTGAGGATCCGTGATGATCTTCTTCTCTTTGGACAAAGAGCTCTATATTAGAGTCTTGTCTCAGCTCAGACTGGTTCATCAATCTCATACTATTTGTGTATGTAAAAATTGTTTGGTCCTCAGGGCTTACCTTATGCCTGCAAAGAGGACAGCTTGAATGCTTTATAAGCCAATTGTCGATGCAATCAATGTGAAAGGCATGTTTACACTTGGGCAGCAATCGAAGCATTTCAGTATCTTCGAATTTGGATAGGCAGACCGAGCATTCAAGTCCTTCCTTTGTCCCCTTAAGTGAAGAGAATCTAAAGAATGGAAGTGACTCAATCACTGTCTTATCAATCCCAGAAAATCGAGAGCTTGATCTAATAAATCCCAAGTTTTGTGGATCGCTGTGAATGGACCCTCTCCTATGACAGAATTTTGCGTAGACAAGAAGAAGAAATGTTAATGAAAACATGATTGAGAGGATACCTATGACAACTGCAAGACTTGGTTGCATAGGTTGTGAAGCTGCTTGATTATCCCCTGCGATTTGTGCTTTGACATTGATGAACATGAAATGGAGAACCAAAATTAGCAAAAGAAATTGATTCATGATTGAAATATAAAAGCTTTCCCAGAATTTTAAAGTTCTCCTGAAAGCATTCTTCTGGATAATTTAGGCTTTTTTTGGAAAACTTTTAGCTTATAAAGGGGTAGTTTGAGTCCTCAAGATAGGTTTTTATGCATGGAATTTTTTAAGTATACCTTCCCCCGAAGGCTATTCTTCTGGTTTGTCAATTTTCTTGGTTTCTTTCTAGTCTGTTCTTGTTTGTCCTAATTATTTAATCATTTAATCATATAAATATCATAATGTAACTATTAAAAGTTTGAAATTCAGTAGCGATGACCATGTGGCAAGGCATCTTGACTTGGTATGCATTCTCCTGGGGTAGTAATACACTAATCCTAATACAACCATATGACATCAAAATTCCCTTAAGATAAGGTTTACCTTAAGATGAGATAATGAAACCTCACGCCATGAGACAAACTGCTAAGCTGATGTATTTGATGACACGCGAATTAGGGTGAATCTTGGTTGATGGATTTGATGCTTTCAGTAGGAGTATGAGATTTAATGTTAGCTTTAATTTGTTCTTGTTTTACTTGTTTCTTTTTAAGTCTTTTTATATATTAGATTAACTAATTAGTTTTTCCAAATCAATAACTCTAGACTAGACTAGAAACACAATTTTTCACAACTGCTGAGGTTTGCAAGTTGTTAATGGTAGATGATAAAATGGGGATGTTCGTAGTTATAACCAAATTAACTTCAATATCTTGACTTGGTATGCATTCTCCTGGTCCTGGGGTAGTAATACACTAATAATACCAATACAAACGTAAAGCATATGACATCATTAATAGAGCTACAAAATTTATCTTACTGTCGTCAATTTATCAGTAAGACTAACCATAAGACGACGAAATTGATTCGAGTATGATTCTTGCTACAAATCTAATCCTGATGCCATGAGATGAGCCAAACTGCTAAACTTTATGCATTTCATAACACGCGTATTAGGGTGAAACTTTTCATTATTAGATTTCAATGTACAACGTTGCTCTTGGTTTACTTGTTTCTTTTTAAGTCTTTTTTATATATTAGTTTTCTAAGTAAGTTTTTATTATTATTATTATTATTATTATTATTATTATTATCGTTCAGATAGAGTGGGACACATCGTAAAGGTCTTTATCAGAGATAAGTGGTAAATAATTGACATTAAAAAAATACCCCTGAAGTCAATGGGTTAGATCTACTCTACCGGTGCAGCATTGCAGAGATGATCTCACTGCATAGGCCATCATATAAGTGTAACTTGGCTAATAAAACAGTTTTAAAACTCTAATTTTGAATTTATATAACAAAATGACCTGTTCAAGGATTCCATACTAAAACTGAAGAATTTGGAACCCCCCCCCCCCCACCCCCCCAAAATAAAAAATAAAAAATGTTAAGCCGGTTGAATCTCATATGGTCTCTACAGGGGTTTTGAAGTTCACATTCAAATATCATTCAATATTTGGTCAATTACTATCAAAACAAAAAATTTAATATAATAACTAGCTAGTTCACCAATTTCTCATGGAGAATGAGGGCCAAGAAGTTATGTATATGTTTTGCTCTCCCTGCTATATTTTAGTCTTATATAAATTTTGTGTATTGATAGGTTTATAAACGTCTAAATTGAACTTTTGCTAATTTTAATAAACCAAAAGATGGACAAGTTTTCCTTGCTAAACGGAAGTTGTTGTGTTGTCCTCTGTAGAAATTGTCAGAAAGAAACTAAGGACAATGATATATTTTTGTCAAAGCATATGGTTCTTCATACCCATTTGGGAAAAACAAGCTGTAACGAATATACACAAAACCCGGCAGTGTTTCCTAAGGTTCACATGGGGGATGATGAGGTAGGATAAAAAAGCAAAATGATATAAGAATATAAAACTAATGAGTCTAATGATATGATTGCTTTCACAACTATTCAATGGGTATGTTTTAATTGCCATATAATAAAAGGACAAAATTTAGCTACAAAATTGGTTATAACCTTAGGCTACAAATTCACTTAATAAAATAAATATTACTGTATATTTTGAAAATCTAACCGTTGAATTACATGTTCTTTACGCTCTTAATACACATGTCAATTTTTGTGTCAATCGGATGTTATTTACTATATAATCTATAATCTTATATTTCATGCATAATTTTAAATTGCAAAAACTTGCCATTTAAAAATTTATTGATGACATAGCTATTGATCTTTAATTTTCTTGAAATTTTGCAAACATGGAGGATATAAGAAGAAGATGTAATCCAATGGTGGATTTGTCAAAATTCACTTCCAATAAAAAGATATTGAGTGAGTTTGTAGCCTAAGGCTACAATCAATTTTGTAGCTAAACTTTGTCCATAATAAAAATAGTGTGAATAGTGAGTCCATCAAAATGTTGAACTGAGCTTAATAGCATGAGCTTGTAATTAAGCGGGGTATTAAAGTAGTTGAATTTGAGATGGAATTGGTTAAGTAGGAAAGGTGGCTTTGTTGGTCCGTTCCTCAACGGTCATGGGATTCCATCTATGCTTGCCCATTGCCCTTGGATTAATGCCTTAAAGGGCACTCTCATCCACCACGGGTAGATAGCTCTCCATATCAACAAAATGTAATGTTGCATCTATCATAACTTATCATATTTGTAAGTTATAAAAAAATGTAATGAAATTTGTAAGTAATAAGAAACTGTTATGAAATTTGTATGCCTCTAGTATTGCCCCCTTAAAAATACTGAAAGATAATACATACGTGACCAGCACAAAATGGTTATTTTGTCAGTGTTAGGCCAGATTTTTGACGTGTAATGTTTCAACTACTTCCCTAAGAAATTCATGCCTTTTAGGTTAGAATTGGATCATCAAATTGAACATGAGCCATGACGAAGTAGCATTGTCATAAAATAAAAGTCTTTGTAGAAGGGACTAGAAAGCCAAAAACAGGCCGCAAGCTACTATTTGTTGATTAATTATGGGTCAAATATTTTCATTGGAAGCCATTCAATAATAGGGTTTTTTTTTGAATTTTTTTGAATTTTTTTTTTATATAAGATAGAAATTTTACTCTAACTTAATTTAAGTATATATATGTGTAAAACTCATTCCTAGAATCTTAAACCTTGGCCCTTACCCCCTTACCTCAAAAGTATTTATACTTATGGAATACCCATCGTGCTATGGGTGTGCGATAGTAATAAATACGCTTGTTAGTTTCAAAGACTTCAATTATATATGTATATGTTTTGCAATAACTTTTTAATTTTAAAAAAAAAAATCTTTTATTTATTTATTTTTAAATTTAAAAAATTATTTATAAAAAAACTAGTTTTTTTCTTTTCTTTTTTCACACATTTAGAATTATATATATATATATATATATATTTATATTACACTATACAGATAAATTATCGAAGACTAAAAAATAGTCAAATCAACTGCGTCAAACTTACGACTTTATTTACTTGAGTATGAGTGTTGATTTTTTTTTTTTTTTGGATGAATAGTATGAGGGTCGACGACTCTCTCACAATTTAAATGTATTACTAGTGAGAGTGGCATGTGCAAGTCACATGCTACATCTTAAGTGAAAAAATTGAGATAGTATTTTTATTTGAAGAAGTATGAAACTATATACATAAAAAATATATGTCATAAAAAGTTAATCTCATTTGTATAATAATTTTGATACCTATTTGCTAAAAGCAATATCAACTCATTAAAAACTTCTAAGAATGATAACAATTTTTCAACAATAAGCAATTGAGTTTTGCTAAAACCTTGTCACAATATTTAAATTTTCGCAATGAATGATGTTATATGTTACAATTGAAACTCTTCATCAAATACCTTCAACCATACACAATGAAAATGTTTTCATTCATACTTTCTTCTTTATAATTCTACATGAGTTTAGGTTTAATTTTTTAATTTTTTAATTTTTTTGGTGAAACCAATTTTTAGCGTAATTAGTTTTTAATGAACACCCATTCTACATGAGTCTAAATGCATGGTTTTTTTATTTATTTATTTTTTATTTTTTATTTTTCTTGCAAGTAATACGTAACTGTGCGCCAACCCCCTTTTTATTATATTGAGAGAAAAAGGTAACGTGGCCAACACCCCTTGTAACAGGTAGGCAGTACTTAATTGCTTGGAAACGAAACTCAAAGTCAGCCTAGAAAAATATATAGACGCAAGTGATATATAAAATGTGTCGACACCATTGTATTTGTAGGTCAAAAATGCATTGGTACTTGTATGCATATATAATATTATTTCTACCAAAAAATAAAAAGTATATATAATAATATTATAAAATTGACGCACAAACAAATTCATGCTTATCGGAAGGCAAATCTGGGCCCGTTTTGCTGTCGATCGATGAAGGGATTGGTCAAGACTCAAGTTAATAACTAAGGACATAGTAAGATGGCGTAACCTCCTGCATTACCATTTCAAATGAGCTTTTTTTTTGGGAAAAACGTATGCAACAAATCTACTTCCAAATCTAGGTGCTAAGGAAACGAAGAAACTATTTTCTTAAGCTCTATTTGTTGGAGGAAAACGATTTTAAATAATAGTTCATTTTTTTAATTAAAAAAAAAAAAAACAGCCTTATTTACTTGTGTTTAGTATCAACTCTGGAAATGAGAGGAAAATCTTTTTTGTTGTTTGATTTGTATAACAAATCATTAATAAAAATTTCTATACCATACCAAATATATATATAACTTTCGTTCACTAAAATATAACCCAAAGGGGGAAGCATTTTCTAAATTTATGTAAAAATCTTCAATAATTCTAGGACCACATTCTTCCTCATAATTATTTTATGTGATTAATTGTGAATAGTAGAGAAAAAAAGATGAATTTGTATAAAAATGACAGACATCCGGTTATAGTCTACCATACTGGATAATTATGAGAAAGTGTAATAAATGTTGTGGTCCTATAATAACTCCAAAAATTTAGTGTGAAAGCATTATTTGTGCAAAGATTTTTTTTTTAAAAAGTCAATAATTTGTATCGACTGATTAATAATAATCAACGATGGGTTGAGAGAGAGAGAGAGAGAGAGAGAGGTTTGTGGCAATATGTTGAATATGTAACATTTTGAAAATGCTTAATGTCTGGCTCTATTTGTTTCAGCTTTTCGACATATAAAATATGTTGAATATCTCTATTTGTTTCAGCTTTTACACATTCACATATTTCACATAAATAGTTACAAACTCTAGAATTATTTCAAATATCTAGTTACAAGCTCTCTTTCTCTCGTTCCATAGTTTTTGAAGCATATTGTGGTCATTTTGGAGCTTTAGAAAGGTATTTTGTCATTTTGATGGATTTGAGGTTATTTTAGTCATTTTGGTGGCTTTAGTGGTATTTTAGGATCGTCCTTGTCAAATAACAATAAATATAAAAAAATTTAGTTAATTGTTACATTTCAAAACAATGTTAAAAACTAGCATCTCGAGTGTCTAAAACTCGAGTTCCAAGATAAAAATTGAGTTTTTAAGTCTCGATTTGAAAAAGAATGGGTGTGATTTGGAAAAAAAATCCACGTGAAAATCAAGTTTTAAAGACTTGATTTCCATAAATTGCAGAAAAACGTTATAATAGGGCTTTAAAACGTCACTATAGGGCTTAAAAACGCCGTTATAGGGCTCACAAACCTAGTACTTATAAAAAAATTTTGCAGGAAAACGCTACTATAGAGTTTTAAAACGTCATTGTAAGGCTTAAAAACGCCACTACAGGTGAAATTTTTTTTGCATAAAACTCGAGTCTTAAAGACTCGAGATCTATGTGGCATTTTCACATTCGCAAAGCAAGTCTTTTGGACTCGAGTTTTAATATGGATCTCGAGTTTCTAAAACTCGAGATGGTACTTTCCATAATTCTTTCAAACGTTGCCTAACTTACTACATAGAAATGCTGAACGTGGTTAGTCTACTCATTCCCCCAGTATTTTAGTTACTTTAAAGGTTTTGAATGTATTTTCTTCATTTCAAATATTAAAGGTTATTTTGTAGATTTGGAGCCTTTTGATCATTTTGGAGGTTTGATGCTTTTTGGGAGATTTTAGAGGCATTTCTACCATTTTAAAGGTTTACAAGGTATTTTGATCATATTATGGGGTTTTA